>OX346246.1:57780174-58380174 GCA_947049315.1 Epistrophella euchroma | reverse complement strand
CCTAAACGTCACCAACAGCTGCGAAGTTGCGAAATTTTCCTCAATACTTGTTTGAACACGAGCAATGTTCACTTCATTTCGAACTGCACGAGGTCTTTTAGTACGCGGAAAATAACAGTCAGCAGTCATTTGGTGCATCCTAGTAGTTCAAAGAATATTGAATTAAAAACTTTGGCCATTGTTGAGAGTTTAGGGTAGGCCACGGAGGCATCTTTGGTGCTGGAAAAGGGCTGCGGCACGCTTGGTTATTGCACGGCTCAGCTCGACGGGTGATGGAGCGGTTCTTGCCCCTTTCCATCAAGACACCTCCTACTCTGAAGATAAAGCTTTCCACAGTTATGTTTTTTTCAGTACCGTCGAATTTTATTGCCCACTTATGTATATCTATACGCTTACCATGATCACTACATCCCCTACTTGTCTCGCATCTCGGTCGGGATCTGATCGGAGAAAGAACCCTTGGTCGGCTGATTTCAGGGTTAGACAAAAGGGCTTCCTGCTGGTCTTGTCTAGCGTATACAGCGAGGGCAGATTTCTCTACTATGCGTAACTTATCGCTCAGGGTAGTCATACTACTTGATACCATTTGAACCATCTTTTGTATAACTTTCATTTTTTTTGTTTGTTCTGCAAGAAGATTCATTGTTTTGTTATGGGTCTCGTTCATCGATCGTGAAACGGCACAATCAATAGCCTTCTTAAGGTTCTTACCCCCATGGTAATCTCATATTCCTCTTTGTCTTCTATTTCTTTGTCTGATTGTGTCAATAAGTGGCGTTCTCTCTCTAGTCCTTGCGTTAGTTCATTCACAGTATTATTCAATACTGCAATATCTACGTGGAAATCAGCGCCTTTTCGTTGGTACATCAACATCTGCTGACGAAATCAATGCATGTATGAGATCATCTTATCTGTGTCGGCACGTTAAGTTAAGACACTTCAATTGACTTTAAACATGCGTGTTCGCTTGCAACATAATCAAACTGCAGAGAGGTTTTCAAAACAATTGTTGGAACTTCGAAATGGGAAAATTGTTGCAGATGTTTCCACCGGACTTATAACCTTGTGTGAAGATTTTTGCAATTTTACTACGTTAAATGAAGAACTCATCCAAAGACTTTTTCCAGACATTGCACAACACTACAAGAACCACATTTGGTTCAGCAAAACTTGCTGTATTGGCTAAGAAAAACGTCAACGTACTTAAAGCGGCCACTCAAAATACGATTCCGGGCCATGTTGTTTCCTTTATATCGGAGGTGAGGTCAATCAACCACGACTTTGCAGTGGCACCAGACCAGCAGTAAAAAAGCTCATGAACAACGTCATCGATGCAACTATTCAAATGGAAATTATAAAGGCGAAGACGCTTTAATTCCACGAATTCCGATGATCTCCAATGTTTTGCCGTTCGACGTCAAACGGCTTCAATTTCCGATTCGGCTTGCTTTTGCAATGACAATAGACCAGTCATTGGAAATTTGCGGAATCAATTTGGAGTATCCGTGTTTTTCACACGACCAATTTTATGCCGCCTGCACAACATCAGCGTTGTTTGTGTATATGTATGTCTAAAACGGAATAACCAAAAACTTTGTTTATTACATGGCATTATAGAATAAATACAAAAATATAGATTAAATAATCATTATTACTGCATTATTAAACTTTAATGTATACATAAAAATAAAAAAAACTGTATCTTCTATGTATTAACTTGCGCATTTGTGTTTTCTCATTTATTATTTGTGTTTCCCAATACATAAATCGTTTATAGGCAGGACAACGTCCACCGGGTCAGCTAGTACGATATAAAAAAAAAACAATAGGCACCCAAGAAAAACGCATAGTTGGTGCCATTAATCTTTATTTTAAAACATCACACATTGCATTATAAATAAGTTGGTTAATATTTTTTATCAATAGCTAACAAATAATATACCTACATGTAATCAAGTTCGTTGAAAAAAGTTTAAAATTGTTCTTATTTTTTTATTTCGTATTGAAATAATCTCGATTAGAAATATAAACCCATTTATACCCATCATAGCAGAAAACAATTATTTAAATATTCCAGAAAAATGCCGCAATGACATTCGAACTGGCACATCTTTGGCCTTCATAACTTGGCTTCTTCTCAAAACATTTCTGATTGATTTTTGGTAGAGTTTTGCTTTGAATCCACTTGTTATCATTTGCGATATGCGATTATTCAAAACCGAAGTAAAAAAAGAAAACTTGGGCAAGTACATGGTGGCATAAGTTACAAAAATTGTTTTCTTTATAATAATCCAAAATTCAGATACTCCTCTTTGAAGGAAGAAATTTAATTTATTAAAACAACCAATGACTCGCCGCGTATTATTAAAGCATATTTTCCATCGAACTTATTCTTTTAGAACACTTTGAATATTTCTTTAATCATAACGTCGATCACTTGTGTTCGATTTCTTATTTTCGGTAGATACTGAAAATAAAAATTGTAGATTCTTTTATAAACAATAAAATTATATCCTTCAGCGATTGCTTCATCGAAATTTTGAGGAAGTTTTTTTTTTTGAGGATTTTCAAGAAGAAATTTATATATTAATCCTTGGTAAGAACTGTGAAAAACCAAAACACTTAAAAGCCATGAGTTTCCAAGATATTCTATCACTGAAATTAAATTTTACTGACAATCATTTTCACAGTTCCTGGAAAATCAATTTTCCCACAAAAGCTAACAACATTGCAAGCCAGGTTAACTGATCAAAAGGAAACAGTAAAATAAACAGTGAACTATTACTCTCAGGTGGCTTCATTATAAACTGTATGTTTGAAAAAAAATATGGTTTCGTAGCAGCAAATTTTGAGACCCTTTTTAAGCTGAATGAGCTTCCAGATAGCATTAAATCGGCAATCCGTTCGTCCAGCTAAATAAAAGACATTATGCGCTATTCGAAAATCTTTGTGGAAAATGTACTTTACTTTACCATTTTAAATCCGTTCGTAAATGTTCCATTTGAATAAATAGCACCCGATCCAAACGGAGATACTATGACATTCCAAGTGAAATTCATATCAGATGCCAAATAATTCAAAATTGTAACATCAACTCCAAACAAGTGACCCGGATGACTGACTGGGCAAATGGAGGCTCTTCCCATAAGATTACATTCAAAGGGCATTTCCATAACTTGACAAATTTAAGTGGGAATACTGGCTTCAACCACGTAAAATGTCCATTCTTGTAATAGTTGTAAATAAAATGCTTACTGTTTCTGCAGCTTGTTGGTGTGAAAGGATCATAGAAATAAATGGCAACGTTTCCATGTATGTCCTCTACGAGAGTATTCACATTTGCAATCATATTTTCCAATCAAAATTGAGTAATTTGCTGCAGAACATCATTTAAATTGCTAATAATAGTTGGTAATATGACATAGAAATATTGGAAACTCCCTGAAACATCACTTGCATGAGAATGTTGTAATCGGACAAGCCGGCTTGGAACAATTTTATAATGTTAAATTTTCGGCAAACTAATCTGTTCTTTTTACATAATAAATAACTTACTCAAAGGCTTTAAATGAATCAATAAACATAATTCGTCTATGAACAGTAAATCCTATACTTTTTTCCACATTGCTGTTACGTACTTCAAACATCACATCAAAATCATTTAAAATCAAAAGTTCATTCAACATTTCACCAAATTTCCAGCCCTTAAGTTTCGATTCTGATTCGATGTTTACTCGAACATACTTTATGAATATGTTGCATTATCATTACTAATCATATTTTGAAAAAATTTAACTATATGATGATTTTTCTTAACTGTTTTCCAGGCAACAGCTTCGACTGGATACGCGATTACGAGCGAGAGCAGCACATAAGGAGAGCCAATAATGTCTCATTACTTTGAATGCCAATTCAAGACTATTCTTAATTTTGGGAAAATTTTTAAGACTTTAGTTTAAATTGCATGTTAAACGTCTAAATTATTCTATATAATCAATCGACACGATTAGGTTTACATTGGCACGACAAGAATTAAATGGTTTTGGAAGGTGAGGAAAAATCAGGTTGAGTAGAATATTTGCGTTTGCAAAATAATTGTATTCGTTGTTTGAATCAATTTTAGTGGTTGACGATTGATTTTATTAATGCATAACTTGCCATAGTACTCAAGGGTGGACTGGGGGTCAAACTGACTCCCGGGAATTTATGAAAGAAGTTGCTTATACAGACATTTTTCTATACGTTCTTTTTAATATTTTTGATGAGAAAAAATCAAGTAATAACACTAACCGTGTTAATTAAATAATATTTGTTTGATAAACAATTTTATAGAAAATAAAAAAAAATATTATTCATTGATTAATTATGTATGTCATATTTAACATTGATAAATAATTTAATAGAATTTTCTAAGGTCATTGCATTCCATTTCCTCTCCAAAAAGAACTAATAGTGACGTCACAAAGCTTCAACTGGCACCTTAAATATTGTAACGATGAAATCAGCACCTAACTACTTTCGGAACAAACAAAGAGCCAAGTACAAAATTACCCTTATCGAACACAAAAACCATCTCTAAAAATTCCCATCTCTCTCTGGGGAAGAATGCGCTGAATGGAAGAGAACGAATTCCCGATTGGAGAGAACGCAATCTCTCCCTGGAATCGAACCTATCAATCAAAAATCAGTGATTCCATTTTTTTTTTCTTAAGGAGCGATCTGCGTTTTTTAGTGCACTTTTATTTTAAGTAAATATAAAAATAATCACAGAAACACACACCTAATATTCTGTACCTAAAATATTTTTGCGGTGCCGTTACCGTACAGCTTAAATTCAATGTGGTACTTGATTTATGATAAGAAAGCCAGGAAACAAAAAATAAATTGATGTTGTTTTCTGTTGGATTTTGAAACACTTCTATAAAACTTGTGAAACATAAAAAACAATATTTATCGGCCAAAAAAAAAAAAAAAAAAAATACCAATGCAGAAAGGGATAACAAGCTGGTGGTTCGTATAATAATACTTTTAAGCCCCTCTTAATATCACAGAAGCACTTAATACAAATCATTTCAAATAAAAATCGATTAGCTGAACTGAAAAATGGCTTTTATTTAATGTCGTTTTCCATTTGGACGTCTGGAAGCATCCGGAATCAAAAACAACTCTTTTTAAAACCATTTTGCTTCTCGATTTGAAGTGAGAACCCACTCAGAAGCACTTATACATTAAAACTGAAATGTCAAATGTTCAAAAACAAACTTGCCTTATGTAATTAATAAACAAATTACGAACAAATCAAATTTATATTAATATTGCAGAATGCAGATACGCTATTGTTTTACATCTCACTTGTCTGTGTTAAAAAATATTTCTACTATTCACACATACACACGAATCTTCTGAATTGAGTGGAAGCAACTAGCACTGTTCGAAAAAAAAATTGCGCAGTAGATCATGCAACAAAAGTGCAGTAGATTGGACCTTTCCGTAGTAGATTTTTTATTTAAAAAAAAAACTACAAAGTGTATCAATTTTAACAATTTTAAGAATATTTTTGAAAAAATAAAATTAAGAAAATCCTAAATGAATCACTTAAAAAAAAATTGCGCAGTAGATTATGCAACAATATTCTTTACGATAACTTAGGAGCCGAGAAATGATAACGTTTTTTTGTATATGAGGGGTCTATCTCCCACCGTTTGGGCAGGAGGGGCAATTTCATAAAAAAAGTACTAAAAATTAATAAAATATACACAACAAAATAACGATAATACTTACAATTAAGTGTTATACTAGTTTTTAAAGCCAATACTCTATATTGGGTTATTTTTAAATCAATTGAAATCTATGCATAGTTTTTGAAAAAAAACTATTTGGGGAAAAAAAATATTTAAAAAAAGTGTAGTTTTTCAAAACTGTAAAATTATATATTCTTTTTCTTTTCTGAATATCGTTGCTTTAATTAATTCTTAATCAAAACTGAAAACAAGATGATTTTATGTCTTCTGGTTTTTGCGAATTGAATTAAGATCGCGTCAAACTTTTATCCGAAGATTCGCTAATGATTCACTAAAGATAGGTGAATCTGTATGTGGAAACGTCAAAATTTAAATCGGATAAAATTTATTCGAAATAGTTTATTTTTTTTTAAACTTGTATGACAATTGATAATTTTCAACATATTTTTCAAGTTCAAGATATAGTTAATGTTATCCCCAAGAGAGTTAAGTAAGTTAATCCAAAATTTTTTGAACCATCTAAAAAATCTTAATTGTGAAATACTAGATAAGTTTATCTTTTGGATAAGTTTATCTTTTGGTAAATGAACTGTCAAATTTTGTATAGGAAATGGTTTACGCAAATTAGATAAAATTATCTAAGGATTTTGCTGCGAAAACATATACAAATTTGTTTGGATAAACTTATACAAACGTCATTGTGACTTTTAGAATTAGACGTGTTTAGATATATGATACATATGGTGTCTCAGAGAACTAAAAAAAAACTATTGCATCGTAGTTTATAGAAAAAAAAGTTATACATTAAAACGTAGTTCGTAGTTTATACAAAAAAAAAATTAGGACGTCTATATTTACTCAACGATTAGGAAAGCTGGATAGTAAATTATTAAAGGCTCTCCCAAACCAATTCGAATCATTCGTTGACGACGTCGAAAGCAACAAAAAAAAAACACGTAGTTGTCAATGAAAACAACAAACAATACAAACATAACGCATAGGAATATTTCGCATTGGTTTGGGAGAGCCTTAATAGTCAGAAGCTATCAGAAGCAGATGTCATAAGCCAATGAAAAGTAGAATGCTGAACAGTAAAAATCAGAACTGAGCCATAATTCACTCTTTCGCTTTTCTTCGTCCTTGTCGCAACAAATTTCAGTTTTAATTCCCTGAGGTACACTTGGGGCACTCTTCACTTCCGTAAGCAAAAGTTAAAAAGTTAACGAAAATAAAGAAACCGACATTATGGGTGCGCCATATGATTTTTTGTATTTTCGCATTTTCGTTCGACCACTGCCGTGAGCCATATTAGTCGTTTAATCCAGATTTAAACTTTAATCGAGATGTTTTCACTTGTTTAAACCAAAACCTAATCCCATTAAGTTTGATCTAATGTCACATTAATCCATTTAGATAAAAAGCTCATTTTAATCCACGACTCATTTTAATTAGACTTTCACTACGAAAAAAATCCGACAAAGCTGAATTTTGGTGGAGATGTTTATTTTTATACCCTAAGCATTTTCCAAAAAGTACCCTGAATTTGGACCGTGGCTAAAATTTTTACGGGGGGTGAAAGGGGTTGAATTTCAGTTTTTTGTTAATTTCTCAAAAACTATCAGTGTTTTTAAAAAAATGTGAAGGCAAAAGTTGTAGCTTCTGTAATTTTACACTAAAAATGTTATGCCACTTTTTTTCGTACAATCAATAGGTTTTGGAGAAAAACGTGCACAAACTTTATAGTGTACTGGATTTATTGAAAATAATTTATTGAAAAATAATTCAACATCGAGTGATATTGTTGGCTATAACTTTCTTCCTAGTAATTAGATCTCCAAGGTTGGAGTCATTAAATTAAGCCAAAATATTAGGCTACATTCTTGAATACAAAGTTTTGAGGAGTGGTAACAAATTTCACACGAGTGGGGTGTTTAAAACCGCCATCAATGTGGTTTTCGATTTTTAAAATGCAAAAGTTGATGCAAAATTTTACAATTTTAAGAAAGTATCTTCGACAAAGATACTTCACCAACCCTCCTCTACAAAATTGTCATAGGTTTTGTTGGAGTAAGTGCCACAGGAGCGGCAGGAGGGGTGTCTTAAAGCTAAACACACTATTGAACCCCATTACATGCAGGTGAACTTTGACAAGCTATAACTTAAAGATGAAAAAAGTACCAGAGATCGTTAATACCTCATTTTGTAGGTATTTTGATTCTCTAAAAGTTTTTTATTGGCCATTTTGTTACAGAAAAAAATCCAGACGAGTTATCAAATGAAAACAAAATGACGAGCTGTTTCAATATGGCTGCTTTTTCCTATTCCCTATTACCCCGACAATTTTTTTTATAATGTGAAAATGTTCCCAAACACAAACGTTAAAGACACCATAGCAAGGCGCCTTATTTGAAAATCTCGTCCTAGTTACCTTTGCGATAAGGAGGACCTGATTTAGCCAGGTATACCTACATAAGGGGCCATGCAGTTATAGCTATCATTGAAATTCATCATTGAAAATTTTAATGATGTCTTTTCAGATGTTTAGGATGCAAAATCTATCGTTATTTTGATGCCAAAACGAAGATTATGACTGAATTAATATATCTGGCCAAAAAAAATTTAATTTCGGCCCAACCTTTCTCATAAAATGTCGTTTATTTTTTCAATGATCATTGATAAGGTAGTGCAATCATTGAAAAAATGAAAGTCAATTTATGTGGAAGGTTGTACCCAATCGAAAATTTTTTTCGCAATAAATATTATTTAAGTCGTCACCTTTACATTGGCATTAAAATACTAACTGATTTTGCTTTTTAAGTGCCCTAAATCTTAAATTAAAAATTTTCAATGATATCTATAACTGGCCCCTAAGGAATAAGGATAGCAAGCTTTTGGTTATAACTTTCCATAATGGGTGGCCAGGAGACTACTGGAATCGGAGTTTCATGTCAAGGCTGCTGCACAATGTGAAATGAAAAACTAGTTTTAAACAATAAAACCGAAATGGGCGCGTTAAATTTCCTAAACCACGGGTTAAATATTGAACAACGTTTGTACAACTAGCCCTAAGTCCCGATCAGCGTTGCCGAATTGGCACGATCATGCTTTTTTGACACGATAATTTCCTCGTGGCATATGGTGGCACGAAAAATTTTAATATGGCACGTTTTTTTATTTCCATCATTTTACTCAAAATGAAGCAAATTTCAACAAAATTTAATGAAAATTGGTCTAAATTCAGTAAAAAGTAGGCAGAAGTACATAATTTTTGACAATGCACGAATAAAGCAAATGATTTACATATATTTTTGTTATTTTTTTACACCCTGTAATAAAATTGATTACAAGCTTTTCAACAAAATAGAAGAATCTGTGGTTTTTTTCATGTGGCACGAAAATTGACACTTTTTTCCAGAAAATATAGCACGTTAATTTTATTTCTGGCGGCAATGCTGGTCCCGATATGGCAGCTTTTATTCTGGAACGCATATGAAATCGGTTTTGGCAGTGACCCAAGTCCAAGATCTAAGCGATAAAAGTTTTGTTATTAATAAACCAAATTTTTGGATTGTTGCCAGAACCAAAAACAACAACTGTTATTGAAGGAATTGCAACGGTAGAGTTTAAAGAGTTAACCTTATTTATTTATTTAAAATAAAACACTGAAATAAAAATTTTCGGCTATAAATTTAGCCCTAAACAAATAATTTTAGTAAACAAACGCGTTTAAAGTTATTAATTTTCAATAGATTATACAATCCAAACGTAAGTTGCATCAACAAAAATTTTTAACATCACATAAGTTTAGCTGCTATAAAAACTATAATTTAAGAAAAAAAAATTAAATTGCAATATCGTTTACATTTACCCCCGACCCTAACTAAGTTTTTTTTGGCCGTGATGGATGCAATTGCAAAGTCAGGCGAGCCATCTAGTATCAATTATAAGATGTAATTATATATTATTGACTATGACTACAACACTGTCATTCAGGTTTGATACTCGATTCACTGATTTATGGATACCAATACCTGTAACTCTTTACTGATTGTGTTGTGCACTTGTGCAGCATTGACCTTGACTTTCTGAATTGCATTCTTGAAATTGGTTTACGAAATCGCAAAACTGTTCTGCTGTAAGTGCATGATAACGTTCAACTACATACATATATGTTTTGGTGCGTCATGCTTAAGAAATAAATTCATGCGTACGGAGGCTGTCTGTATAGGCATAGCAAAACAAGAAAATTATTTAATCCGCTTTTTCGATGCAATCACTTATGTGTTCGCTGTTTAAATCTTCTTCCGCGTCCATAGAAGTCATACCGAGATCGATTAACAGTAAACTTGTATCAAAAGTCGCATAATCTATTCATCTACGTAGTATAATTTATTCCCATACTAAATCGGCAGCTAGTTTTTACCTACATACGTATAAAAAAAATAGAAATAGAAATCTCTAACCAGTTTTTCATTCATAACTGCAGTCGGCATTCAGCAATGTAATGCATATTATAGATGTATATATGTACTACATATGTATGTAAGCATTTTTCGCTCGGAGAATCACATATAGATAAGGCTCATGGTAGGTATATTTCCTTAGTAATTATTTACATTTTAAAATTCAGTCAACTCTGAACATTCACTGAGATCGGTTGAGTAGAATTAACATCTCATGCCATCATCATGGCAATATGGGCAGTTTTCGTTTATATTGTAATAACTTTATTATCGGCACTGGTGTATTTTATTAGACAGCGCATGTCCTACTGGAAAACTCGAGGAATTCCGCACGATCCACCTGATTTTCCAAATGGAAACTTAACTGGCTTCAAAAAGACCCACCATTTGAGGGACTTGGTAAAAGCTAACTATGAAAAATACAAACACACTGGACCATTTGGAGGTTTCTATTTCTTCCTCAAACGTGCCATCATCGTCTATGATCTGGATTTAATCAAAAATATTTTAATAAAAGATTTCAATAATTTTACTGATCGTGGTGTGTTCCACAATGAACGCGATGATCCATTGACGGCACATTTATTTGCTGTCGACGGACAAAAATGGAGACATTTAAGGAATAAGATGTCACCAACATTTAGCTCTGGAAAAATGAAGGGAATGTTTCAAACAGTTCTATCGGTCGGAGAAAGACTTAAAGAGACATTTGACAAATTGCTTGCAGACGATTCGATTATTGAGGTCAAGGATATTCTAGCACGATACACTGTGGATGTAATTGGAACGTGTGCCTTCGGTCTCGAATGTAATAGTCTCAATGATCCACAGGCCGAGTTTCGTGTGATGGGAGGGAAAGCCTTCACTCAACCTCGTCATAATAAAATTATTGAAAGTTTTATCTTTAGTTTTCCCGAATTGGCAAGAAAACTACGATTACGACAGATTCACGAAGAAGTTCATCAGTTTTATATGCGTGTTGTTAAAGAGACCGTCGAGTATCGTGAGAAGAATTCAATCAAACGGAACGATTTTATGAATTTGCTGATTGATTTGAAGAATTCCGAAGAAGGAATGTCGATTGAAGAAGTTGCTGCACAATCGTTTGTGTTCTTTTTGGCTGGATTTGAGACATCTTCGACCACTATGGGTTTTGCCCTATTCGAACTGGCATTGAATCAAGACGTCCAAGACAGACTAAGAGCTGAGATTAATGCTCAATATGACAAGAACGGAGGAGTGTTCACATATGATAGTATGGCTGAAATGCATTATATGGAAATGGTAATGAAAGGTATGTGATGTGCTTTCCGTGTTATATTATTCTCAATATCATTTTCATATAGAAACACTACGCAAGTACTCAATTGTAACGAATCTTTTAAGACATGCACGCAATGACTATCCTACTTCGAATCCAAAATACGTGATTCCCAAAGGAGTAATGGCTTTGATTCCAGTGGATGCTATCCATCGTGATCCCGAGATCTACCCCGATCCAGAGAAGTTCGATCCCGAGCGATTCAATCCGGAGGAGACACAGAAACGGCATCCCCTCACATGGCTTGCATTCGGTGATGGACCTAGAAATTGTATTGGATTACGATTTGGAAAGATGCAAACTTATATCGGATTGTGTATTCTATTGAGGCACTTCAAATTTCACTACTCTGAAAGGACTCCATATCCTCTCAAAACTGACGTTACAAGTATTATTTTTTCAGCAAAGGGTGGTATTTCCTTGCGTGTGGAACGTATTTAGATTGTGTGATGTTGGTTTGTTTGTTTCTTCGTTTTTGTTAGTTTTTAAACATTTTCTGCCTTATTTAAAAACAAAAAATTATTATTTCGGCTCTTGTGTTCAGGGCATGGAATAAGTATTCTCCGGACTCAAGTGAAGCATTAGGCAATTGCCTTTATATTGAGCCCGGGAAATTCTTATGCCATGGCATATGTAGTTACCCTGAACATTAGAGCTGAAATAACCATTTTATTATATAAATAAGGCAGTGTTGTTTTCCTTTAGAGTCAATTTCACAGCAAGTGCTTACTGGAATAAGTTGTATCTAAGTTTAATTAAGTTGGACTAAAGTGACCAAGTTTGGAGATTTAAGTGCCAAATATGCAGGTTAACGTGATTTTAATATATCAAGCCTTTAACTCACTTATTGGCTTCTTTTGTGCCCCCTGCTTTGACTGGGCCTTAGTGTTAACCGAGAATCCGGCTCTTATTTTGAAAAAACAATTGAATAGGAGAATTGTTTGTATGGCCAATGTGTCACTTTTGTATTTGCGAATGGTTACCTGTCAATAGTTTATATTTGCTGGCTTTTTGAGTAGATTCTTATTTGAAACCGAGAAGAATTTTGGAATAGTTTCAGATGAGTTTTTTTTATCGATCATTGGCGTTTTCGGAAAATAACTATACACCTTCTACTGGTTGCAGAAAATTGTGTACCAGACATATTTTTTTTTTAACTAAGATATGTTTTCCAATGGATTCAAACAAAAAATTATGCCTTCATATTATGTAACTTAAAGTAATGTTGGAAGAAGTCCCTGTCTCCTTGTCAATATTTTATATGTAATAAAAGAAATAATTTAATTTATTGCATTGAGTTTTTATTTTACACCGCAACAAAATTAAATCCCCATGATTTTCCATATGAAAAAGGTATACTGTATATAATAATCTTTCAATTTGAGTTGACTTTTATATAACGGGTGTTTTTTTTAGACGTGTGGTTTTCAATCTAGCAATACTTTTTTCGGAGTTAGTCTTTTTGACAGCTGTTACTTGATTTATGCTCAGTTTTGTTTGCCATTTCATAATGAATAGACTTACTCCTGAAAAAAGTTTGCAAATAGTGCAAATTTATAACCAAAATAATGGTTCGGTTTGCGAGACGCATCGCGCGCTGCGTCCAACATTCGGTTGACATAATCGCCCAGCAGAGTCGGTAATTCGAGCAACCATGGATCGGTTTCACACCACGTTTACTCTAGTGGATAATGTGCATCCTCAGAGACGCCGTACAGTGCGCACCGAAGACGCTATTGCTGCTGTGAAGCAGAGTATCGAAGAATACCCGAATGAGTCCATCCGCCATCGCGCGCAACAATTGAAGCTGCGCCCATCCACTTTATTGAAGATTTTGCGGAAGGATCTTGGTTTGCGGGCTTACAACATCCAATTCGTGCAAGAACTGAAGCCGAACGACCATCAAGCGCGTCGCACGTTCGGTAAATGGGCCCAAAACGAAATGGCCACCGATCCCGATTTTCACAAGAAAATTTTGCTTAGCGATAAAGCTCATTTTTGGTTGAATGGGTACGTTAATAAGCAAAATTGTCATATTTGGAGTGATCATAATCTACAAGCCATTGTTGAGACGCCGCGCCGTTACATCCCAAAAAAGTAAGCGTTTGGTGTGCTCTATGGGCAGAGGGATTCATTGGTCCACATTTCTTCAAAAATGAAGCTGGCCATATTGTTAAGCCAGGCGCGCACATGCAATTAAGCAGTTTGGTTTCGATTTTGAGTACTATAGATAAGCCCGAGTGGATTGACGCCTTGGAAGAGAATATTCGGTGCGTTATTGCTGACATACGGCCCCAATTGCTGCAAAAAGTGGTCGAAAATTGGGCCTCTCGGCTGGAATTTATTCGAGCCAGCCTCGGCGACCACTTGCCCTAAATCATTTTAAAAACACAATGGCAAACCCTTATCTTTATAATAAAGCTAAATTCTTGGCCATAACATTAAATTATATGCGTTTTATTTCTTTTTGAAAACCACACGTCTAAAAAATACCCTTTACGTTCAATGCAGGTCGCATTCATTTCAAAATAAAGCTTGGAACTATAAAATTGATGTGTGTTTATTGAACGTACCTACTTAAGAATATGTTTTTACTAGCGTATTAGCGTAAACTAGCGCAAGCGCACTCGTTTATTACTAGCGAACCGCAGCGCAGCCTTGTATGGATAATCAATAACGTGGACATAGAACCCGCTGCTTTCACGCTAGTAGGAGAGTGCCCGCTACTAGTAAGCTAGCAGATCAAAACTCATTTGATTTTCAAGCTAACTAGCGCTAACAGTTCTTTTTTTGAATGCAAAATGATGCGCTCGCGAAACAAACGGCACCCTAGTAAACGCCAAGAAATCAGTATAAAGCCTGTTTCATAATGCGACGAGGAAACGAGACGTGAACGCGACGAGAACTCGTCGTAGCTGTCAAACCAATTTCAAGTTCAAGCAATGAGAATAAACCTGAGTATTCACAAAAAAGCGTTTCTCGTCGTCCCGTCATGCCATGAGTTCGAAAAATTGAAAAAAAAAAACGCGACGAGACAACGATTTTCGTTTTGGCAATTGAGAACAGGACACCAAGCGTATCTGTATTTGTATTCATATTTATTAATTCTGTAGATAAATAAAAAAAATACCGAAAATGGCGAGCAAATAAATGTTTTTATTTTGCGACTAGTCTTCATTAACATATCCACCGTCTTCTCCTGCTCAGTGCTCACACTTGGTTTTTTTTTGGCTTTTGCTTTTTTGTAAATAAATACTACCAAACGTATTAAAAAGATTTTTTTTAACATTCATTTTCCTTTTTTTCAAATTTTGTATTTTATTTCCCATGTTCACTGACAAACACGAATAATTCTAAGCTGTCGGTGTGAAGAACTAGTTGCATTGTGAATTGGGCAACGATTTTATAACGAGAAAAAGATGAAAGCGTTTCTCGTCACGCTGACGTCTCGTTTTCTCGTCGCATTGTGAAACAGCCTTCACACAAACGTGCGTGAAAAATCGTTCATGATTCTCTTACTAGCGCACTAACGCAAACTAGCCAGCGTTGCCGAAGTGCCACGATTGTGCTTTTTTGACAGGATAATTTTCTCGTGGCACGGTGGCACGAGAAAGTAAAATGGCACGTTTTTTATTTCCTTTATTTTACTTAAAATTAGCAAATTTCATCAAAATTTAATGAAAATTGCTCCGAATGCGTAAAAAGTCGAAAGAAAATAATATTTTTTGACAATTCAAAAATAGAGTAAATGAATTCCTTTGATTTTTTTTTTTGTTGTAGTAGACCCCGAAAACTGGCACGTTTTTTTCATAAAATATGGCACGTTAATTTTATTTCAGGTGGCAACGCTGATACAAACTAGTCCGACGAACTAGTGCTAACTATAGACTACTGGGGTCTACCGGGTCTAACCGGTCGTGTCGTATTCATCGGACAGCGATACAGTATTTTTGTGGGAAATGTTTTACAAAAATTTGCTCATAAAGCCTATAGTACGCTGGTTGATGCGAAAAGAAATATTCAATAAAAAAATGATACTACGAAATCATAAACAAATAGAATTTACTGCCCGGATGCGGATCGTTAATTGTGCGTACGAAGAAGTGATATTTGAGTTGTATTCGTATTTGTATTTGTTGTTCCTTTCATTACAATACAATATGGCTTCTTGTGCCTTTATTTATGCTTATGTATGCGTTTGTGTTTGGTTATTGTAATTGATGTGGTATTTTTTCACTACTACACTGTCATGTTGGACCCCACGAAAAATTTCTTTTCTCATCCGCAGTCTACAAGGCTTAAAAACGAAAAATATTTTAAATTAGAAAAAAAAATCAAACGAAATCAAATAGAAAAAGAGGCTGGGTTTGACCCACACTGGTAACTTCCCATTGGTTTCTGATATCCGATGACACCCGATGTTATTTTTTTATAAGAAAATTGCCAATTAAAAATCTTCGAGAAAATTATCAGTTGTGCAATCAAGGGAAGGCTGTTTGCTCTTAATATATGCGACACGAAAAATTTCAACAATTATTCGCAGTTTTTTTGGCCTAGAAAAAAACCGTTAATTGGATTTTTTTACAAACTCTACCGATTACCAACTATAACTTTGTGTATTAAATAAAATGAACCCGAAATTAATATATTTGTGTGTTCTCAAGATATTGGATATTTTTTTTTTAACTATTTTAAATGTGGGTTGATTTTTTTTAAGTATAAGCAATTTTTCACTACGTCATTATTCATAGAATGAAACCAGGCCGAAGTCGATAGCTTTATTTATTTTTAGAGATATTCGAGAAATAAGTAATTTTAAAACTTTTTTAAAATTACTGTAATAAAAAAACCGTCAATTGAATTTTTCTGAAAATCCTTTCTGCACGTTTTGGCTTTATTATCTGTAAAATAAAATTTATTTGAACTCTATATGTCTATGCGTTCTCAAGATATCGTCAGCTCCAGAGACCTCGAAACATCGAGAAATGTCAAAATTATCAATTTTATGACAATAACTTCCGATTACAATGACTTCCAATGGGAAGTTAATAACAGAAGTTTTGTGAGTACCTAGGTATTAAAAGAATTAATGGATGTGGAAATTTTACGCCGCAATTAAAAAAAGAAAGATAATTTGAGGCCATATTGGGGAGCTATTTAAAGTGCAGTAGTTATCCCATGATAAGCTGATAAACTTGAAGATGTACAGGGTGATTTGCCTGTGTCATTGTATAAATATATCAATAATTATTATCTCTATGGCCTTGAACCCATCAGTTCCCTTCATTGAATTCAATATTATGTACTACAAAAATATGATTGTAGTTTTATAAAAGATGTAATTGAGAAAACAATGCAATTAAATTTATCACATTTAACCTGGGAGTATTTTTTTTTTTAACTTTAGTACCTTATATACTTACATAGATAGGTACTTATCGTCGACTGCATTCATATAATTTTCAATTTCCATGACTAAGCATTATACAAGTGTAGACCTATTTATACCCGCTAGTGTGATAGCAAAAGATAGATAACCGCAGTGTTTGTTTTGTTTTTTTGTTTGTTATTCGCTTTACATATTAATTTATATTGTCAACAGTGACTTGCATTTAGACTTGCAAAAGCTAAATTCAACTTTATTGCATACCTTCCTACTAGGCCAGTCAATAAAGACATCGTAGGTCGCAAAAAATAGCCCAACTCTGATTTTTTGTAAAGTTGTTAGAATAGATACCCAGTGCAGTAGTCTAAAACTAATTTTTCAGCTTCGAAAAATCTGTGCTAAGTGCAAGGTGCTCGAAAACCTAGTTTAGTTCTAAAAAGCAGGGATTTCGAATTCTAACCGCCGTAATATTCACGCCGTTTAAAACTTGGTTTAAAAGCCCTTAAACCGACTACATTTAACCGAACTAAACCGATAGAATTTAAACGACAAAATCTCGTTTAAATCGGTAATAATCGTTTAAGCAAAAAATTCCATTCGGCTTACGTCGGTTTAAATTTGTGATTTAAACCGAATGTCGCATAGCATCGCAAGTATGAAAAAACTAAAAAAGGCTTTTCTTGACATTTATTTTTTGAATTGTCATTTTATATTTAAATAAAATAAATTAATTAATTCGTGTCAAACACAAATACGCATTAGAAATGTCTTTCATTCCTCTTTATAGTGTTTTACGTTGCGAAAAAATGTCAACAATAACGTCCACCGCATTGCGTCTTCCAAACATTCAATGAACGATTTATTGCGAGTTGAATTCTTCTTGATCTGGTTGCAGTTCCGCGTCGGTCGTGAATTCGGTTCCAATATCTATCATATTATATTAAGCAAGATGGCAACTAAATTTCATCAACCTATAACAGCAATACCGCAGCCCAAACACCCCCATAATGCATATAAATTGCAACAAAAGTTTTTTTAACCGCTCCAAATTTTATATCTGTCCTAACTGAATTTCATTGGTCTGGCAGCGGTGCTATGGCTACGGTATTGCTGTCGGGTTGATGGAATTTAGTTTGGACACATAAAAATACTATGTAAGCAACATTTGGATCGATTCAAAACACCTTTTTTTTTGCATTAATGAATTTTAAAAATGCATTATAGTGGTGCTAGGTATGAGGTATTACTGTCAAGTTGATGAAATTGAGTGTGGACAGTTACCACGAACTATTCTGATTTTTTGGTTGCATTTTGAAAGTGCATTATGGAGATGTTAGGGCCACGGTATCGCTGCCAGACCGATGGCATTTATTTTTGGACACATATAAACATTATGCTCACAAAATTTGGAGCGGTATAATACACTTAAACTTCACTCCTTTTCTTGAATTTTAAAAGTGCATTACGGTGGTCTTAGGGCCGCGATATCGCTAAAAGGTCTGGGGCATGTAGTTTGCACTGCAGTATACAAATATCATGCTCACAAATTTTGGAGCGATATAAAACACTTTGAGCAAATCGTTTACCAGCTCTCGGTATATAAGCCCTTTCTGGTTAATTGGTCAACTCTACCCTGATTTGTGAATAACGTGCACAAATATGATGTGTTTGGATAGCCAGCATCGCCGAAAATCACATGATTGAACATTTTGCACTGAATAAATAAACCAAGAAAATGTTGAATATTAGCTAAAACCATTCAAACTGTACCTAAACGACACGAAAATGCCTCGTTTAAGTTGGAGTCGGCTTATCGTAGTTAAACCGATCATTCGGTTTAAAATTTTGGTTAACGTCGGTTTAAGTGAGTGAATATTACCGATTAGTCGGTTTAAAAATTTTAAACCGACCTCTGAATCTGAACCGATTTTAAACAGCGTGAATATTACGGGCATAAGTTTTTTACAAATCGTTTTGCTTAAATATCAACAATTTCTGAAAACACAAGCAATAATAAATTTATAACAACAATAATGCAAATATGGTGCTTGTCACAAGTTGGGTTGAAAAGAAGAAAAAAAACATAAAGGAGGGGTGGTCTTCATCCCCCCTTTCAATCAAGAGGGGTAATTTTCCATATAATTGACTTGAGAAAGAAAAAGATCCTTTTAAATCTATCCGCAAAATCTGGAAATAATTTTCTTTTTTAATAAAACTATTTTAATTTAGTTCGGTTTTTTTTTTAGTAATTTTCAAACTAAAATTATCAAATTTGCACAAAGCTATACCTACAAAAAATATATTTTAAACCATAAAAAACCTTATTTTTTTCAAATTTTTTAGAGAACTGCATTTCAAGATCGTACGAGCAAAAATCAAATTACCAATACATATAGGGTTTGATAAAATTGCCTTATTTTCGAATAATTCACGTAGGTATAGCTTCTTAATGTCTTGAATGATTTTCTTATAGTCTTGAAATCTGGTGCTCCTTAAAAGTTCAAACAAGTTTCCATTTTTAAAATTTGAAAATAGGTATTAAAAAAAATAAAAAAAAAATATTTTTTTAATACCTACTTTCTTTGGTAGTAGCCCGTGGCGTAAAGGTTACTGCGTTGGACTGTCACGCCAGAGGTCTGGGCTCGATTCCCACCCACTGCCACTTGCGAGGAAGTGACAAATCCTCCAAAAGTAAGTATCTCTGGTCATAGAAATTTGCCACTCACCTTAGCTATTCGGATTCCGCAGTAAATTGTAGGTCAGCTCCATTTCTTCAGACAAGCACGCAGGAATGGTTGAGAGTTGTAAGTCACTAGATCCTATAGTTCTTCATGAGGAATTGTGCCACAAATATTTTCTCGTTTAAAATATCGTTACTTTATTGAAGCATATCTTCTAAATAAAGTTTCATTATTGTGTTTAGGAACAAGAACAAGTTCGTGCGACAACGATATTTAAAAAAAAACTTCAGCTGCTGAAGGCTGAAGTGGGAAAAGACTCCACTTTTTAAATAGCAGTTCTTTCCCAATAAATACTGGAATAATTTCTCACTCTTGTGGATGGGAATAAATTCACATGTGGAGCAGATGTAGATTCCCATGGAATAAATTCTTTGCATTATAGTGCCCCTATTGAGAACAAATACTTGTTACGGTAAAATTAACCGCAACAAAAACTATTCTTTCGGTTCCCTTCCCTATCGTCTGTTGCTTCGTTCCATTTTTTTTTAACAGGTGTTTCGTTCAACCTACTGAGAGAGAAAAGGGCAACCACTGTCCATCAGCCATTGGTTCACTCTCTCAGTATCTTGAAGAAACAAAAGTCGTTGATGTCAAGTTTGACAGCTCATTCACTATAAAATTCACAGATAGACTGTCTGCTTCAATACGAAAGAGGGGGACAGTTGGTCTAATCTAATCTAATAATTGACAGAATGACGGTCTTGTCACATTGAAATCATATGTGTAGCACGGTTGACATCACTTGGTCACCGATTGCTGATGTAACTCTTTGTGAGAATGGCTGCGTGCCAACCTTACACTTAACTACACTTTTCTTAACTTTAAATTAATTTAACGTAATTTTAATTTTGTTTTGACATACAAGGTGGAACGTTAACTGCTGGTTGATGGACACCATTTCCCCAAATATGGGCGAAAACCCAACGAATTAGGTCAAATTCGCGTAGTAGAAAGTTACTGCTAATCTTTCTAATAGTTAGTAATTTCAATTGGTTCCTTCCAACTATTTACAATTTTATGTTATATTATTTTAGTAGTACAGGGGGAAAAATGCTCGTGTGAACAAGTAGATTTCTTTTAGTTTCAAAAGTGTTCTTTTCTAAATTAAATTCGGGATGGCTGAATGTGCTCATTGGATTGCCTACCACTGGAAGTCATCTGAAAGGTCAGCGAATTAAATGATAATGACGATGCATAAAACTGGGGTGTTAAGATGCGAGTAGGAGAGGCTGCTGGGTTTAAACTGCGTTGGCTAACTCACACAAATTGGTGATGTTTTGCTGAATGATGACGCGACCGAAATCCCGGGTCACTGATTGGCCGAAGCACTTTAGGTTCGAAAACGAGTACGAGAATGTGTCATTCAAGCATCATGGTGAAAGCCTGGAGACACTTTTTTTCAAGCTAAAGATTGAATAAGGTGACAAAATCAATATTGAGAAAAAGAAAAATTTTGAAAATAAGAAGAAAGTTGTTTTGATCGATTTTAAAATTAAAAGTAGAGTTAGAAATATGAGAAAAATTATGGTAAAAGGATTAGGGAAGGGGAGCAAAATTTGGAAAAGTTGTAGTAAAATTGTTGAAGGGATCATGGTGATAAAATCACGAGACAAAAGAGTACTAGGAAGGATGAATTGGCAGGGAAATTGAGCTATGTATTTTACATATATATGCTCTTTCATTTTTTTGGTTTGGTAAAAGAGTGATTTCTTTACAAATCCTTTGTTTCTTGAGAAAAGATTCTCATTTAAGTAGTTTTCGTTAGGGTTTTTGTCCATCTTTTTAATCTTAAATTTTCTTTGTTTTATTTAATTCAAAAGATTTTGGGTTTTACTTCTACATGTAAAGTTTCCTAAGTAACTGAAACTTTAACTTAATTAAAAATTATTTGCATATTTTCAAACATTAATTTCTTTTATTCAAAAATACTTTCACCATCGGTTCCGGTTCGTAGGTTTGTGATTTTCTTTTGTTTTTTTTTTCTTTCAAAAAATCAATGGCGCCCTTTTTATTTCAGCTACGGTCCTGTGATACAACATTAATCAGTTTAAATTTATAATATATCACCTCTTTTTTTAACAATATTCAATTAAATCGTTCATATCATAAAAAAGAACCTACCCCTCACTGAGTCTAGTCGTGGTGGCAGCACTTTTCTGGCTATCTGTTGCTCTTCGAACCAGCGTTGCTGTAGTGGCACGATTGTGCTTTTTTGACACGATAATTTCCTCGGGGCACTCTGGCACGAAAAAGTTCAATATGGCACGTTTTTTTATTTCCATTATTTTACTTAAAATGAAGCAAATTTCAACAAAATTTAATGAAAATTGGTCCAACATCTGTAAAAAGTGGGCAGAAACACATAATTTTTGACAATGCACGAATAGATAAAATAATTTCCGTGGATTTTTGTTATTGTATTACACCCCGTTATAAAATTGATTAAAGGTTTTTCAAGAAAATGTGGTTTTTTCATGTGGCACGAAAATTGGCAGTTTTTTGCAGAAAATATGGCGCGTTAATTTTATTTCGGGCGGCAACGCTGCTTGGAACTCGAATTCGAATTTTCTTTTTGACATCCTTTCGTCTCCTTGTGTACAAAAGGACATAAGGCGTTATCTCGTGTCGTGTCGGTCTTGATTTCGTTTGTTCGCCGTAATTAAATAAAATTGTTATTATTATTATTAACTATGTATGCAATGAACATCAACCTCTGCAGAATTTTCGTGCAGAACGTAGCTGTAGAGAACGTTCGATTTTTCCACTAACCAGAAATTCAGGACAACAATAAAAAGCTGATAAAATTAATTAATTTTTCGAACAAATAGTAAAATGATAACAAAATGTTGATAAGCTGCCTTGCAATTTTGCTAGATAAAATTATACAGTCAAGCAATCCTTATACCTAGATATATTTAGTTGGTTTTAAATAGTCAAATTGGTTATATCCTCGGAAAAAGACTTCCGTTATGGCCTTTTGGTTCTACACAGTTAACATATTTTTAGTTCTATTGTCCTTGGGTTTTATTTTCGCTTGGAGACGTTTATTCATTTTGGAATCGCCGTGCAATACCTCACGATGAACCGAGTTTTCCCGGAGGCAACATTGAACGCAACTGCCATTCCAGCAGTGGCGTGGCGTCCATATAACACGATTCCTATCGAGTTACCTTATGAAATTCTAACTTTCAACATTTAACTACGTTAATTAAATAACGATCAACATGAATCTAAATAAATGGACATATATTATGTCCACACCTTCACACGCACGTGAGATTTTACTCGCCAACCCTATGGTACCTATATTATAATATAGGTACTCTATGAACCCAACCATAATCAAACAGTCAAACACATCAATATGTGTACTTTAGTTCTACTAAACGCACGCAAACACACAAATATACACAAATAATGTCTTTTTTCTCGAACTCTATAATCCACATACCACGTCAAAAAAAATCCTACCTCCCGCTGGAACTAGATAGTACAAAATTGTTCTCCTTGCTTTTGTTCCCTCATCATTTATTCACAGAAAAAATTTCCTTAATATGACGCTGGCAACCGTGTTACTTTTTGCCATAAAAAAGCCTGTGTGAACAGAGAGGTGTCAGGGTCTCTGTTCAATACACGATTTCTTATGCAAAATAATAACTCGCTTTCAAGCGTCTTATTAAGGGAATTTTTTATGTGAATGAGTGATTGATAAGAAAACAAGAGCAAAGAGAACAAATTTGTTCTACCCAGCAAAGAGATAAATTCTATTTGTTTTTATTGTGTTGTGTTTGAAGTTGGTGAAAAGAGAATTTTGTATGTATCTCGCTGCGCTGCTGTATGAAGTTCATTGAGCTGGGCAGGTAGAGGCACATACAAATATGTTTACTGTGGGTTGCGGAGGAGCAGGAGGTACATTGGTTTCAGTTTGAAAAATTTAGTTTAAAGGCTGTTTCACAATGCGACGAGAAAACGAGACGTCAGCGTAACGAGATCTCTTCGAAGTTTCTCTCTCTTAAAAAAGAATTTTAAACATTGAAATAATGCATAATACAGCATTTCTCGTCGTCTCGTCACGTCATAAAGTTCGAAAAAATGAAAAAAAGACGCAACGTGATGACGAGAAATACTTTATTATGTATTTTTTTCGTTGTTTGAAATTCGTTTTAAAGAGAAAACAACTGTGAAGAGATCTCGTCACGCTGATGTCTCGTTTTCTCGTCGCATTGTGAAACAGCCTTAATTCAAAAGATAACTCGCTTTTTTCCGTCATATTGGTGAATTTTGAGTTGATACCTAATTCGCTGCGCTATGTTTATTGAGTTTTAAGTAAATTGAGCAGGTCAGGTCTGTTTCTATATGAAAGATTTAGTTAGCAAGCAGATTGTGATGCGTAACTTGAAGAGAATTTATGTGTTATTGTTTTAAATTAAAATCAAAATCAAATAATAACAGGGAAAGGTGTAAAAAGTTTGTTTATTAAATTGAGTTATTTGAAATTATAGCTTATTACCTAATTTCAAATTATTGCTATCTAAAAATGGCTTTAATAAGTGTAGATTGTTCCTTAACTGATTTTCTTTTGGAGGCAAATTATTTCAGTAAGCTGAATTTTATTTAAAAAAAAAAATAATTATAGGAATAGGACGCTCTACTCTTTCATTGAAAAAAGACGGAGTTCTTTAATTAATATATTTGTTCACTAAAAATAAACAATTTGTGAAGTTCCTTATTTTTGTCTTTAAAACGTTACTTTAAATTTGCATCTGCCAAAAACGGTTTTTTTCAAAGGCATTTTTATTGAGCTCATTGTAAATTTAAAAATTAATGACTTGAAGTAGGTATACAAAATTGGTTTGAATTTTTTTACTTGAAGAACGTCGAAAGTAGATTTGCAATAAACATTATATTTTAGGTAGACATTCCTAGTTTACGTTTGGAGGTGACTAATTTTTCTTCGACTTACCATTCAAAATAATCCACGCCACGCCACTGCATTCCAGTGACTCTATTCGCCAAAATTACCACAAATACAAACGAACAGGGCCATTTGGTGGATTTTTCTTTAATCTGCATCCAGAATGTTATCCCTTAATGATCTTGGTTTGATTAAAAATGTTCTTGTTAAGGATTTCCAAAATTTTACAGAACGTGGATTGTTCCACAACGAACGAGATGATCCACTTACGGGAAACTTATTTCGCCTGGACGATGCTAATTGGAAACAATTGCGAAGTCAGCTTTCTCCATCGTTTTCTGGAATCAGAATGAAGGACATGTATCTGACTATTGTGATGATTGGTCAGAAGTTGGTGCAAGCAATCGACCAAATCGTCGATGTTCAAAGTTCCGTCGTTATCGAAATGAATGAAATCATCGCACGATATGTGACAGATGTGAATGGAAATTGTATCTTTGGTCTGGATTGTTTTAATGCCTGGATTAAAACTGCACTCTAAGATAGTCAACACATTCATATCCAGTTTTCCCAAATTGGCTCAAAAACTTCGTATGCGACAAACTCACGAAAACTTAAATGATTTGTTCATTCGCATTGTACGTGAAAGTATCGAGTACCGGCCACGAAAAGAACTCAATCAAACGCATTGACTTCTTGAGTTCAATGAAAAATATAAACATAGGTTAACTTTTGAATGTATGATGGAAATGCGTTATTTGAAAAAAAGTTGTAAAGGGTAAGATTTATTTATTTATTTATTTATTTCGCTTAGTGCAAGCACATATTAATAATAATAATAATAATAATAATAATAATAATAATAATAATAATAATAATAATAATAATAATAATAATAATAATAATAATATCTTAAAAACTAAATAACAATAGACATCTTAAAGCTAAATAGAAGAAAAAGATTATATTATGAAGGGTAAGAGAAGGATTATGATAGGAGAGCATGTTTGAGAGAGGTTTTAGAGAGATTTAAATCAAAGTTATTACAGTTATTAACTTTTCGAATCATTCTGGTAATAGGTTCATTTTGGCCATATTCGGTACGATGGAAGGGAGTACAGAAGAGGGAAGTATTCCTCAGTTGACGATTGCGAGTGTTCGGTTTGAATTTATCTAGTAGACTCCATTAAGAAGCTGGTGTACAAAAAGTATATCGGCATTATCGCGACGTCTACTAAGAGTTTGTAAATTTATCAATTTTAGACGGTTTTCATAAGGTGGTAGATTATATGGGTCGTCCAAACAAAGGCCGCGTAAGGAAAAATGAATGAATCTACGTTGAACGGCTTCAATCCGTAGATTATGGACATGGTGATATGGAGACCAAACTACGGAGGCGTACTCAAGGAGAGGTCTAACAAACGTGACATACAGAGACTTAGTAACATAGGGATTAGAGAATTCTTTGGACCAGCGTTTGACGAAACCTAGAGTAGAGTTAGCTCTATTAATAATATTATCATAGTGAGCCCGAAAATTGAGTTGGTTATCACATATAACACATAGGTCGCGAATGGAAGTAACAATCGCAATAGGTTCATTATTAAAAAAATATTGACGTTGTGGTAAGGGAGGGCGTTTACGGGAGTAGGTAATAGCTTGACATTTAGATCAGCCTGTAGTACTTGGGAGTCGGCCATGCATTTGATATGTTTAGAAATACGCATGTCATCAGCGTAGATCTGAAGGTCAGATCCTTCGAGGACAAGATCAACATCATTAATGGTCAATAAGAAAATCAAGGGACCTAGATGGCTTCCTTGAGGGACACCTGATGTCGGGCAGATAGGTTTGGAGCTGCATGATCTGAAAAGGACTGTGTATCGACGGTCATCTAGGTACGATTGAATCCAAGATATTAGTAAGGGCGGAAAGCCATAGGTTTTAAGTTTAAAGAATATAACGTTGTGAGAAACTTTATCAAATGCTTTACTGAAATCTGTTGCAATCGCATCAACTTCATTTCCAGCTTCCAAGGAGCAGATGGAATTAGATACAAACTCAGTAAGATTGGTGGTTGTAGATCTACCACTAAGAAAGCCGTGCTGTTTAGGAGAGAAAAGCGGCTTACAGTGAAGGAGTAAAATATCGTAAATTATGCTCTCAAACATTTTAGGTATGCAGGAAAGTTTGGCAATGGGCCTATAATTAGAAATATCTCTTTTGCATCCTTTTTTATGAATTGGGATAATGATAGAGTCTTTCCATACATTTGGGAACAAACCAAGAGAAACAGAAAGTTGGAAGAGATCAGTGAGTGGTTTAGCTAAATTGGAGACACAGTTTTTAAGAACAACAGCAGGAATCCCCGATGAAAAATCATTCTTCAGCAGGCGGATTTTATTAATTACAGAGGACACACATACATATGTTAATGGAAGTAAGGGTGGTTTGGGTGCAGCTGTTCATATGAATGAAGTAGTTAGTATCTACCTCTGTATCGTTAGGGGAATGCTTGACCAAAGAAATCTGCAAAGAGATTAGAAATATGTTTAGAATCGGATGATGAAGAATTATTGTATTTTGGTGTTGAAGGATACCCATCAGACTTTCTTTTTGAATTAATGAATTTAAAAAAGTGTTTAGGATTCGAAATTAAATCTGTTTGGGTTTGATTAAGATAACTGGCGTATACGGACTCACTCAAGTTGGAAAAGTTGTTATAAGCCGAGACATAATTGTTGAAGTCAAGATTTGACTTCGAACTGAGATATTTTTTCCACAATTTATTCCTTCTATTCCTGAGAGAACGAAGTTCCTTGGTATACCACGAAGGAGAAGAAGTAAAATTCTTCTGAGGGAGCAGAGGGATAGATAAAGAAAAAAAAGTTTGGATATGTTCATAAAAGGAGGCAATCTTAACGTCAATGTCAGAGTCGTTGGAGATGAAATCAAAGTTAATGTTCCGAATAAGGTTATTTAGTTTATCAAAGTTTGCTTTACGTTGGATATAATCACATTCAAAAGCAAAGGTAGGGGAGATAGGGGGATGATAATTGTCAATCTTTGAGAGGATATGGTGACTTAGGACAACTTCAGTGTTATGAACATCAGAAGAGAAGATCAGATCTAATTGCCTTTGTAGACAGTTTTTAACACCACTCATTTGGGCAAGATTAGAAGAAAGGAGGCGGTCAGTAAAAAGAATTTCTTTTTCAGAGCTGGCGTTGAATGCAATGTAGTAAATCTCATCGTCTGATAATTCCCAAATTAATCGTGGGAGATTGAAGTCACCAACAATTAGTATGTCATCTTCTGGGTTGGAAAGATCGACAACATGATCAATTGCATTCGCTTAAAGCTGATATTCTGTTGTTGGCTGTGCGGGTGGTATGTAAGTCTTGGTAGTTTGGTATCGCTGATAAAACTTAATTTTTTTTCTTTTATTTAATCATTCATAGAAATTCTTCGAAAATATCCTGTTGTTCCCTTTCTTATGCATTTAGCTAAAAATGATTATCAAACATCGCATCCCAAATATACCATTCCGAGTGGAACGCTTGTAATAATTCCAACTGAAGCGATTGAAAATGATCCTGATGTATATGCTGAGCCAGATAAGTTTGATCCTGAACGTTTTAGACCAGATGAAATTAAACAACGAAGTACCGCAGTGTGGTTGCCATTTGGGGTAGGCCAAAGGCAATGTATTGGTTTGAGATTTGCAAATCTATGTGGCTCTTGTTTTATTACTAAGGAATCACAAATTTCATTCTTGCAATAAGACAGGTAATACTGGGGAACTAGATCAAAAGAAAAAAAATTCTTAATACAAAGGGCAGGATTTATTTGCGCGTGGAACGTATTTAGAATGAAAAATTCTATTTACAAGAAATTGCATATCAAAAATTACTGTGCATTTTTGCATCTTATTTTAAATTTTGTCTTTGCATTGAAAAAATTCATAATAAAGATCATTTAATAACTTAAATCAAAATTTACTTGAAACAAATCAAAAACATTTGGTGGCGTTACAGCATGTTGAAAACCAGGAGTGAAAAGAAAACAGAATTGTAAATACACTTGTCAAAACAATTAAGAGAAAAAAAATATCACTTTTTTAGTGTATTTTGAAGAGCTGTATCTGTGAGAAGTGGTCGGATTGAGATGAAACAAAAAGCTTTCTAAAGCTTTTTATTTTTTGTATTGAGGAATTTTAGCAAACGATTTTTTTAAAGTACCGTTATTGCGCATAAGAAGCAGCACGACCCAAAAATTTTAATTTTAATTTTTTTTTTGAACATTGTCATTTTCTTTGAATTTTTATTTGGAGCCAATTTAATGATTTATTTCGATACATTGTTTATTCAGCTTTGAGTTCGTCTTTTTTCGTCATTCTACAATTTTTTTTTTTTCAGAATAATATCTGGCTTTGAATGAAAAAACAGACTTATTACTTTGACTACGAATATCTTCGCAAGGAATGACAACACGGAAAATTTAAGGGTAGTTTTAAAAACTGGAATTAATTTTCTACAAGATTTTTTCAAAACTTTTTAATGATTATTTTTTTAAGATCCAAAAATTTTTTTTTTTTAAACTTTTTGTAAATCTTTTTCTGCTTTACAAATATTGACTGCAGGACTTAATTTGGTAAGATATTTTAGAGAACTATTATAGACCACCAATACTTTTGTAAAATTTCAAAAATAATCCAGTGAACCATTGAATTCGTTAAAAAAAAAACAATTAAAGGAACAGATTGGGTTGTTCATAAACATTGTTAAATTGTCATCAAAATGTAAACGAAAAGAACAATTCCTGTCCAGTTTTTTCACAGTTTTGCGTTAGTGACAATGCTTTAGAATGCTTTTTGTTTCATCTCAATACGACCACTTTTCACAGGGATACAGCTCTTCAAAAAACACTAAAAAAAAGTGTTCCTTTTTTCCCTTTATTGTTTTGACAAGTGTATATAAAATCTAAACAACCTTCTGCGGAAAAGCCATGCTAGGCTTCGCAGATTTTTTATGTAAACAAAACTTCTTCTTCTTCTTCTGCTTCTTTTTCGTCTTCTTCTTCTTCATTTTCTGCTTTTTTTTTTCTTCGTCCTCATTTTTGTTTAACAAAACATTTATTTCAAAAATAGTCAATTATTGTAAAGACGCATTTTGGCTCAAAAAGTATATAGCGATATTATTATTGGATATGCATTACGTGTAGGTAAGTACACACAGTATACTGCGACTTGCAAGCTTTTTATTAAAAGTTACTTTATTACCACTGTGATCTGTGATAGTGAAACACTCTCAATGATCTCATCTTCATCTCACTTAATATAACAGAAATAGATTATTATTTATTAACACCGAGCGTGATCACTGATCAGCTCCAATGTGGATTCATGTACATATACTATACATCTGTTGTCTAAACTGTACTATAACATCTGCGCAGTAAAGACTCCTACGTCATTAACAATAAATAAACACAACACACATTTGTTTTGTCTGCTACATTCGTACAATAAAATGTTAATACTAGTGACAAATTGCAATAATTCCCAAATCGTGTAAATGGTCCAAAACCTGAAATTTTCTTGGCATTATAAAGTCACTTCGTGTAAATGAGTGTCATTAAGGCATTTATTTTATCCATAGTTTTTTCACTTTTGTTGCAGAAATAATAGCATTTTGTCACTCGTGTAAATGCGGTATAAGGAGAACGGAAAAAAAAGATCAAAATAAAATTTCACACTGACAGCTGACAGATCATTTGACATTTGTGTCTGCTACAATTTATTTCATTAAAGACGATGTTCACATTGGACTCCTCGGATTTTTTTTGACGTCTATGTACTTCTTCTCGTTCCCACTTGTGGTGAGGCAGGATTTTTTAAATTTTTTAAAAATTTGTGGATTTTTTTTACGTTTCCTTTTGTGACATTTGTTTTCTCAGTATTTAGTTTTTGTTTGGAGCTTCAATACAACAGAATCAAAGTTTTTTCAATTGGAAATCAATTTATTTAGTGAATCATCAATTCAAAAAGTTCTAATTAATTCTCCGACGAGCAAAGATTTGTGTTTTTTTTAATGACTGCTGAACGTCAGAGTGAATCTGTTGTGTTCACATTACTTTGTGTCTGAACACGAGCTGACTGACTTCTGTCAAAAAAAATCGTAAATTTAAGTCCAATGTGAACACCGTTAAATACATTTAACAACGCTTTACTGCATAAGCTACGTAGCAGACATAACAAATGTTGTATTTATTCTAAAAAGTGAAAGCTCGTCCAACACTGCTACAAAGCTTTTCACATCATCATGTGAATATGGTAAAAGATGAAGACATGCCTAACAAAAATACGAACTGTGTTCTCTTCTGATGAGTATATGTACATATGTTTGAAAAGCTCTCCACCACTAACTAAAGCTCAAGATTAATAGGAGGAACACAGTCAGTATTTTAATAATGGCTAGCTTTTTAATATTATTATCAATTAAAATACTTTTAAGTTAAAAAGCAAGTCGACTTTGAACATTCAACGGAGTAAGTTATATCAAGTGAAATAATGGTTTTCGTTGAAACAATTGTTTGTCTTTTAATAACTATTGCAAGTTTACTCGCTTATTTTATCAAACGTAAATTTAACTTTTGGAAACGTCTTGGAATTCCACACGATACACCCATCATTCCGTATGGGAACTTGAAAGGCTTCATGAAAACACGTCATGGACGGGATATATTAAAAGAATACTATCAAAAATACAAAGCAACAGGACCTTTCGTTAAAATGTATTTCTTTATTAATCCAGCTGCTCTGATTTTGGATCTTGATCTAGCCAGAGATATTCTCATCAAAGATTTTCACAATTTCAGCGATCGTGGAATGTACTCAAACGAACGAGATGATCCCCTTTCGGGTCATTTATTTTCCCTGGAAGGAGAGAAATGGCGAATAATGCGCAATAAACTTTCGCCGACATTTACCTCGGGAAAAATGAAGTTCATGCTGCCCACAATTTTGGCAGTTGGTGATGAATTTCTGCAAGTGATGTTCAAATTAATTGATTCTGATTCAATTGTTGAAATCAAAGACATCTTGGCTCGGTTTACAACTGACGTCATTGGAACATGTGCTTTTGGAATTGAATGTAACAGTCTAAAGGACCCAAATGTAGAATTTCGTGTTGTGGGTGTGAAATCTTTTACAAAACCAAGACATCACCAAATGATTGAAGTTTTTATGATGGCATTCCCGGATTTTTCGAGAAAGTTGGGATTACGTCTAATTGACGAAGAGGTTCATCAGTTCTTTATGCGCGTGGTCAAGGAGACTGTGGAATATCGTGAGAAGAATTCGATCAAACGCAATGACTTTATGGATCTGATGATAGAATTGAAGAACTCCGGCGATGGACTTACTGTAGAGCAGATTGCGGCTCAGGCGTTCATATTCTTTGTAGCTGGTTTTGAAACATCTTCTACGACTATGGGATTCGCATTGTACGAATTGGCTCTCAACCAGAGTATCCAAGACAAACTCAGGTCTGAAATAAATTCCCGTTTAGATAAGCACGATGGACACTTCCAATATGAAGACATGAATGAAATGCCGTATATGGAGAAAGTTATTAAAGGTTATTTTTTAAGTTTTATTTTTTAGGTATGCTTGACAAAAAAAAAAATAATAATTTTTTTTTACAGAGACGCTGCGCAAATACTCCGTCAATCAGACATTAATGCGTAAATGCCTCAATGATTATCCAACAAGCAATCCTAAATTTGTCATACCAAAAGGAATAATTGTAATAATACAAACTGATGCTATTCAAAATGATCCCGAAATATATCCAAATCCGTAAAAATTCGATCCGGAACGTTTTAGTCCAGAAGAAGTTCAAAAGCGACACCCTATGACTTGGTTGCCATTTGGTGATGGACCGAGAAATTGCATAGGATTGCGATTTGGAAAGATGCAAATTAGCGTTGGGCTATCATTGTTGCTGAGAAATTTCCGATTCCATTATTGCGAAAAGACACCAATTCCAATTGAAATGGATTTAAAGAATCCATTGCTTGCTTCCAAGGGAGGTATTTATTTAAGAGTTGAAAGGATAAAGCCATAAATACACAATGAGGGGCCTAAGTTTTAAATAATGCTTTTTTTGTAGTTTTTTTTAGTACCTAATAGTGTATTATGCTTTAATAAATGAGAAAAAAATGTCTGCATGAAAAAGCTTTTTGAAAAGAAATTAATTTAGTGCTATGATCTGAAAGGTTAGTTTTATCGATTTATAGATATACAATAGGTACATATAATATAGATTTTTCGTTTTCGATAGTTTCTAGTATAATCCTTTTAAATTTTGAAAAAAACTGATTAAATAATCTTTCTCGAAAATCGTACGATTTATTGTATAGTTAAAACTACAATTACAATTACAATTACAATTACAATTACAATTACAATTACAATTACAATTACAATTACAATTACAATTACAATTACAATTACAATTACAATTACAATTACAATTACAATTACAATTACAATTACAATTACAATTACAATTACAATTACAATTACAATTACAATTACAATTACAATTACAATTACAATTACAATTACAATTACAATTACAATTACAATTACAATTACAATTACAATTACAATTACAATTACAATTACAATTACAATTACAATTACAATTACAATTACAATTACAATTACAATTACAATTACAATTACAATTACAATTACAATTACAATTACAATTACAATTACAATTACAATTACAATTACAATTACAATTACAATTACAATTACAATTACAATTACAATTACAATTACAATTACAATTACAATTACAATTACAATTACAATTACAATTACAATTACAATTACAATTACAATTACAATTACAATTACAATTACAATTACAATTACAATTACAATTACAATTACAATTACAATTACAATTACAATTACAATTACAATTACAATTACAATTACAATTACAATTACAATTACAATTACAATTACAATTACAATTACAATTACAATTACAATTACAATTACAATTACAATTACAATTACAATTACAATTACAATTACAATTACAATTACAATTACAATTACAATTACAATTACAATTGCGATTACAATTTCTTTTTATCAACTTTGTTTTAAGCATAAACAGTAAACACATTGGAACAAAAACAACAACATTTTTCCAAACAAATGCATTTTTGCTGCTTTATAATAACCCAGCATAAGCAGAGTCCACTGTTTTGAACAGCTGGATCAGTTGGATTGGAGTAAACCCTTCAACTTCAATTAGCAATTAGCTCCGCTCTGAGTACCTTAAAGGGTCCCTATTTTGTTTTTGATATGATTAGTGTTTAATGTCTATGTAGTCTTTGATTGAAATCTCCAGTTCTCTTCCTTACAGATTAAAATCTTTGGGAAACTCTTCGGAACTAGCATACTGAAAGCACAATCATCATGGTTGAACCATTTCATTGAAATTGAAACAATAATAATGAATATACATACCTGCACAAGTCAGAAATAATGGAATCCATTATCGAAGGATCGAATAATTTATTACCAAGAATTCCAAATCTCATGCATAACTAATGTGCGAATCTTTTAAGATTAGTTATTAATTCTCTTAAAATCCTTTCCAAGTGATGTACCTTTACCGATATACCTACATATATAACTTCCTTTGTAGTTGTAAGCTGCCAAGAAAAACTTCCGACAACATTCACCTCCCCCTTTCCCAGAAAATTCACTTTTGTCGTTCACTTCCAAATAATTTGTAATAAAGTAGCAAAACCGTCGCCATCTCCATTATTGCTCCAAGCATATCCGTTTAAAGACCAAAGCAACCACTAAGCTTAAATTGAATAACTCAACGCTTCTTGGTGTGCCTCCTCTGGCCCCATTCAGGTATACTCGTAGGTATAGATATGATTTTGGATTTGTTGGCTTTTAAAGGACTTGATTGATGATTTCTCCCCCGCACTTTGCATTAAATGACATTTACAGCGTGTTGTTTAAGTATCTCAAATACATACATAAAAGGAGGAAGTTATCTTTGAGCAATTGGTTTAGATATTGATCCTAAAGCAAATTCCGGTGCGTGTTACTAGAAATTCAGCTGAGATTTTGTCAAAATTTATTCATTGTTCTGAATTTTCGCTCTCTATTTGATTTTAGGTAGGTACTTACTTACTTGGTGTTTTACTTAATATATGAAAAGATTCCGAAAGTATTTTAGTGATAAGGAGATGAGTATAAGCACTTTTAGAAGTACAAGGGCCTTGGTATAACATTTTCGGGAGAACTACATATTTATATTGTTATATCTTCAATGATCAATCAAAATGATTACAGAATAGAAATTAAGGTAAATATTCCGCCTTACCGCCTTGAAACTAGTTTCAAGACATTCATTAACTTTTGCTGAACCCAACTCATTGTACTCACTGCTTGATATGTGAATGAATGCAAATGAATTACCTGATGTTTGAAAACAGTATGAAATGAATACTCATTTATAGCTTCTTTGATCCAATTCACTTGGTCAACGGGCGGTTGCGCAGAGAGAGGATTTAAGAGAACAAGATGAGAAGTGAGGAACAAGTCGAGAATGTTAGCGGTATGACCAGCAACATCAGGTATTCTTGTTGGCTCAACTACAAGCTGCGTCAAATGGTTGAATTCTGAAAAGATCTCAGCATATCTTCCTTCTGCTGTTGTGTGACTTGAATTACGAAGCCAATTTGTATTATGGACATTGAAATCACCCGTAATATTATATAATTTTGTTCAATAGCTTACTGACTTTAATTTAATTAGTTTGAATATTGAACAAAATAGAAATTATAAGGTATTTTTTTAAAGAGTGATACTAAGGCCGTCTGCGAATTCGTTTAAAATTTCGATTAAATTTGATCCCACATTAAATTTTTACGTTTCTTCAGTGGAGAATACAATTTCATCTTTTTGCTGTGTGAATTCAATTAAATGGGATTTTTTTAATTCTAATATTTTTCTTCGTTCGCGAGTTTTGGAAAAAAGTAGAAAACATTTTTTCGTAATAAATTTCGCGAGTTAAAAAATTAAACGCCAATTCTAATGATTTCAAAGAGAGTGCTCTTACCCTGGGCCTGTTATAAAGAACGCTTATGGTTCCAATTCTGTTGCAAGAAGCTGCAGATCGAAAACACAAGACGCAAAAAACTCTAGCCGCTTGTGGTAGTCACGATGAGCTGGCAACTTTATTTAATTATAATGCTTGTTATCATTGCTGCAATTATCCAATGTTGTTCTTCAAATGAATAAAAAGGATCAATCCATTCATCTTTGAGATGTAATAACCTTTTTTACTAGAATAATAATTCAAGTCATTGCCTATATTTTGGCATCAGAATATTCCTCGATTTGACTTTTAAAATGTCTCAAAATTAACAATTAAAATTTTCAATGATAGCGATAACTGGCCCCTTATGGAGACTTTTCATTCAGAACGATGTGTTTTTCTAAGAATTTAATTTTAAGCACTAGATCCGGGGTTCTATTTTGCATCAATTCAAACTCGTAGCTCAAAAGAAGTTGTATCCAAAAGAGAACAAACAATGTTCTACTTCTACTTCTAGCTTCTAATCTTATATTTCTCTGCAAACAAGGATCCAGTACCAGTAGTCTTCATTGTGGCTCGAGAAACAAGATTATACAAATTGGCGTTGAACTTTTTCTTAAAATTTTAGAGTGAAATCATTTAATTATATTTTGACATATCTATTAATGCATCTTCATTGAATATGTTCTTTTTATGCACATAAAAGCAAACAAAACCTTTCGTGGGTGCTGGTAAACGTCAAAATTTAATCTAGCAGCACATTTTTTTAATTTAAACTATTTTATTTAAAAAAAAAAAACTATTCTTTGAAGTCGCCTCTCACTTTCATCTTCATCCAGACCTGAATTTCATACTTTATGAATTAATTCATTTAGGCAAATGACATTCTATATGTATCAGAATGAATCCTTAAAGGTGTATTTTTATGGAGAAACATTGCTTTGAAAATTTTGCTGCATATTAAAGACAATAAAATGGCCCAGACCCATCTCTATTTCAAACATTTTATAGCATTGTAGGTTAGGTACATATGTATATGTAAATATCTTTATTTAGGTATGTGTTCAACTTTTTTTTTCTAAGTTGAAAGATTTGGTGTTAAGGAAAAATAGAAGGAAAGGGAACGCGCTTCCATAAATCAAATAACTGATAAAAAAAAAATTTGAATAAAATGATATACGGCTTTTAGCGCGAATTTGATTACCTTGATAGCTGAGGGGTGAAATTTGCCTAAAAGCGGTTAGATGTAGGTACATAACACCGTCCGCCTTTTTTGGTCGTGACTGATATTAAGATTCCCATAAAAAATCTTTTTTTTTTTTTTTTTTAAACAACACAAACATATATATGCCTGTAAGATCTAGGGTCTTAGAAATTAGGCAATGTTTGAAGGAATAGAAGGATAGGATAGATTTTAGTTAGCGCAGTGGATTGAGAAATAAGGTTTTGATTATCTCATTAAATCCCAGGGGTGGCGTTCAGTTGAGGGAATATAGAAAAGAATGCTGCCTAGACTGGGGCTCGAACCCACACTTCGAAGTTAGCAGTCAAGCACTACATCCACTGCGCCAGGGCCACCGCCATTCTTTTAAAATAAGATGAATAAAAAAAATCAATATAGTGCGACCCAGTCGTGCATTTTATTATATAAAACTTACTAACCACATGAAACTAAACTAATTAAAACTACTTAAAGCTTACTTACAAAAATTTAAATACCTAAAACTAGAGCAGTCACAGTAAGCATTTCATTATTGTTTTTTTTTTATTTTTTTTGTATTTAAAATTTTTTTTTTTGCTTTTGTGCCACCCTGGCTGTCCTTTATACTTACACTAATATACCTATGTCTATGTATGTAAGTCGGCTAAGAGAAAAAGTCAAAAAGTATGACTTGCCGTTTAGCAGCTGTTACACAGATGCTTCCACGGTAAAGTGAGACCTTCCATGCAAAAGTTCTATGAAACGGGCAAGTCAGCCCTACGATAACCAGCTTGCACCAGTTTTCTTTCATGTCTCTTGTGGGTTCAAGAAACGGAGTCCTAAACAGAATAGTCCTGATTTCTGATTGTTAATTTTTAACTTCCAGTCATCGAAATATCACTGAATCTTGATCGCCGGCATACCTATAAGATCACTGGTGTAAATGCTGAATAGAATCGGTGAGTTCATCGGTCCCTGCTGAAGACCATTTTTTACTTCGAAGATTGCAACTTTTGACAATATTTTTTTTTATCATTGAATTTGTCAAAAAGTTTATACATCAATTAAATAATCAAATTTTGTAATGACTTAAATATTGCACTGAAATCAACCATAACGTTATAGATCCTAAATAATTAACCATACATTTTATTCTCAATTTTTTGGAGTCAGTTTTTTAGAAGAATGGAATTAAAGTAGACGTATTATTTTGAGCTCCACAAAAACTGTCAACAAAAGTGCTAGTTAGATGTTATAAAGGCAAAGAAAAGTAACATAAAAAAGGTAACAAAGAATAAAGTTGAAAAACAGTACAAGCCGCAAGACAAAAGTTATTTTTTATCATATCTTTTTAATTATATTTGTTTGCTAAATATAAAACGTGAAATATGCTCGGTGGAAATACTCAAGAGCGCCACAGAAATTTGAGATCTGAGAAAACACCTTACTCTTCTCCACTTCCCTCCCAATCATCTAAGACGCCAATATCATCCACAAATCTATGGGAGCTTGAAACGCGACTTGATATCTTAACAAAGAATATAAGTGATTCAATTGTGAAACAGATTAAGGATGCAATTGATTTGTTGCATAAAAATCTGTCAGAACTCATAGTGTCAATGGAAAGTAAATTTAATAGCAAGATTAAAGCTGTTGAACAAAAAATTTAATGAACGGTATAGCTCCATCAATATCTTGCATGCAGTGGTAGACTCACTCAATGTAAAATCGAGTGCAAATACATTGATGCTCTCCATGAACAGTTGTCACTAATGTCGTCGCAGGTGCAAATTTATGAGAATGATAACACTCTCTTAGAAAAACAAATTGACACATTAGGCAGGCAAAGCATAGCTGGAGATCTAGTTTATCATGGTATTCCTTACGTAGAAAATGAAAACCTTGTTGACATCTTCCATAAACTATGTTCAACTCTCAACCAATCGAAATAAATATCTTTGCACATCTTCCGCACATCACCAGCGAATAAATCGACAAGCAATCCCATTATTGTGAAGCTACCTCATGCAATCATCAAGAAGCAATTATTAAATGCTGGCATGCGCGTAGTTAAGGGGGGAACGGGGGGCAAAAAGTTGTTTTTTTTTCTTCATACAATTTGAAACGTCAAAAGTGCCGTACGTGAAAAGTTAAAAGTTGGTGAACTCTTCAGTCTGCGGCTGCAGCTCCGTATGCGTCTACGTTCCGTTGTGTTCGCAACATTGAATTTGCGTGTATTCAATATTTTGACAGCTATTCCAGCTCCGGCTCCAGTTCCGTCTCCGTCACCATTCTGTTCAGCCAGTAATCCTACAGCTACACTATGTTATAAAAATATACCTATGTAGATATATTTTTTTGTGTCCGTTTCAGTTAGTTGTCGTTGGCCCTATCGGAATGCATTCTATTTTTTTTAAAAAGGTCGAATTTCGACCAACGGGCGATACTTTTAAACAAATGAGTGATATAAACAATTCAATTTGTATTGAATAATGCTCATAATAATGTTTGCATTAAATTAAAACTAATATTATATGTAGGTACTATAGGGCACCTTTTCAAAATTTAAATAAATTTTAAGAAAAGTAATGCTTTTTAATTTTCTCTCACCGGCACATTAAATAAAATATCTGCTTAATCACATTTGATACAGATGAGGGTTGAAAGCCTCCTTAATAGCCCTTCCACACAATCCAATCAAGTATTAATATATGTCAAAAAAAAAGTGTGATAGAATTACTTCTGACTGCCAAATTTGTGTGAAGAAAATATTTTCATATTTTGCTTTCACACTTGCGTCCAAACAAATCACCATAACCTCAAACCCCCCAAGTGGGATAGAATGTGTGATGGTTTTAGAACCAATCCTAAAAATTTGTATGTATTAACACATGTCAAATTGTGTGAGATGGGCTGTCAAGTCCTGTGGGATAAAATTTCATATTTTGTTTCCAAACTTTTTTACCTGATTTACTTCCCACTTTTTTGACGTGTGTTAATACTCAGTGAGATAGTGTGGAAGGCCTTTAAATATGCATTTTTACAAATATGAATTTCACCTTCTTTTGCTATTTCTTGAGATTTTTAGAGAAATATATGTATGTGAAATATTCCAACGAAGAATTTAAAAATACGGGAGAATAAAAATCAATTTCCCGACTTTAGTTCGATAATAAATTACGTAAAAACAAGTTCTCTTCAACACTGCATGTAAACGTGGTACCTATATAAAGTACCCATAAGCAAACATAAGATAACGCCAAAAATCCAAGGAAAATTTGGTTACGTTTGCAAAAATACCCCGTATGTATTACAGCTATGATATTAAATTGCGGTCAGCTTGCTGGCTGCTGGATTTGTTCAATTTATTCATTTTTATCATTTACATTTACTTAAGTAAAAGAAGATTATTCATAGGTAATTTATAAGAAAAAATAAAAAGAAATAATAATAAACTTTGAGTAGCAAACTGTAAAAATAGTTTTCTCTTAAAATCAGCAGTGTAGTGGTTCGCTGCAACTCATGCGGTCGTTTATTCCACAAACGAATTGCAGAGACATAGAATGAGCGTTCAGCAATATTATGCGAAAAAACGCAGCAGAATTAATTTCAGCCCTCTATTCGACTGAGCAAATAACAGTGATTTACCAAGGTAACCAAGATATCTATTGTTGATTACACTATTTATTATATTCGATATCAGAAACGAGTTTACGCGGCATGAATGGATAATCCGAACTGATTATCCCCAGTCCTCTTCTTTTTGTCCTCTGCCCACGCGGAAGAAGACCCACGACTGGAGGTTCGCCGGATTGGAGTTTTCCTTTCTCTGTCTTTGGGAGCTGTCTTTAAATAAACCCACTGGAAAATATGCATTATTCAGAGAGTTGAGAGCAGGGTTGCCGTTTTGAAAACTTGCATGGGAGTATTTCAGAGGATTAGAGGGGAGTATTTCGTGTTTGGAATTTTGGGGAATACGCAAAAAAAAACATTTACACTTGCGCTTTGTGAATTCCATTTCGTATTTCTATTCTGTTGACAAAAAATACCAACCCATAAGAGATAGAGAGAGAATAGACTTTAGATACATTGGCCACGTTCAGGATTAACTAGGATATCCTATCTTAGATACTCGAGTGTCTAAACGACTAAAATCGGATAGGTTATATCAGCTGCTATTGACATTTGTCATATTAGATGAATGAGTAAGCCAGAATTTTTAGGATAGCTTGAGATCTTCTTTTTGCCAGTTTTTTGGAACACCGCCATTTATTTTTCACGTATGGAACTGACAAAATTGACATTGGGCGCGTTTGGCAGGCAATGCAAAGCTATCCGGAAAGGTTTGTGTTGTTGTAATTCCACAGGAAAATAAAGCTCAAGCTATCCGAAAATTTCGGTATACTAAACTATCCGATGGGTAATTCGAGAATTACCTACGTTTGCAGTTGCCTTTTGTTTTGCTAGTGTCGCGTCGTTTGATGTTGGTTTTTCTTTATTTCTAAAGGAATAAAATATTATAAAAATGCCTTAATATGCATTTCAGTGTGATTTGGATTGAAATTAACTGCGTAAAAAAATAAACTTTAATTTTCCTTTTGTCAGCCGTTTTGACATTTGACAGAAAATGTTACCTGTCAAGCTTTTTTATTCGAAAACATAGATATCATATGCTAAACTATCTTAGATAGCCTATCAGATTGCAAACTGAATGCGGCTATTGACATTAAGTTCACAGTTCAGAGTTCAGACTCATAAGAATGAATATAAAGAGGCCATTTAAGGCTTGAACGCAGCAGATGGAGTTAGAGGTGCAATCTTTGTGTTTTTTTGCCTTCACAGTTATTAATGAATTTTTGCAAAAGTTTTGGATATTTTTGAGGGGAGTACGGGAGTACATTGAATGCCAGGGGAGTACGAATACTCCCTTAGTACTCACTTCGGCAGCCCTGGTTGAGAGTGGTACTGCCTCCTGGGGTAAATATTTTAGTACAACGTTGGAATTTGGATATACCATCGACTTTTGCTGTCTTTTCTTTCTTTGGTGAATCGAATATGAGCTGAAGCTTCACTTTCGAAATTAACAGGGAATTTGACCCGTTTTGTTCAGCGATGATAGCGTCTTTTGCACTTCGTACTTTCCATCATGCCACGGGTACTTCTACTTCACAATCATGAATTATTTTAACTTTTTTTTATTTACACAATATTACGTCATCGTTCGTCGCGTCGGTCGGTCGCTCCACGTTGAGTGAGATGCGTGGCAAAAAAATAATAGGGCGTAGATACATACATCTGGTACAAAGATATGTGTGTTTAGTGGATTCAGCAAAAAATAGTGTTGATTTTCTATCCCCAGCACCATCCAGTGCCCGGCATGGCACGGAAGTCATTAGGTGAGCCAGAACCAGCAAAAAGCTCTTGGCACTGACTTTTAGTGTTGAAGTAAGTACACCTGAATCAAAGCCAGAACCTGGAATGTGGGTTGTGTGTGAAAATTAACAGCTTTATTGATAAAGGTTGGTTTGTGGTTTACTATACGTGAAATGTTTACCATTATATGGGTGTAGACAGAAATCATAATATCATAGCATGGTCAATTGTTTATACTTGGTATAACTGGTTCAATTGTTACTTGAACAGTGTAGAACCACAATTATGAAGTTTTAACTTGTACTCAATGCATCAAACCATTTAACCTAGCGAATTGTCAACCAATATAAGTGTAATTGCTGTTGCACACTTAAAAAAAAAACTATAATTGATAATAATAAGGAGAAGCGCTGAAATGTGTTGAAGAATTTGAGCTTAAAGATTTTGATTGCTTTTTTTTAAATTTTGATGAATTTATATATTTATCATAACTAGTATCGCCCATTGGTCGAAATTCGACCTTTTCAACTCACAAAATGTCGATAGGGTCAACGACAATTTTATAACTGTTAGTAGATTTGTTTCAGAACTTGAGCAAAACTGTCAATATTTTCACAATTTGTCAACAATAATTGTTGTCCAAATCCTGCTCCACACTTCATAAATTCGGCAGTTTTGGGGAAGAGAGCGCTCACGAGAGAGAAAAACATTTCCATTTTGTCAAAAAAAACTGACACTGCTGCACTTATTGCTGTTGCACACACACACAAATTCCACTAAAACACTATAGTGTGTGGATATATCCACCTCTTTGAAGATAATTCCACTCCTCCTTTCACACCCAGCAACCAACAGGCACACACAGAATAACTGTGCTCTAAAGTTGTGCGACAATGAATTTCGGATCTGCACGTGGAATGTCCGGACCCTAAACAGGCCACGTGCAGCCGAACAATTAGTGTAGAACCTGGATAGGCTAAAGGCTGATGTAACAGCCATCCAGGAAGTGCGATGGGATGGAGAGGGCATGCGAAGGATGCAATCGTGTGACATCTACTTCGGCGAGTGCTGCAAGGAGCAGGGTCAGCGGCTCTTTGGTTGTGGTTTTGTGGTAAGGGGAAGACTTAGGCAAGAAGTCTTGGGCTTCAGAAATGTAAGCGAGCGCCTGGTCAAAATCCGCATCAAAGCAAAGTTAAAAAACATCACGTTGATCTGTGCCCATGCCCCAACGGAAGAAAACGATGACTCAACCAAAGAAGAATTCTACGATCTCCTCGAGGATACGTATGATAGGTGCCCCAAGTACGACGTCAAGATTATTCTTGGCGACTTCAACGCCAAGATCGGAAAGGAGGGCATCTTTGGTTCGATAGTCGGAGGACACAGCCTGCACGACAACACTTCCGGTAACGGACTCAGGCTCATTGATTTCGCGGCGGGGCGAAATGTCATCATAGCAAACACTATTCCCACACCTCAATATACACAAAAGGACCTGGCGGTCTCCGGATCAACGAATCTTCAACCAGCCCGGGAGCTCTACGGGCCAACTTCTTAGGAGGAAAAAGAGAGAGTATGCGAAGCGGGTGGTCGAGTCTATTGAGGACTGTAGCGGCAGGGGGGATGTTCGGAAGTTCTACCGAAGGGTGAGGCAAACTACTCAGGGTTACAAGGCCAGAACGGATGCCTGCCGAGATGAGAGCGAGAATATGGTGGTAGACAAAATTCCGATGTTAGACAGAACACTCCATTTAACATGGACGATTATGGTCAAAATTTCCGCCCACCCGACCTAAATAAAGTGCAGTTAGCGATAGCCAAGCTTAAAACGTACAAGGCTGCTGGTGCAGATGGCCTGCCAGCCGAGCTATTCAAAGCAGGGGGAGATGACTTGGTAGGGAGTATACACCAGCTTATCTCCAAAATTTGGTCGGAGGAAAGTATGCCCGATGAATGGAACCTCGGTATAGTGTGCCCCATCCACAAGAAAGGAGATGCTCTGACCTGTTCCAACTACAGAGGTATAAGTCTCCTCAACGTCGCATACAAAATCTTGTCATCTGTACTGTGTGATCGCTTAAAACCGTTTGTCAACGATCTGATCGGCCCCTATCAGTGTGGTTTTAGGCCCGGCAAATCAACCGTCGATCAAATTTTCACGCTCCGACAGATTTTGGAAAAAACCCAGGAGTTTCAAATCGATACACACCACCTCTTTATCGATTTTAAAGTCGCATATGATAGCGTAGACAGAGACGAGCTATTCAGAGCCATGGCGCATCTCGGCATCCCTGCCAAACTCGTCCGCTTGTGCAGGATGACGATGGAGAAATCTCGCTGCTCCGTCAAAGTCGGCAAGAACACCACCGAACCCTTTGATGTCGAGAAAGGTTCGAGGCAAGGCGACGCGTTATCATGCAACCTGTTTAACATCGTTCTTGAAGCAATTGTACGCAACTCGCAAGTCAACAACAGAGGTACAATTTTTCAAAAGTCTGTTCAACTACTTGCTTATGCAGATGATATTGACATCATTGGGAGAACGAAGCGAGCTGTTACCGGCGCGTTTGCAAGTATTGAATCGGAGGCGGCGAAAATGGGTTTGGCTGTTAATGAGGACAAGACGAAGTATATGCTATCATCGAGAAAGGAATCTCAACATCGTCGGCTCGGGCAAAACGTCACGATGGATAGATACAACTTCGAAGTCGTCAAGGACTTTGTCTACCTGGGCTCCACTGTAACATCGCAAAATGACATCAGCGCAGAGATCAAACGAAGAATTACTCTTGCCAATCGCTGTTTCTTCGGGCTAAGAAGGCATCTAAGTAATAAAGCCCTCTCTCAGAGAACCAAGGAGACTTTATATAAGACCCTTATCATCCCGGTCCTGCTATATGGGGCAGAGGCATGGACCCTGTCAAAAACGGATGAGAATCTGCTTGGGTGCTTTGAAAGGAAGATTCTTCGGGTGATTTTCGGTCCAGTCTGTATCGATGGAGTATGGAGGAGAAGATTTAATAACGAGCTTTACGGGCTTTACAGCGACGTCGACCTGGTCAAGAAGCTGAAAATTCAGCGGCTGAGATGGCTGGGACACGTGAAGCGTATGGACACCAACGCACCAGCCCGACAAATCTTCGAATCTTGTGGCGCACACAAGTGGAGAACGACCTCAACCAACTTGGAGTGCGTAACTGGAGGCAGCTAGCTAGGGACCGAGCTGGCTGGAGGGGCTTGTTGGTTGAGGCCTAAGTCCATCCTGGGCTGTGAGCGCCATCTAAAGTAAGTAAAGTAAGTAAGTAAAGTTGTGCGAAAAGGCGAATATGAGGCGAATTGAGTGAAGTTGACCCAGACAGGCAACATGGCGAGGGCATGGGCATAAGGGGAAATCACATGATTTTATTAAATTTATTTACCTGCCTAAGCGGATACATATAAACATAAAATTTAAATTGTAGTGGAGCAATCATCGATACCTTTCAAACAAAAAAAAATAAGAAAATATGTTTCCAATAAGTTGGTTAAAAAGCGGTAGATAACATTCATGTTCACGTATTTGATTATTTGATTATTTGATTATTTATTAGATAATTTATAGTTTCACATTAAGATTAAAATCTTATATTTTGTGACTGGCTTAACATAATACAATTTGATACGCAAGAAAGAAAGTGCCTATAGTTATTTGTAAATTAACATTTGTTTTTTTTTTTTTTTTTTGACAAAATAAAATTGTAATTTAAATAATAAAATAAAGTTATTGTTAATTAGATTTTATGTATCTCTAGCCAAGTATTTAAACAGGTTAGTTTTAAAAGTGTTTGCGTTTGTGATCCTCCTAAGTTGTATGGGCAATGAGTTCCACTGGCGAGTGACATGGACAAAAAATGTACGTTCAGATTGCAGACAGCTAAATCTTGGTTGTAGTAAAATAGTCGTTCTTTGCGAGTTTGGAAAATTTAGTCTGTTGTACAAATAGTCAGGCTGATGTGATTGCATGATTCTTTGAAGAAGAACAAGTGATCTATATGTTATCAAGTCTTCGAATTGAAGACCTGTTATTTGCTTGGAATACGCAGAAATATGGTCAAAATATTTTTTGTTAAATACGTAACGAGCTAAATTATTATAAACAATCTTCATTTTCCTTTTTGTATTATAATCTACATTACAGAATATTTCGCAGCAGTAAGTGAGAATAGGCAGGAGTAATGCTTTTACCAGAATCATTTTTGAAGCTGTTGGAATAAATTTTTGGGAACACCAAAGTAATCGAAGTCCGCTATACACTTTCCCAACTGTTGCTACTATGTGGTCAGTCCAGGTAAGGTTTTCATTGAAAACGAGACCCAAATTTTTCGCAGTTCGAACATATTCGATATTAGAGTCCCCGAGTTTAACCGGGGGGAAGTAGGAAGTGTCTAGTCGCTGTTTATAAATACACAGAATTTTTGACTTTCCCGGATTTAGGGAAAGGCTATGTCTAAGTGCCCACTGCTGAATTATTTTCAGGTCCTCATTGACATTATCTATTGCACTTGCAACATTGGTGATTGGGCAGCTTCGGTATAACTGGACATCATCTGCAAACATATGAACAGAACAATGTTTGACCATTCCAGGTAGTTCATTGACATAAATGGAAAACAACAGTGGTCCAAGTACAGACCCTTGGGGAACACCGGTTTTTATAGGAAGGAATGAAGACATTCTATTACCCACTGCCACGCATTGTTGGCGATCGGTTAAATAGGAGTACAATAATCTTACTGCAAATGAGGAGAGACCGAAATTATTAAGAAGTTTTTTACAGAGTACAGAGTGGTTAACAGTGTCAAACGCTTTAGAAAAATCAAGCAATGTTAAGAAGGTACAACAGTTCATATCCATAGCTTTACGAATATCATCAACAACGAGCAGCAATGCGGTTTTACAACTTCTTTTAGCACGAAAGCCGGACTGAAAGGAGCTTAAAAGATTATTTGTAGAAAGATATCTCTGTAACTGCTTAAGTATTGCTTTTTCAAAAACTTTCGACAGAAACGGCAAGATAGATATAGGCCGGTATTCTGCATTCAATCGGTTTTGGGATTTAGGAATTGGGAGTATCTTGGCTTCTTTCCATGAACGAGGGTATACACAAGTGGTTATTATGTTATTGAAGATGTAAGTAATGTATTTGAGAATATACGGAAGCAGAAGCTTCAAAAATTTCGGATTAATATCATCCAGTCCTGTAGCATTTGACTTTACTGAAAGAATGGATTCCACGATGTCTTCATCCGTTAAGTTCATGAATTTGAAACATTGGTTATTTTCATCGCCCTCTCTTACTTGTTCCCACGGCAGTTCAGGCTCGATAACGGAATGCTGCGTTAATTGCTCTGAGAGAGAAACAAACTGCGAGTTGAGCAAATCGCAATCTTCATCCGCAGATACTTCAAACTGCTGTTTTCCGTTCCCTAGTAGACGTAACTTTTTCCAAATATTGTTGCCAGACTGAGAATTTTGACATAAGAAGGATTCATAATAAGCTCGTTTTGCATTTCGAATTCGCAATGTTATCAAATTACGATATGATCGATATATTTCAAATAGAAAATTTAGTTTATAACGTTTCCATCGAGTATATGCGTCATCCCGTATTTTAATCAAGTCGAGGATTTGATTGTTAAACCATGGTGGGGAATCACTTTTTAAACTTTTCGATTTAAGCGGAACGTGACTATCAAAAAGTGATTTAATGTTTTGTTGAAGCATAATTACTTGCTGTTCAACTGAAGGCATGTAGTATATTTGCTCCCAATTAACATGAGTAATGTCTGTTTGTAAGCTTTCATAGTTAATGTTTTTGAAGTCTCTAAAAGTAATTAATTTATGCTCTGTAACAAGTGATATGTTATATGTCATATATATCAAATCATGATGTGAAAAACCCGGGGCTGATAATTGATTATAAAAAGCGACTTTTTCATAATCCCCTACAAAGAAAACATCTAGGAGAGTAGCAGCTTCTCTAGTAAAGTGTGTTGGTGTGAGACTATTTACTGGGAGGAGATTTAAGTTACTGAAGCTAGTTACTAGCTTAGCTGAAGTATTATTATTAATCAAATCACAGTTTAGATCCCCGCATATAACTATATTAGGTGCAGAACACGATATTTCCTCTAGGATGCTTATTATGGGTAAGATATCAGTATTTTTATTTGGCCTGTAGATAACTCCAAGGAGTAAATGTTCAGCACCACAGTGAAGTCTCAAAAACAAGTACTCAGACGTGCTTTCAGTGTTTGATTTACATATAATTTCGCAGTGAATATCACTGCGTAAATAAACTGCAACGCCCCCCCCACGACCAGTTCTATCGGCACGAATTAGCTTGTATCCTTCAACCTTGTAAGCAATGTTTGGAATTCCAGGAGAAAACCATGTTTCTGAAACACAAATAGCATCTACCTTTGAATCTATGAACAACAGACGAAATTCATCCAATTTAGGTGCAAGACTCTGCGCGTTTATATGGGTAACATGTAAACCCTTTTTTTGTAAGCGCAAAATTCTCAACATTTGATATAAATTATTACCCATATCACCGCCAGTAAGCCCATCACTACGATTCACATCTAATTGCATTGATCTGGTATTGTGAATATGTAGACTAATTAAACAGAGAGTCACAAACACAAGTGTAACAAAACAATAATAATTTAGGAAGAGAAAACAAAGAAAATTTGACTAATGAAAATATAGTTTAGAATAATAAGTTAAGAGATCAATATAATTAACACTATGATAATAATTGTATGCAAGTAAGTATATAATATACAAATAAAGAAAAAACAAAAAAAAACAAAAAAAAAAAAAAAAGAAAGTAATAAAATAAGTTGTTTACTCGATTATGTTATGGTAGAAGTGTTTCTCTTCAAATAGTGTCTCTCAGCAGCAGCATTTAAACTCCCAATGTCTTCTACTACCACGCTTTCTCCGTCATTGCCTGTTTTGACATACACAGAACCAGATTTAGTGTACACAGCAGATAGCTTGCCTTCCTTTTTCATACGTGTAGCAAGTTGGAGAAGAGAACGATTATTTGGTGTCAAACTTTCGTTAATGAACACCATCTTCCTGCATTTAGATTCAGCATTGACATCAAAACCAAAATCGCTTAAGAGCAACTGACGTTGACTTTTTTTTCTGAATTCAGAGAGAGCTTTAAGCATTTTGTTTCTCTCTCCCCCACTGGCGAACTGAAGAATTATTGCTGGCTCGTCACTCCTGTTACGTGGTTTGGTGCGAAAAGAGTTCTTCAAGATAGGTGGTGTCATATTAATTTTGTCGAAAAGTGCATTGAACATCGTATTTAAATCCTCCTCAGGCAGTTGAGGGATACCAAAGACAACAGCATCAGTAATGAACTCCTTGCGTTCAAGCATATCACAACGCTTCTTTAGCTCCGAAACCTCCCCCGTTAAGTTATCATTGACAACACGTTCCATATTATTGACTCTGTCAGAGAGCGCAGAGATGGCAGCATTTATATTTTTTACATTTTCGATCAGTTGTGTCTCGATGTTTTGAATTTTTACCAGCAGATCATTACGAGTGCTTGTTAGCTCACCTTTGAAGGAAGCTATTATAGCATCAGTATGTTTAATGAGTTCAGCATGAAAAGATTGTTGTGTTAGCCCGTATTAATATGATGCTAAGATCTCCGAGATCTCAGAAATATAGACTGACTATACTATACTTCACCCAACAAAAATAGACAGTGCAGGCAAGATAGGACATTTGCCTCTCATTCTGGCTATAGTGGATTGAATAAATCTGTCCTTAATTACAGCTCTCGCAGGGTTGTCGTAGTGTTTATTTAAATAAACCCAAATATGAAATAATAGTATGTAGGGTAAGGGTTACCACCCTCTTTTTAGATAGACATTTTCATTTAATTGTTTTATTTATAAAAAACTATAACACATTTATCTTTTTCCACACCACCATGAGGTAAGTTAAAAGGCGCCTCTTCAAAAACATACGAGTTAAAAATACACATTTCACAAAACTTTAAAATAAATACACATTTTCAAAAAAACTTTACAAAAGATTCTTAAAAAAAACTACCCGTCTTAGAAAACACAAATGGCACAAATCTTAAAAAAGGTACCTACAGCTTTTAAAAATAAAATTTACATAAAAATACTTTACTTCACATAAATTGACCGCATCACGCTACACAAATCTACTCAAATAATGTTCTTCTTCAAAGAAAACAGCTTAAAATTTTTGACTGCATTTTAACGTATTTTCCACACATTAAAAGAAATGCAAAAGATGAAAACACTCCACGATAATACTTATCATTAAAAACTTTTTTTTAAAAGCTTTAAAATCAAAAGCACCTCAACAGAAATCTAAGAAAAAAAAAACTGAACGAAAATATAAAATATGGCACGCTACTGATTTTGATAGAGCTTTCCCATAAGACGTGTATTGCCTATTTATGTTGGATAAACTATAATTTAGAATTTTCCTTAAACTTAACATAAAGAGAAAGGCATTAGAAAATAATGTCCAGCAAAAAAGCTGGTTTCGGTTTGAAAATTTCACTCAGAAATTTCTTGATTGTCTTAAATTTTTGAACTTAATTAAAAAAACTAAGGCCTAATTTTTCAGTTCAAGATTAAAGTTAAACCCGAATGAACTCACCAAAGGACCAATTGCACCTTTGTATGGAATTTTGGCCCACATTTAACATTGCTTAACAGTGATGTCAAATAACTTATATCAAAGCTTATGAAGAGCACTTTATTTTTATTATAGGTGGCTTTATTGAAATCGATCACAAAAATGGTGTTTTGGCGCATTTTATAAAAAAAATATTTAAAAAAATGGCACCACTCACTGAAAAGTGTTTTACCTTTTTTGAAAGCCAGAAGACTGTTGTTTCTTTTCTTTTTGAAATTAACTTATTTATGTTTATAGTTTTCGAAAAAATTAGTTCCAACTTAAAAATGTTGAAAAACAAAAAATTTAATATTCATTTTTTTTTTCACAATTTTAAATAGGTACTAGGTTCTAAATTGACTTTGGTATTAACAACCTAGAATTTTGTAGTTAAAATTGTGAAAAAATTAGTATTCAATTTTTTGTTTCTCAACATTTTTAAGTTGGAAGTAATTTTGTTCGAAAACTATAAACCGAAATAAGTTGATTAAAAAAAAAATTAAAGAACAGACTTCTGACATTCAAAAAAGGCAAAACACTTTTTAGTACCTAAGTGTTGCCAATTTTTTTTTTAGAAATTTCTTCCATTTTAAATACTTTTTTTTTATAAAATGCGCCAAAACACCACTTTTGCGCTGGATTTCAATTAAGCTGGCATATAATAAAGTAAAGTACTCTTCATTACCTTTCATATGATATAAGTTTCATCACTGTTGAGAAATGTTGAAAAATGGGCCCAAAATGCCCATGGTCCCTTTTTGGGGTAACTTGGTATTTACTAAACAGATACTTTTGATATTTGATCCTCCAAGCTTTAAAGGTGAATGTGAATGATTCGCATATTTTTTTTTTTTTAAAACAGTTTCTTGAGTTAAATGTGAAAAAATTTATGTTCAGAGTAAACTAATTCTAGTTTAATTCACTACAGAAAAACTGAGCATAATGCCCGATTTCATAGAGGACTTTTAAATATTTATAAGCCCATTTAGAATTAAATAGAGATTTTTTTGGTTTCACCAAGTGCTTTTAAATCTAGAATTCTTTTAAAAGCCCTTATAAAATAAAAGCTCATTTCCGTAGATTTTATATGCTAAGCTTTTAAAGGATATTTTCTAACGAGGTTTTTATTTATAGTAATTTTTTTTTTTTTTTTATTTAATAAATTTATTTAATTTAAACATTTGATATTTGGTTCTTGTGCTTATGCACATAATTCTTAAAATATTTGTTTATTTTATATGCAGCGTAAAGGATGGTGATGATGACTGCGGCTGTTGCTACTGATTCTGGAATTATTGGCATGTTGATTTGCTCTTGGATATTATTGTTATCAACCACTGTTTTCGGTTTGCTTTGGCTTTTTCCCATAATACTGTTTCTTCAGTGTTTTTACCTTTGAGTTCGTTTTTTTGTTTTTTGTCTGTTGTGAGGGTGATTGTGATAGTACGATGAAGATCGGCAATTTCTTTTCGTGCTCTTACTTGCTTTCCTCCACGGATTCGGTTTCGTTTAGGTTTAACTGGTTCCGTCTGCAGTTGTTCTCTTATTTTCTTTAGGGCTTGTTTTTGCTGTTTTTGTCTTTCCTGATATTGAAAGATGGTAATCGGTTTCGGTCGAGCAGTCTTTGGTGTTGGTGTGTATTTTGTTGGCGGGGTTGATCCTTCGGGAGTGTATTCTTCGATTTTCTTGTTCTTCAGCTCTTCCAGATATTTGTCCCACTTCTCTACAATGCTATCGAGTTCCAGCTGTGACATTTGGTATTCGTATTGGTATATTCGGTGTTTTGCAGGATCGCCATGTAGTGTTTATAGCTACTTTAGTATTTAAAGCGTACCACGCTATGTTGGTACGCTTGAGGTAATATTTCAGATTGCCTCATAAGAATCCATTGACGGTGCTCACATTGGACTCAGATTCACGATTTTTTTTGGCATAAGTCAGTCAGCTAGTGTTCAGACACACACGACCGATTCACTCTGACGTTCAGTAGTCTTTAAAATAAAACACAAATTTTTATTCGCCGGAGAATTTAACTAGAAATTTTTCAATCACAAAATTAATATTTCACTAAAAAAATATATTTCCAATTGAAACAACTTCGATTCTCTAGTATTTAAGTGCCAAACAAAAACTAAATACTAACAAAACACATGTCACAAAAGGAAACGTCAAAAAAAATCCACAAATTTTTAAAAAATCCTGCCTCACTTGCCTGTCTCTTTCTCACCATAGAGTGGGAAGGAGAAAAAGTATATAGACGTCAAAAAAAATCCAAGGAGTAAGTCCAATGTGAACACCGTCATTGTTTCTATTCAATATGTCAAAGTCGGCACGACCGAACGCGTGAAGGCTGTTTCACAATGCGACGAGAAAACGAGACGTCAGCGTGACGAGATCTCTTCACAGTTGTTCTCTCTTTAAAACGAGTTTCAAACAACGAAATAATACATAATAAAGTATTTCTCGTCGTCACGTTGCGTCTTTTTTTCAATTTTTCGAACTTTATGACGTGACGAGACGACGAGAAATGCTTGATTATGTATTATTTCACTGTTTAAAATTCTTTTTTAAGAGAGAGAAACTGCGAAGAAATCTCTTCACGCTGACGTCTCGTTTTCTCGTCGCATTGTGAAACAGCCTTGATTGTGATTTAGCTATAAAGCGATTACTCGCCGCCAAATTTGAGACTAAGAACGTTTTTTGCTTCCAGTGTTCAAAACACAAGTCTGTCTTTATTAATTTTAAATATTCCGTATATACTAATTTGCCTAACTGTTATAATTATTGTATCTTACTTTTACACATTCAATTTTACATTCAAAATTATTCTATTTTCCTATTGGCTACAATATCTAAATTAGGATCTTATTACTATTGAGTGAATCAATGCAATCGAGTAGAATGCTGATTTTATGCCATGGCAAATATACTCTTTGCACTTTACATTTTTGTTACTCATTTGTTAAATGGGCAGTGGCGGCGCGTATGTGGATACACTACACTCAGTAAATTTTAAAAGCGTATTTTACTGCCATCAGAACAAGAAGCTGTAGGCAAATACCTACAAATATTATAAAATTTGTTTCCGTCGCATTTGTTTTTTTTTCTTTACTGTAGGTACATCCTACAAAAAAAAATGAAAACCTGCAACCTACATAATTCGACTATTTATATTTAGTAATTTGAGGATGTAAATATTAATACCTAGCACGTTCAAGAATATTCCGTATGCCCAGTATAAAAATTAATTGAATTTTGTAAAAAGAAATATGTACCTTACCTACCATTTTATTTACACATCCATTGCACGACCCATATGTTAATGTTTGTGTCATAATGCAATTCTTGATGTTTGAGTTCCCAAATAATGCTTCTTCAGAATTCTTCATACACTTCGTATGCAACCTATTTTTTGTATCCAGGGATGTGAGGCGAACTCAGTTCTAAAATTTCTCTTTTCTACATTGGTGAAACGGAAATATTTTAAAAGTCTGATATTATATAGGATATTATAAAGGAGTTTAGATAAAAGTAATTTTATTGTTTGTTTATGAAATCGGCCATAAAAGCGCAAAATTTTCTGGAATTTTAAGGATTAACTAATTTTTATGACAAAAAAAAATTGTCCAAGAAAACTACATATTGAATTTGGCGCCTGTTTGCTTGCTTTAATTGAAAATTGGCACTTATAGGGGCCTAGTTGTCGAACTATTTTAGATAATTGATAATTAATTGCTGGCAATAAATTTAAGGAGTAGTAGCCCATGGCGTAATGGGTATAGTGCATTAAATTGTCATGCCGGAGGTCTGCGTTCAATTCCCAGCCTCTTCCACCTAAAAAAAAAAGAATATTTTTTTCAGATATACTGCCCGTTGCGAGTAAGTGACAAATCCCCCAAGAGTATCTCCTGACATAAAGAAGTGCCACACACAGGAATGGTTGAGAGTTTGTATGCCACTGTAAGCCAGCCGTATAAGGTTAGCAGTTTTTTTGGTCTAGAAAAAAACCGTCATATTGAAATTCTTTATAAACCTTAATTGCCAAAGTATGGCATTGTGTGTAGACTAAAACTATCCCGGAGTTGATATCATTGGTTGTTCTCGAGACATTCGAGCGGAAAAACATTTTTTTTTTAATTTTTTAGCATTTTTTGCAGTTTTTTTGGCCAAGAAAAAAAATCAGGTAATTGAATTTTTTTACAAACTCTACCGATTATCAACTATAACTTTGTGTATAAAATAAAAATAAACCCGAAGTTAATATCTTTGTTTGTCCTTAAGATATTCGATATTTCTTAACAATTTTTAATCTTTTTTTAATGTAAAAAAAACTGCAGGTTGATTTTTTTTTTTCAATTTTTCACTGAGGGGATAAAGTATGTACTCAGTAAAAAACATCCATTTACTCATAGCATAGATTTCGCACACATAACTTTTGTACTCGTTACATTTTGAAATGTTTACTGACTAAATTCTTTTATTAGCAATGATGTGCCCAATAAATAATTCTGTGGACCCATTACAAAGATATGTGTCAGTTATTTCCGATTAGTTTATGATTATGTATTGACTATAGTTCTAATGTAATGAGTACACAAATATTTAAAAACCGCAAGCCATTCACCTGAAAATTTTACCTCATGACATCAAGTTTTGTGCTAGGCACAAGCAACGTGTCATGAGTGTGTATCGACGTTTATTGGATAGAGCCGATATGTAATGACTAAATAAACATTTCGAAGCAGTTACTCATCCGCAAAAACAAAATGTGTTCATCTCAGGAAACTATGGGCTATGCACAAGCAACGCACGTGCGATGAGTTTATATCGACTTGTATTGGATGAAGACGATATGCAACGAGTGCATAAATATTTCAAAGCAAATGCCCATGCGCGAAAATAAAATGTGTTAATCACAGCAAGCTATGTGCTGAGCGCAAGCAATATGTGATGAGTCTATATCAACGTCTATTGGATAAAGATGATATGTAACGACTACATAAATATGTAATTAATGCATAAAAAATGACAACATAAATATTTAATCATTACATATACCACTGTACTCATTATACAGGGTGATCGGTATAAGATGCACCAAATTGCTGGAGTGAGTAGGTTGGATTAAGGCAAGAAAAAAATCGTACATGAGAGGGGGGTCTATTTCCCCCCGTTTAGGCAGAAGGGGCAATTTTCTAAAAAATTGACTTAAAAAAGAAGTGTTTTTCTTGGAAAAAAGTACTTTTTTTTTATTTCTCAAAAACTAAGATACATTTTAACATTCCGGTTTTTAGTTTTTTATTGAAAATTAATAAGAGCATTAAATTTTGAAAACAAAAATTATACTTAATTACATAAAACTTTTTTTTTTAATTTTTTTTTCAAAATTTCGAGTTTGGAAATTAATTTTTCAAAAAATATTCACAAACACAACTTAATTTAAAATGAAAATCAAAGAAGAGATTTTTGGCTTTCCAAAAAGGTATAGCATGGCATTTTGAATTGTACCGTTGTTTTTAAATATTTTTTTTTCTGTTTTAAGTCAATTTTTTAGAAAATTGCCGCCCCTCCTGCCTAAACGGGGGGAAAAAGACCCCCCTCCCATACGATTCTTTTCTTGCCTTAACCCAACCTCTCCAGCAGTTTGGTGCATCTTATACCGATCACCCTGTATAGATATGTAATGATTGCAAAGACAATGTACATAAATATGTAATGATTACATAAATATGTAATGATAACATCACTCATTAATTGATAACAACGTAGCTATTAGATAAAAAATGATTGTGAAAAGGAAAGTATTTTTATATTCATAACCACTGTCGCGACAATTTTTTTCTTTTCACGGCATATTTACGGCAATTAATTTCAACTACATATATGGCATATTCAGAAGCTATTTTTGACCAAATTTTGAAAAGTGTCATGCTAACTCAATTTTTGAGGGGGACTATGACCCAGCAATTTTTTTCTCTTCACGGCATATTTACGGCATTTGTAGGGAAATTTCTGAGACAGGCAAAAGTAACTTTTTCGAAAGTTGTCATGCTAACTTTATACGGCTCTGTAAGCCCTGGTTCTTCACAAGCTGCTTCGCCACCAAATTTATAATACATCACACATTCAAGAAATACTAATTGCTGATACCCAAAATTATTGAAGTCAGTGATCTCGGTGCTATTCGGTTCACTACTTGTCAGTGTCACACATCTTGGGAAACCATGGCTTTATTGTCAGAACGTTTCAGTAAACACTTAATTTCACGCGGTGAATTAGCTACCTCGAATATATGTCATATCATACTTCTAGACCCTTTTTTTTCGGGCTAAGCAAATTTTAAAGTCTACTGGGATAAATTTGCTGTGATTGAGATATTGAAAGTATACATATAAATGAATGACAATTTTAAACTTAAACTATTAAACAGCATATTAAAATTTTAAATTTCAAATTTCACCGCCGAAAAAACTTATGACAAAAACACAATAATTATAAGCTGTCTGTTTTCTTAATTGTTCCTCGAAATTACTATCTCATTAACAGCTCACGCTGTTACTATTTATTCAAACCCAAAATGCAAATTTTAACAAAATAATTGGTTTCTTTTTAGTACCTACACAGACGCACATCATTGTAGCACTACGCCAATTTCCTAGTTTAAAATTTAATTGCTTCAGTAACTGTAATTATAGCCAACCTATGATGGCATGGTTTAGCAGTAGTGTAACTGAAGTGTATTTACTCAGCTGGACCGGGACCCATCGAAGAAAAGTTTCTGCCAAAAAAGGTCCTCGTTTTTATTGCAAATATATGCATGCAGAAAGTGCAAATAATTTGCTCAGTTTTTTTTCCCAACAGCTATGCTTCTTTTGTTCATATCATATTCTTTTAGAATTAAATCCCAGCCCATCCTATCTTTGATGTACATATAATGTAGGTATGTCTGTTTGTATATGTATGTATGTGTATTCCTTCAGGGAGGGTTTAATTCATTTCGTTTATTGCATTTCGCTAAAATTCACTGCACTTTTCTTTTTAACACAGAAAATATATTTATGTTATGTTATGTTCATAAGTTCTTTGATTTTTGTAGAGGGACGTCCCTTTAAAGAGAAATTATGATTAATAGTTTTTCTTTCTTGATATACTTTAACAGTTTTATAGATATAAATAGTTTCTTGGGGAAAAAAGTTCGTGAAAGAAATTGAAAATATAAAATGGGAATTTTTAATTTATTATACTTATCAAATCTATTGCTTTTTATCTCATTTATCATTATCAAAATCTAGGTTGACCTGTGTTTGTTAAAATATATCACAAGTTTATTTTTGTGAATTTTTTGTGAATTCAAAACTCTTAATATGAGAGGCATTTTTGTATGGTTTGATATACTCTTGGTATCTAGAACAGTGTTTCCAAAACTTTTGACATTGTCGTACCCCTTTTAAAATTTTCGTAGCTCTGAGTACCCCCCGTTATAGAAATATATTTATTGTTTACTTTTGTAGCTTATAAACAAAATTAAAAATTAGTATTTTAAAATAGAAAAGACGAAATGGTTTTTTTTTGTAATGTGAACGCTTTGAATACTCGAAGGTTTTAAGCTTAAAAACGCCAATTTGAACGGAATTTATGATGCAGGAGTTGGATTGCAATCGTCCTGCTTGCAAAAAAAACCTTTCGATAAACATTAAATGAATTTTTATTTTTCTTCCAGTGCATGCATGTTTCCATCATACCACCACGGGTCACGGGTTAATTCTCTGGGGTAACTGGTAGCTTACGGTGGTTTCGTTTAATCGTTGGTAATGTCGCGGTAGATAGGTCGGACAACTGCAGATAGTATTGCTCACGTGAGCTCGTGCTCTCAGTGCAATGCTCAATTTCTTCATAAGGGTGGTTGGCAATTTATTTTCATTCGACCGACACGCGACGCGAGGTTTGCCACTGAAATTGTGGGCTTATCTAAGTTTTTTGGAATGAGCCTTCCATATCGACTAGAATATGGTTGATTTGACTGGCGGGTCTCGAGAATACCAGGTTATTTTGTGGATCATAGAAAAGCTTGGAAACTTGCGCTGCAAAGTCTAGATAATAGTCGGATACTCGGAAGTCATCATATTTGTTATTTTTTTTTCGTATAGAGGCTTTGCTTCCTAACAAATTTTGAAAAGACTACATTTGTGCACAATTAATCCTTCACTACAAAAACACAATAATATTGGATTATTCGATGACATCAAAAAATTTTGTAATGAAAGTTTTGCTGCTTTATCGCATTAACACTTTTCATAATACTATGTGTCATCCCTTCAAAGTTCCATCTGTCAATGTTTTCCTCTCTATCGAAACACTTTCTCCTCTTGTCATCCTCTCTAGGTGGTAATTGCATAGATTTTCTCATTTAGTCGACATCACAGAAAGTCCTTCTAACGAACTGACTTTCCCAAGGCTTCTTCAATGTACGTAAAGCGACAGTGACACAAATACTGTCAGACAGGTGATGCTTCATCGGACAAAATAGGAATACCTTAGCTGATGGGTAGGATAGGAGCAACTCTCAAAGTATATAGATATGTATACATCCGCCTGCTCTTGCTAGTACCTAATTCAGATTCTTGTTGACAGAAGTGTTTCATTTTGAATTCGTAGGCGATTGGTACATACATCTGCTCCTATTATAATCAAAATAGCGAACGAGCAACGTTGAGGAGGTGATGATGATCATAAGGTAACTATGTGTTGATGATGGCGGTGCACATTGTCTGATGTCATCAATATTATTGTCCCCACAACACCACCCACAGAGGGACATGCTCAGACATTGCTCGTTAGAATATTTGTAAAGGGATCTATTTTCGGAGTCAATAGGAATTAACTGTGCCGCAGGGCAGTAATTACACTTGTCAAAACAATTAAGGGAACAAAAAAAAAATCACTTTTTTTTAGTGTTTTTCGAAGAGCTGTATCTCTGTGAAAAGTGGTCGTATTGGAATGAAACAAAAAGCATTCTGAAGCTTTATACTTTTTGTATTGAGAAATTTTCGCAATCGTAAGAAGCAGCACGACCCAAAAATTTTAAATTTTTTTCTTTTTTTTTGAACATTGTCATTTTCTTTGAAAAAATTTTTTGAGCCAATTTAATGTTTTGTTTCAATAACTTGTTTATTCAGCTTTAAGGTCATCTTTTTTCGTTATTCTACAAATTTTTTTTAAAAGAATATCTGGCTTTGAATGAAAAAAACAGACTTTTGACTTTGACTACCAACATTATCGCAAGGAATGAGGAGAACGAAAATTTATGGGTAGTTTTAAAAACTGGATAATTAATATTCTACAAGATTTTTTCAAAACTTTATAACGAAAAAAGATGACCTTAAAGCTGAATAAACAAGTTATTGAAGCAAAACATTAAATTGGCTCAAAAAAAATTTTTCAAAGAAAATGACAATGTTCAAAAAAATTTAAAATTTTTGGGTCGTGCGGCTTCTTACGATTGCGCAATAACGGTACCTTAAAAAAATCATTTGCGAAAATTCCTCAACACGAAAAGTATAAAGCTTCAGAATGCTTTTTGTCTCATCTCAATACGACCACTTTTCACAGAGATACAGCTCTTCGAAAAACTTTTGTTCCCTTAATTGTTTTGACAAGTGTATTTAACTTCAGACATTTTATTGCAATCGTAAAACATTTTGTTAATAAGTTTTGAATTTTTTCTACCTATTTTGATCATTATAATTATTGGGTTTACGCCTAGAGAATTTTTTATGTTTTCATCGTCTAGCTTTTCCCTACTAAAAACTTTGAAGGACCTTAACTAAACTTGAAAAACACTCCTCTTGTCATATTTTTAGACGAAATGGAACTCAATTTTTGCTTTCGTATTGATAGAATCATAAATTAAAACGCACGACTGGATCGCACAAACTTGCTCTTGTAGTAAAAGTTTCTTCGAATTTTAAAGATTGAGTGTATTAAAGTAAATAATTTTTTTTATGGGAGCCTTAAGTTTATATTAGTATATCATACATTATAGAGCTTAAATTAAGAAATTATTAAAAATCAACATACATAATTCGAAATAAATTTATTTAAAAAGTTTTCTTAAATTGTTTTGAGAGCTAAAAGAAGTATACACCATCTGATTTCTTTAACTAATCTTAGTTTTGAAGAAAAAAATAATTTAAATCGATGACATCAGACAATGTTTTTTTTAAATAAATTTTTTATATATAAAATTTTGTAAAAATTTTTAAGAACAAAAATTGGTACACAATTTTTTTTTTTATTTTTTCGTTTTGATTTATTTCGGCTCAAAGTAGACATAAGCCGTTTTGCAAATGCAATTTTTGTCCATTTAAACATAAGCTTCTTGGATTTTGTTTTTAAATTTAGCGTTTAGTAAGGCTAGGTGCAGTAGCCGTGGCGTGATGGTTAGTGCGATGGACTGTCATGCCGGAGGTCTAAGGTTCGATCCCCAGCCTCGCCACCTACATATTTATTTAAAAAAGAAAAAAAACGGCTACTGCCTCTTGCGAAAAATTGACAAATCCTCCAAGAGTATCTCCTGTCACAGAAAAGTGCCGCTCGTTAGCCGTTCGGATTCGGCAATAAACTGTAGGTCCCCTCCATTCCTGCAGACACGCACACAGGAATGGTTGAGAGTTGTAAGTCACTAGGCCCTAGTTCTTCATGAGCTGTTGTGCCATCAAATTTATTTATTTATAAGGCCAGTGGCGGATTTAGGTTTGCTGCCGTCCTAGGCCCGGTTGAGTACGCCGCCCCCCCCCCCCCCCCTTGTTTTTTGTATTACCTTTATTATTAATTGTTCTTGCCGAGCCTTTTTTCTGTGCTGCCAGACAACGCGCGGACATTTTTAACACGCTTTAAATAAATATGATATGTACAAATGTATTGAATCTGTGAACTTAATTTTCAACAACTTCTAAGATATTCATGTTGTGTAGGGTCTCAGTTGTGGTATGTTCATGTAAAATGAATGAAATAAAAAGATAAATTATTTATATATTTAATGCTTTATTATTTATAAATAAAACTGTCACAAACAACTTATGTTTTTAATTTATTTTATCGACGCGTTTCGAAATTAAAATTTCATCATCATTTTCGTAGATTTCCACAAAAAAAAATGGCGCATTCGCAGCAGAAGCAGACTTTATGTTTTTGGGGTTGCTGAATTCGAATCTGAAATCAGTTTTTCCCAATCACCTCAGTTTTTTTTTTTTTTTCAAAATCTCCAAAAATATGCAATTTTTATATTTTTTTTGCTATTTTACTTTGCCTATTTAAACAGATTTAGCGACCCAAAACATGAAATACACTTGATCTGCTCCAAAAGCGCAATTCGTTTCTTTTTTGTGGAGCTGTGAATTGGAAAGGAAATTAATCGGTTGAGAGGACATAGTTTTATTAAATTTAAAGCTTTGTGACTAAGGGCGATAGTTGCAAACCATGAAATTCTGAAGAATTAATTAGAAATTTTTCCAAATCAGTAGTACTGGACAGCTTGATAAATGGCGCCACCACAAATTGTCAACTTGTGACTACTTTCCATTTTATACACAAAATTTATTTAATTCTCAAACTTAAATCATTTATTGTCCACTTTGAGAATTAATTATTTTTCAGCGCCCCCAAAGAAAGAGATAAAATATAAAAAATATTATTTTGTAATTTTTTCAATAAAATTTAACTTTCTCAACAAATTATCCATCGTCTCCCTAAACTACTTTTTAACCAGTAAATATTCTCAGGTCTGATGCCTATCCCCTGTCGCCCACTAGCGCCCACAGGGGCATCACCCGTCACTTTTAGAATCAGTTATTTTGCAGCGCTTCCAAAGAAAACTAGAAAAATTGTTTTGTCATTTTTTTTTTAATAAAATCACCTCTCACCAGGTTATGTCGCACGTGTCAGGTCAGGTCACACGCGCCGGTCGCGTCTCAATATGCGCCTAACCTAATGGGGTCCAGAATAAACGAGAAATAAATGAAACAGAAAACATGTGAAAGTAAAAAAGCTGATTTTGGCTTATGTCGACTTAAGGTCTTTTAACTTATTGGCTGGCACATATATAAGATGGTTGAGTGCGTAGAGTGGTGGACTATTATCATGGAGTTCCGAATTCGATCCTTTATATGTATGAACATATTTTCAAGACAGAAAACCTAAAGAAATTAAATTTTATTTCAATTTATGTACCTGACTTTGTTTTAATTCCATAATATGGTTTAAATGATATTTTTTACCGTCCGTCGACACCACTTTTTTAACCCCATTTTACCGTTTAAATAGAAAAATTTTAAAATAAAACATTCATTAAGCCATCTCCAGGAAAGACGAATTTTTCGAATAACCCCACTTCAATTTAAAAATTAATATGAATTCAAAATTAAAAAAAAAAAAATTAAAAATATTTTGAAACATTGAATCAAATACCATTTCAAAAAATTGAACAATGAGTATCAAAATCAAGGTACTTTGTCAAGTTAACTCAAGCTAAAATTCCATTTTACCTTTTTTTTATTTTCCGATTTAGCTAATAGCATTTTTTGATTTTATCAAAATTATAAAAATTAGGTGAGCGAAACTGACTGAATACATATCTAATCTACTTATATAAAAATTACTTTTACTTCAATTACTTTATTGAATTTGTTTTCGATGTCAACTATACTGTGTGTGTACTGGAATTGGCACTGACCTAAATATCGGTTCATTGATTTTATGAGTGTTTACTTTTAAGTGTTTCAAAAGGTAAACTTTGATGATATATAAGATGGAGAGAATCTCTTCAAAGTGTTTATTTGAGTGCAAATTTTAACTTTAAACTTTAGATGAATTGGCGGATATGCTTTTTATAGAAAGTAAATATTAATTTCATAGGTACCCTACCTAATAAAAAACTTTTTTTTGAAGTGTTTTAAAGTTGTATAACCATCATAAACTCAGTTAGACCTTCTAGCTGTATTTGTTCGTAATAAAATAATTTATTGGAAGAACAAAGGGGGAAGTTTTTTGGGAGTGTATTCAAAAATTGGAGTTTTTAATCCATAAGATTTTAGAGTTTTTTGATAAGAACTATTTTTAAACTCCGTGTACCTACATAAAAAAAAAACATCTGTTCAGGATTTGAAGTTCACGGTTGGTTGGCTATTAAGGCCGGTTTTCTTCACTATTATTTAACTTGTCGAAAACTCCAAATTTGGCTAGCTCTAGAGTTGATACCAAATCGAGATTTGGGCGACACGTTGAAAATTGCTGTTTTTCACTACTTAAATTCTTAACTCAAGAGTTTTAATTTAAAAGTTGGACATTTTTTGTTTTTCAAAAAATCCCCGGGATATTTGTGACAGATTTGTCAGCAGCGAGTACAAGCATATACAAGCTATATTTTGACGTGTAAGATACACTACCAATCCCTAGGATGAGGCTATAAATTTTGCAATCGATTTGCGCTCTTTATACCTGTTGGAAATTTATTCTACCTGTGAGTATACTTGTTTTTTTCATATGGAAGTCGTAAATTTAAAGGGTTAGTTAGATATTATAGTTGGATTTTCCTAAGGTCAAATAATGAACTATTTAAAAAGGGTATTAAGAGGTGAGCCACTAGGATTAGGCCACATTTAAAAACTTAGAAACAAATAGGAAATAAAATGCACGACTAGGTCGCACGAATTTGCTCTTGTAGTAAAAGTTTCTTCGAATTTTAAACTAATATCAACACGTAATTATTATAATTACACGTTCTTTAAATTGATAAAACAAGTACTTTAAATGTTTTAATCTCAAAATGAAGAACACCATCTAAATTCTTTAAAAAAAAAGTATAAATGTAGAAAAAATTAAAAAATTGTTGGAGCGGTTTTCTTTAAAAAAATAATATTTTGTATAGATATAAAATTTCTTGAAATTTTATTTAGAAAAATGCCATTTTTACGAACATAATAATATACAACTAAAACCATACTTTTATAAAAAATTCATAAGCTCGTTTTCAAAAAAAAAATTGAAGCTTTTTTTTTTAAAACTCAAAAGATATTTTTTTGAAAATATTTGTATGCAGTATTATTCAAACTTGATATGAGCTTCAGGGCAAACATTTTGAGCAAAATCAGTTGAGCGGTTAACGAGAAAGTCGAAAATCAAAAAAAAAAAATGGTTCTATGGCATGTACCGTTATTAACGGTTTTTGGTAAAAATTAAAACAAAAATCATTAGAGCCATTTTTGAGATAAGTAACCTTCTTCAAAACGGTTGTATGACAAGTACTGTATATTTTGAGCTAAAAAAATATCTAGGGAATCACCCAAAAATCTTAAATCAGCAGGGGCCTATGCTGTAGGCCGAGGTACAGACATACAGAGTACAGACGACAGACAGGTGGAATTGCGGGACCCACTTTTTTCGTGTTTTCTATCATCGTAATGTCAAGATTGATTGTTAGCTCGAGTTCAATTTTTCGCACGAATCCATAACTTGCCCTATAGTACATATATTGCAAGTAAAGTTTTAATTTATTTATTTATTAGTTTTTCTCTATTAATAATTTGTATATCCACCATTTCTCGATATTACCTCTTTAAGACAGTTTGGAATAGAATCAAAGTTTTTTTTTTTTTTTTAAATAAACAAGTGAAATGTGGTCCCAGGCATCACGAAAAGCTGAGTTAAGGTGTCCTTGTCTTCAAATTGTCTGCCGACTTCATAAACTTTACGAGACTTTACGAGATGTCCAAACGTTTTAAATAATGTTTAAGTCCGGTATATAGGGCGGCCATTGTCAAAAGTTCCATGAATCCAACATCTTACAACCCTGGAAGTGTGAATGGGGGTATTGTCTCGTTGGAAAATTGAAGGCTTCCTCCAAGCGACATGTTCCCTCTCGCGAAAGTCATTTGACTCTCCTTATGTACTTGCCTCAGAACAGGTTTCTTTTAAGTTTTCTTCGCTGGATAGTATCACTTTTTTTTTATCATCCTTTGGACCGTTGCTATGCTGGCTGATACTCCGCTTTTGGCCTTTATAATTAAGTCGCTGGTAGAGTAGAATTTGAGGCAAGCCGTATAATTAACCGCTTTTCTCGTGATGTTGTGCTTCGGGGCTGTGCGTCCTTTGTGATTTTTCCCATAGTTTTGTGGATACGCAAGGTATTTGTTAATATAACAGTCTTACTTCTATTTAGCCTCCTTGCTATTTCTTGGCCTGAGAGTTGTCAACGTCTTTCCGGATTTCGGGAACTTATTTATGTTTTAAATTAAATAAAAAGAGTTTTTTTAAACACTTATTTAAATACTCTAAACAAAAGTTTGAAATAAATCACTGATGTGAACTCCTGCAACGAAATGTTTGGAAAGGCGGCGGCGCACCTTTTTATACGCTCCAATGGTAATTTATAATATTAACTTTTCAATTGTATGACTTCCTTATTGGAGAAACACGTACCTACTCATAGGTAGTAAATGTTTCTGGTGTAAAGCCTGGTACGCTGCTGATACGAAAGGAAATTTTTAGTTGGTCTCCAACATGACAACGAAATGCTTACGAAAACCATAACAAACAATTACTCCTTGAAAGTGTAACAATTTGCAAAAACAAAAACAAACACAAACGCATAAAAATCAAAGAAAGCCACGTTGTGATGAAAGAAACAACAAATGTCACTTTTCCGCTCACAATTAATGACAGGCAATTAATTCTGTGCGAAAAAAGAGGGAAGATCTCTCGAAATAATCTGCTACAATTATCGATTTCGCTCTTCGAACAGCGTACCGCAGAACGAAAAGCAGAACGAAATTCTTCCTTTATGATTTCGGTGTTTAATTTTTTTTATCGGATTTTTGGTTTCGCATCAGCAGCATACTAGGCTTAAAGAGCGAAAATCGATTGCAAAATATGTGGGCGCATCCTAGTGATTGGAAGTGTATATTTCATTTCAAATGTTACACCCATTGCCGCATTAGCAACTTAACAAGAGTAGCAAATGCTACGGGCCCCGCGCATTTGAGGGCCCCACACACCATCGTTTTCTGACCATACAAAAGTATTTAGATCAGACTGAAGTGTGAAATTATTTTTTCCAATTAATGTAGCCACAATTAATAAAAAGAAAATAGTTGCATCAAAATGTTCAACTATATAATTTAAACTTTTATCTGCTGGGTCATACCAAAAATTATTTTTTTTTTACGTAAGAAGCGAAATACAAAATATAGCAATTATAGCGGCTCAACGACGACTTTGTTGAAAATCAAATACCTGGGCTCAGACGATTCGATTGAAGGATCATTGTTTTGACGATTGCTCTCTCTATATATTTCACCTCACATGTGATAGAGAAAGCTTTAGTCAAAACGATGATCGTTCAATCGAATCGTCTAACGCGATCTGGGCCCTGGACAACGATATGAAATTCACGTGTTTATTGTGTTTGTGTTTAGTCACAATTGATAACGTACTCACTGTTTGGGGTAAACGTATGAACAGTTGACATAAACTTGCTGGCGTTTTCATAATATTCCAAGAGCTAAAATCTGTTACCAGAAGAGATTTTGGAAAAATCTGCAATCATCGCAAGAGCCATTTCACACATACCGGGCGGCCGGCGTTGTCACCGATTAACCGGTTTTTTCAACAAAAAAGTATACTTTTCACAAATACTAGACACCGGCTAACCGGTAGTTGGCAATGTACATAGGTATAATTGAACACAAATCAACCCTTGTCTCGTAAACAGGAGATATTCAAACTAAAAATCAGCAAAGCAAAACAACTACCGGACCGGGTATGCGTTTAAGTGCAATTTGATTTTCTTTATTCATGCCATCTCGGCAGCCGGCTATTGCATTGAGAAAAGTCGGCAGCATCGGCTGGCGGTCGAGGCGGCATCGGCACCGGTCGGCACGTGTGAAAGGTCCCATAAGATTTACTATACCAATTGATATTTGAGCGATGCCGGTGGCCGGTTTCCAGTTATGTGTTAAATGGCTCTAAGTTCTAACGCAGATGATTTAGAGGACAGCCTGGACGACGAATTAGTGCAGTTCGCTGCAATTCTCAATTCTGATGTGGCTATTTTTATTGAGAGCAAGAATCATGAGGCTCTGGAACTGCAGGCTTACAAGCTTTTGATAAATAATTCTTTTCAATCTTGTTTCCGAACGTTAAAATTGTCTTGCACATTTGTTTCTCCCTTATTATAATCACCAACTACTGGAATGGTGAACGATCTTTCTCAACATTAAGACATACTAAAAATTAATTGAGGAACACGACGAGCCAACAACGTCGGAACCACCTCACTTTAATGAATATTGAATACGATTTACTCCGAGAAGTTGATATTACCAAAGAATATAAAGTTACCAAGAAGGCGCATCTCATACAAGTTTTTTACTACACATTTTTATATGGTGGGTTCCAATACTGCGGCCTGCTCCCAGAGGTAACTTTATATTCTTTGATATTACCTAACAGTATTATTTATAAATTTGGCCAAATTAAATCAAGAAATGTTTGTTTGTAACAGTTTTGTTTTATTGAATACCATAAAATTGATAACCTAAAACAATCCAAGGGTCCCTCCATAGAATTTGCTACAGGTCCCCCGATGGCTTAATCCGGCACTGGTCACACCTGAAAGCCCTTAAACCGCCCTCTTTGAAAAATTTCGCATTTTTATAGAAAACATTTCGATTTCTCGAAGGTTTTTTAATCCATCGAAATCGTCCATCCTTAACTACAATTTGACAGATTATGGCTTAAAAAATGTTTTATTCCAAAAATCTTTTATTCGCATTTTCTAAAACAGAACAAAAGATGAAAATCGGATTTTTTAAGTGCAATAATTCGCAGTTTTAACTTTCTGCTCCCGATTTTCGGGTGCCAGTTGGAATAAAGTAAATAGGCGAAGAAGAGAATTAGCAAAACCAAAAGAAAATTATTTTTGTTATTGTTTTAGTGGACTGTATTGAATTAAATTCAAATGGAAGATTTTTTGCGACCTTTAGTCCAATGCATTTCGCCAGGCACGCCAGTTGGGCTCATCAGTTAGATGCTGTCGTACCTTTCTAAGACGCAGTTTTTTTGGTCGATGACTACCGACTCTTTATAAATTCTACAGCGCATACGCACTGTAAATTATATTCTTCTAGGGGAACATGGTTACATTCTTGCACTTAGAAATATGTGTTGTTGTTGTTGTAAACCCGTGGTCTGGTTAATGTACGAAGAAGAGAATTAACAAAAGAAAATTATTATTATTTGTATTTTATTATTTATACTAGAATGTCAGTTTATTAGACTTGACCATTCTTTATTCCGTCAATTTTATTGAATTTTGAACAACAACAACAACAACTTAAAGGTGCTACCACCAATTGCTTACGAATTAATTTTAGGTATTTTTAATTCGTTTTATTTTTGTTTGGCTAGAGATATAGCTATTTCAAGGGGTGCCAAGCCCTATCATCAGTCTCCTTTATAGTGGTGCTGAGCTTTTAATCAAATTTTATTTGAAAAACTTTCTACACATCATGCGGCATTTGAACCCGCGCATCAGATCTCCCCCTTTGATACGTACTACGAATTCTGCCGTGTTAACTGAAAATGACGTATCTGCATTTTTGGAATTTTTGAGTTAAGACCACTTTTGATATCTCTGATACAGTTATTATTTTATTTTATTATAATATTAACAATATCTTGCTTCATTTCGGCTTAAAACGCTAAAGAAAAATGACGTATGTGCAAAGAACCATCCTATTTTTAAGAGAAATTGACGTATCTGCACATTTTAAAACAAAACGACGTAAAGCTGATGAAAATCGGCATTTTAATTTCCTCCAATCATTTTTCTCTTTTTATTATAATATTTTGAAACGTTTAATTTTTTATTTATTTTATTATTTGAATTTATGAATATATTATTTTTGTTAAAAAAAAAAAAATCTTTTAAAAGCAACTGGGATAAAAGTGTTTCTCTTTTTATTATTATTATTGTACTATTCATTCTAGAATGTCAGTTTATTAGACTTGACCAATCTTTATTCCGTCAATTTCATTGAACTTGTGTTTCTCTTTTATTATTATAGACAATAATTAAACTTAAATGCCGTAACTACACGAAAAGCTTAAGACAAAATGACGTAACTACCAAAACCTACGTTTGTATTCAATACAAGCAAATACATTTTTGGTCAAAAAATAATAACTTCTCTACTTATTATTTTGTCAAAATATGAAAGACATTCATCCAAAAACAAAAAAGTTACAGATAAAAACAGGAAAACGCATTTATCTCAAAATGCCAAAAATGTAGATACGTCATTTTCAGTTAACACGGCAGAATTGTAGTCTATCAAATAAGGTTCGGAGAAAAATGGAGGCGGAACAAGACAGCATACTTAAAGGGGCTTATAAAAATGCTGATGCTCCAAATGCAATTGATAAACAAACAGCACATCTAGACCTGTGACGTCAGTCGTCAACGGTGGCATAGTACGTATAGTGTACACAGCTCCGAAGACTGAGCAAATCTGATGCGCGGGTTCAAATACCGCATGATGTGTAGAAAGTTTTTCAAATAAAATTGAATTAAAAGCTCAGCACCACTATAAAGGTGCCGTGACTTAAGGCCAAGTGACATAAGGCCAAATTTGGGTGTTTGGCCTTATGTCACTTTACAAAAGCGACATAAGACCAAATTTACGAGACATAAGGCCAACTATAATTATATAACATTCCCAAAAGCTCCCCTTACAGTAAAAGAGGTTTCGGACATCTTTCAAAAAGAAACTATATTGAATAACTTCGGCATGTTGCCACGTATATGTATATATTACTGTAAAAAGCCGAAATAATGAAATTCTAGAATTTACCGGTAAATTCTAGAGCACTCAGCCTTACGGCGTATAAAAGGTGAGGTATGTATGGGGGGGCATGGTGCCCCCCCTGCAACCCCCCTGCTTGACCCACTATAGGAATTGGGTGTATGCAAATTTTTTTGTATTTTAAGAATCTGAATTTAAAGAAACTTTAAATGTATCCTATGTATAAACAGTGAGGTAGGATTTACCGGTAAATTCTGCAAAAGAAACTTTGCATACACCCAACCTCGCACCTACCCCAATTTCTATAGTGGGCCAAGCAGGGGGGTTGCAGGGGGGCAGCATGCCCCCCCATACATACCTCACTATTTATACGCCGTAATGCTGAGTGCTCTAGAATTTACCGGTAAATTCTAGAATTACATTATTTCGGCTTTTTACAGTATTTATTCAATATAGTTTCGGTTTTAAAGAAAACAGTTCAAAGTGACATAAGGCCCAATTGGCCTTACGTCACTTTATAAAAGTGACATAAGGCCAACTCTTAAAATTTGGCCTTATGTCGCTATTGAAAAGTGACATAAGGCCAAACACCCAAATTGGGCCTTATGTCACTTGGCCTTAAGTCACGGCACCCACTATAAAGGAGACTGATGATAGGGCTTGGCACCTCTTGAAATAGCTATATCTCTAGCCAAACAAAAATAAAACGAATTAAAATACCCAAAATTAATTCGTAAGCAATTGGTGGTAGCACCTTTAAGTTGTTGTTCAAAATTCAACAAAAGAAAATTATTTTTGTTATTGTAAATTAAATTAATTAAAGTAAATAGGTACATTTTCCAATATTAACTGCTCTCTTAATAGTGATTAAAAAGCTGCTATTTAAAGCTGGTTTTTAAACTGCTGGCTCACTGCACACTGCGATCGCTGCTCATTTGAAATCGGTCTTTAGCACACCTCTTTTTATAAAAAGCTAAAATGTCAATATGTATTTTGTAACCCTGGGCCTCCACAAGCAATAATTCATTTCATAAAATCGACGTATCAGAATCCCGCTTTTTAAAATCCTGTTTTTTGTTTTTTAAATCCCGAGAAAAAAGTTTTAAAACATCGTCTTATAAAATACTGCTCTTTTAAAATACTGTATTCTAAAATCCCGTTTATTAAAAATCCCGTCTTTTTATAATCCTGCTTTTTTAAATCCCGCATTATCCCGTTAATCCCGTTCTTAAGATAATATGATTAAAACTTATTAAACACGTTTTATACTTTTCAAATGTTAACTTAGACTTAGATGTAAGAATAACTCGAATAAAAGAAAATAAGTGCATGGGCTGATGTTTTTGATCATCGTTTTTTTTTTTTTTTTTTCTTGCAAAAACTTTCAATCCACGGTTTTGCCGTTATCATTTATTGCATTAACAAGTGCTTGAGGTGAAACATATTGTATTTTTTATTAAAAAAAAAAAAGCGCTAAGTTGTAAAAAATAAGGTGCAGTGACATAAGGCCAAAAATGTGTGTAGTTACTGTGTACTTTCTGCACTAAAATTCAAAGTCTATCAAATATTGAGGAGTGGGGATGAAATTCTCTCAGAGAGAAATAAAACTGCGAAATAGTACACGAACGCTTTGAACAAATAATTTTAAACGGTTTTCTAACGTCAAATATTTGAAAACAAAAAAAAATAAATATCGTCATCATTTCTTTGAAAAGATTTTAAAAATAAAATAAAAAAGTAAAAAAAAATTAATTAAATTAAATAAAAAAGAGGAGTATAAGAAAAGAGATGTTCTGGCAAATATCAAAGTGACTTTTGACTGAACTCATATTTCTGCCCGAAGAATTTCTTTGGGCTGAAATTAGCAGCGAGAGCGCTCTCTTCTGAGAAAAACTACACATTTATTGAGTAAACGAACACAATTTGCGTTAAATTTGTAGAAATTTGTAAAAATTCGTAGATTTGGGGAGTACGCGAACGAACCTATGATGTAGTGCATAGAACCTTTAGACGCTTATAAGGCCAATTGTTACAATTCGTCCATATGTCACTTTCTCATAGTAGCCTTATGTCACGGGACAAGAAATTAATTAGCTAAAGAAACAATTGCGGTATTATAAAAACGGGATTTTAAGTAACAGGATTATAAAAAGCGGGTTATCGTACCCAACCCTATCAAAACCTATGAAATCGAATTATTTTTGTCATAAAATCACGGTGGACGTGAATCCAGGCGGCTCATAGTGATTTACTCAAACTCGAAGAAAAATAATTATTTTATTATTAAATATATTTTTTCCCCATTTAGTAATGATAAATAAATCATCACCAATTCACACGTTAACATTTGATGGTGGAGGAGGGTATTTTACTTAAAGCATTTGGCCTTTTTGCTGCACAAAAAAAAAGATATAAAATAATAATAAAACCTCATCAGTATAGGGGGAGACTCAGATACAACTTCCACTTCACTGCCTTCATTGTGCTGTAGTGTCCTTAACTTAGTTATAATATCTGCCTACCTTCTTACCTTATTGTCTGTTTGGTCTATGATCTCTACCATCTGTGTAGGTATGAAAATGTATGTATATACAGAGTGTCCCGCAGTCAACGATGCAGACACAAATCATGGGATTCTGATGTCATTTTAAGTCGAAAAACTTAAGAGATAATTTTCTCATTTTCGCTTTCTTTTCTTATAACTATAAACTTATAACGGTTTTTATGATTTTTTTTTCTCGTTTTTGAACTGGCTCTAACTTTCCCGAGCTGCAATCGATTCTTGAAATTTTTTTTTTGTATTTGCATTGCACAAGAGCAGTTAGCAGTTTTCACCCTTTCTCAAAAACACTTTCTTTTCCTTTCTTTCTTATTTGATTACTGCGACAAAAAATAATTGAGCAACGAATCCAAAAAAAACCTTCCTCGGTTTTTTGACAGCAAAACTGAGGAATTTTTATGAGGAATTGTGTTTATATTTCTGAGAATACGGATGCCTCTGAGATTTCTGAAATATAAACTGGCCGATTTAAAAGTATTAAAAAACAAAAAATAAAAGAAAAGAATCGGTAGCAGTTTGGAAAAGTAAGATAGAAAGAAACGAGACCAAAAATCATAAAAACCGTTATACCAACACAATTCGAAAAGGAAGCGAGCGCAAGCAAATTATGTTTTAAGTATTTCGATAGTTTTCGTCTACATCGTTGATAGTGTGACACACTGTGTATTCCTACCATAATATGATACATTGTGTGTGTCTGTTAGTTAGTTTGATGTGAAGCCATAAATTTGTGAGTAGATATAATAAAATGGCTTACTCTCACCACGTTACTGTCAAAGTCACATTGTGACAGTTAACTTTTTTATTTGTTTTTTTTTTGTTTGATGGCATTAAACTTTTCATATTAAGGCAGGTGCAGATAATTTGACAACAAAAAGCTATATGACGCGACATATTGTTTTGAATTTCTGTTTTGTTTGTTTGTTTGAAAAACCGCCATCATTGATGATAAACAGGAAAGTCAAAATTACATTATATTTTTATCATGATAGATAACACCAACAAAAAATTGTTTCCGTATTTCTGTTTGCCTCTGTATATACTTACCTACATAAATAGATAGATATGTATAGATACGAATATAGACATCCATCCGAATCCATGGCTACAACCTAAACAAAATTTTGTTCTTATATAATTTTTCAGAATTTCTAATTCAGGAAAAAAATTCTGGGCTAAAAGGTTTTCAGTATATTTTGGGTTTTCAGTATATTTTGGGTTTTCGGGATAACGGTTTTTTCCCGATTTCGAGTTTTTGTGTTTATGGATTTTGATCTCGACCCAACTAAATATTTCAAAATTATAAAATTAAATTTGGTGGCGCAACAGCTAGTGTAAAACCTGTGCCTGGTGACTTACACTATACAACCCTCAACCAGACAGGAATGGAATGGAGGCGACCCACAGTTTTTTTTGCCGAATCCGAACGGCTAAAGTGAGAGGCACTTTTTCATGACAAGAGTTACACTTGGAGAATTTGTCACTTCCTTGCAAGAGACAGTTGGTAGCCGATTTGTTTTTTAATTTTTAGGTTGGCAAAGCTTTGAATCGAACCCAGACCTCCGGTATGACACATGACAGTCCTATAGGCATCAGTCTACTACAAAACTTGATTAAATATTTACAGTACAGTGTGTATGAAAATATGTCAAAAAGCATTATTTGTAAATTCAAAAATTGCATTACAAACATAATGGGTCCTACAATTTATGAATACTGAAAATGACTGGTAAGGCATTTCTTTTTACGGAATTCGATTTTTTTTATACGAGCCCAAACGCTAAAAAGTTGGCCTGGTATTATAATTTTCATAACATAAATGTACATTTTCTAATGTGTTTTATTATGCACAATTAATAAAAATTTGATTCTTTTTTGTTGAAATTATCAATGAACATGTGTGTTCTTTACAAAGATATTAACAACCAACAAAATAATACATATAAAATTTTTTTAATGAAAATGAATGTATTACTATTGCAAAACAGTTGGCCCGTTAGTTTTTCCCCGCCAAATATGGCTCTCTGTCTCTCTCTTTCTCTCTTGACATGTACCTACCGTTTATTAATGGCTTATTTAAGTTTGGGTTGGGTAATAGCCCGTGGCGTAATGGTTAGTGCGTTGGACTGTCATGCTAGAGGTCTGGGGTTCAATACCAGCTGCTTCCACCTTAAGTTTTTTTCGGAGCTACTACCTCTTGCGAGGAAGTGACAAATCCTCCAAGAGTATCTCTTGTCATAGAAAAGTGCCGCTCGCCTTAGCCGTTCGGATTCGGCAATAAACTGTTGGTCGCCTCCATTCCTGCAGACACGCACACAGGAATGGTTGAGAGTTGTAAGTCGCTAGGCCCTGGTTCTTCATGAGCCGTCTGTGCCACCAAATTTATTTATTTATTTATATTTAATAAGTTTGAGTATCTTCAAGTAAGGCATGAATTCATAATAATCGCAGTCAAAGTTCATTCATTATGGCGCGCGGCAAGTGATTATCGGAGGACATGCGTAACCAAATAATAAAAAATTACAAAAAAAAAAAAAAACGTTTCGGCATTTGATATTGTGAGAAAATGAGAAATTTCAAGATATTCAGTTTAAAATATAATTCATTTATTCAAGAAAACTGGAAATGTGAACCCACTAAAGAAAACTGGAAGGCCGCCAATTGCTACCGGTCGTCACAGAAGAATTAAAAAAATAATTCTCAAGAAAGATCGACGTGCTAAAATGGCAAATATCACCTTGAGTGGAAAAATACCATGAAAAAGCAAGTTTCAGGATACACCTGCATTCGAGAAATGAAGAAAATGCGAGTAATTTTAACCATTATATTCCAATATCGTAGAAAACTTACTTTAATTACATCCGTCACTAAGGCAAAAGAAAAACCACTTTTAACTCGTTTGCAAAAAAAAAGAAGCGCCTGTGACATGGGTCCGTCAGCATCAAAACTGGACGTTATATCAATGGAGAAGTGTAATATAGAGCGATTCGAGCTTTGTGTTGGAGACTCGCGATCAAGAGTCTTAAGAACGCCAGCTGAAGCAATTATTCATCGCCAGACTGTTTTCGTAGAAACACAAAATTACCGTTTCCGTAATGATCTGGGGATATATGTCAGCTCAAGGAGTGGGTAACCTTTGCTTTATCGACTTTCCCAACTAATTCGGATTTATTTCGTACGTCGGAAGTAAACGTACTTATACGTATGACTCACTCGCACCCAGTGTGCGCACTCCCATAGTACTTAGAAAGTTGGGATTGTTCGTGCGTGTTTGTACGTATTCGCACGAGTGAAATCCGTACGATAACGCATCCAATGTGCGGCCGGCCTAAATCAATTTCTTTGTGAATTCTTAATGAAAAATCCTCTCCTTTTTAGAAAAAAAAAGTTGCAATTACGAAAAATAAAATGGCGGAACGAATAAGGTGGTCTGATTACGAAAAAAAAGGCTACGTTTGACCCACACTGATAACTTCCTATTGGTTCCCTTTGAAACTCGACACCCGATGTTATTTTTTAAGAAAATTACCAATTAAAAGTCTTCAAAAAACTTATCAGTTGTGCAATCAAGGGAAGGCTGTTTGCTCTTAATATATGCGACAGGAAAAATTTCAATAATTATAAGCAGTTTTTTTGGCCTAGAAAAAACAATTAATTGATTTTTTTACAAACCTTATAAAATACTAATTATTAAAATTATTTCGGAGTTGATATGATTGGTTGTTTTTGAGATATTCGAGCCGAAAAACATTTTTAAACAATTTTTAGTAGTTTTTTTTTGCAGTTTTATTGGCCTAGAAAAAAACCGTTAATTGAATTTTTTTACAAACTCTACCGATTATTAACTATAACTTTGTGTATTAAATTAAATTAACTTAAAGTTAATATCTTTGTGTGTTCTCAAAATATTCGATATTTTTTAAAAATTTTGAACGGTTTCTTAATTTAAAAAAAAAATACTGTGGGTTGATCTTTTTTGTAAGTAATACTAATTTTTCACTACGTCAATATGTATAGAATGCACGGCCGAAGTCGATAGAATTATTTGTTCTACAGATATTCGAGAAAGAAGAAATTTTCCAACTTTTTTTTTTAAATTACTGTAATAAAAAAAACCGCCAAGCCAATTGAATTTTTCTGAAAATCCTTTTTGCACGTTATCGCCTTATTATCTGTAAAATAAAATTTATTTGAAGTCAATATTTCTATGCGTTTTCGATGTATCGTCAGCGAAAAAGGCTTCCGAACGTACGAACCGGAACGTCGAGAAATATCAAAATTTTTAATTTTACAAATCGGACCGATTGTAATTACTTCCAATGAAGAAGAGAATTAACAAAAATAAAAGAAAATTATTTTTGTTGTTGTTTTAGTGGACTGTATTGAAATGGAAGATTTTTTCGACCTTTAGTCTAATGCGTTTCGCCCAGGCACGACTGCCATATTAGTTCCGCCACCGTCATTTTATTTTTCGTATAGTTAAAAAAAAAAATTCTTAAATGAGAAAATCATAGTCACCAGATTTTTTGTGCTATTTCTATCTGCGCCAAAATAAAAAATGCAAAAATAGAAAAAACTCATGTTATTTATATGGAAAAAAATACAGGCCTGGCGGCACGTGTTAAAATTTTATTATTTATTTTTTAAGGGGTACCCTCATTAAAATTTGGACGTCACCCATTTAACGACCAGTCTGCTATACATATGTATGTATACCTATATGTACCTACTGTACATACATAATATGGAAATGCACACAACAAGATTTTATTTTGCAAAACAGAAACCTTATTAATTCCTTTTAGATTATTAATCCCGCAAAATTTATCAAAATATGTATTAATAATCTGCTTACCATGCAGAAATTATTGTTAGCAAATTTCACAACCATTAATCCAATTTTATTCCACTAAATTGAATACTTTCCTAGCTGACATTTCAATCAGGGGCGTGTAATAAATTTACTGTTTCGCACGTTAATCAACAGACATTACATTTTTGTTTGCAGATGACTAACTTTCTTTACCCACATTTAATGAGAAAACGTTAAATTTGCCATAAACATGGTAAAGCGTCCTTTATTATTTGGATTTATCCGTTATCTGCAATCTTTTTATGTGAAGGTATATATGAAAATGTACATAAAGTATATGTGTTCATTCACCTCTTCTAATGAAGCTTCCACAATCGTTGAATTTACCGTCGCGTCCCAAAAGGAAAAGTGACTATAGCTAGCATGAGCATTGAGCATCCTCAACTCGCAACCATCCAGCCAGACATCATTAAAATTGATTGATCTTGTTTTTATGCGGTGAACATTTTTATTGCGTCAACTTAAAACACCCAGGGTAAGTTGGGTTTTCTCAGGCCCGACATGCATCGATTAGATCAATCAAGTGTCAAGCGTAGCACCACAGTGTTTGCCTTGCCTTCTTCAGACATCACATCACACATTTCTGGCCGTCATTGCCAGAGAGAAAATGGCAGAAACTAACTCCCAAAAATTAAATCATAACCACAAGCAACCAGCCTTTTTAACTCATAAAGCATTTGTCCACCTTTGTCCTTTTCGTCCTATTTGTGTGAATTGCTTTTCTTTTAATCCGAATCTGTCAAACACTTTGTCAAGTTTTTTTTTTTATATACACATTTCTATATCTATATGTAGGTATGGTTTATGTATGTATGTATGTAGGACAAAAATATTTTATCAATGCCAAAGTTATATTGACATTTGTGAAGGGAGGAAGTGGGAGCAAAGGATATCTCGTATCTATTGAGGAAAAAATTCATAATGTATTTGCTTTTCCTGGCTGCTTTGCGAGCTTTTCAAAAAAATCAATGTTGACAGAATCTCCAAAATCTAGACAGAGATTGTAATTACATTTTCCAAAGGCAAGATGATGAAGCGGAAAGAACGAAGTCGTATGGTTTGCGTTTGGGTCCTTTTTTTTTGAATCAATCATTAAGAAAGGAAGAACAAAAAAAAAAAAAAACAGGTCAAATCGGTCTTCCTCTTTAATAAAACAGCGACTAACTGGAGGCTGAATGACTTGACTGAGGGAGAAAAAAAAAGAAAAAGTTTTTAAACAAAAAGGTCTGCGGGGATAATATCTTTCGTAAAAAACCCAAAGACAAATGGGTTTATTTTAGAGCTTTAGGTATGTGATTCTTTTCTTCTTAAAAAAAAATATAAAATTTTAACATCTGCTATAAAAATAAATAGGCTGTCCAGTTTAAATTAAAAAAGATCAGAGTTTTGATGGCGATAAAATGAAGCCAATATATTTGTAGAGGGAGAAAAAGAGAGAGAGAGAGTGAATGTGTTAGAAAACATTTTTACTTGCGTTATAGGATATACAATTATAAATACATAGTTTTAGAATAAAACACAAAAAGTATCGAACTCGAGATGCACCAAACTGCTGGAGCGAGTAGGTTGGGCTAAGATAAAAAAAAATCGTATGGGAGGGGGGGTCTATTTCCCCCCGTTTAGGCAGGATGTGCAATTTTATAAAAAATTGACTTGAAACAGAAATAAAAATATTTAAAAACAACGGTACAATTTAAAATGCCATGCTATACCTTTGGAAAGCGAGAAATCTCTTCTTTGATTTTCATTTAAAATTAAGTTGTGTTAATGAACAGTTTTTGAAAAATTAATTTCCAAACTCAAAATTTTGAAAAAAAAATGAAAAAAAAGTTTAAAACTAATTTTTTTCAAAATTTTATGTAATTAAGTATAATTTTTGTTTCCAAAATTTAATGCCCTTATTAATAATGATTATTCAGCCAGTTTCTCACAGCCAGGCTAAAGTGTGCTAAAGCTCCATTTTGTTGGTATATTAAATTGTCTATTATAGCCAAAAGTACGTCTTCTAGTCAATCTGGCCAAAGGGTTCTTAGGAATTGCAGATAGGATTCTCCATTTAAAAAACGTGGTCCAATTACCGTTCGTCCAACAATGCCAAGCCACACATTGCAGCTTGCGATTTATTTTGTTTTTTAACATGTGGATTGTTGTGACAGTAGTAATGCAAGTTGTGGAAATTGGTAACTCCATCTCTGGTAAACTGTACTTCATCTGTCCAAAATTTCCTTTTAAAGTAGTTGTGTTCTGTTTCTTCCCTCAGCAATAGCGTTCTACAGAATTTAGTCCTCAAAATTTTATCATTTGATGTCAGCTCTTGCACTGGGGTAAAGTGAGATGGGTGAAGGCTTTCGGTATGAATCACCTCAAAACCCTGTTTTGGGGCAATCCAAGCCTTGTTTCTATACTTCTGATGCTAAGGTTGGGATTACGTCGTATACCAAATCAAAAATCCGTTCCTCTATATCTGTTGATCCACCAGATGACCTTTCTCTCCTTCGAGTCTCCAGCACTCCATGTTCCCGAAGACGGTTGTGAAGTATTGGAAAAAGTGAATAGTGGGGACATCTCCTATTCAGCGTACAAACTCTGTGCTTCCCGACTGGAACCATCTGCTAAACCGTAGCAATAGTGCATATCGGTCAATTTTTCCCGAGAGTACCTTACCACAGTTTTGTATTGACGATTTGATACGCAATGTCTTCCATATGTCCTTCCATATTCATTTGTGGTTAGGTAAAACATATTTGTTTTTTTTTGTTTGTTTGGTATTGGTAATCCTTTTTATTTGGGTAACAGGTGGACCAGACATGCAGGTCAATTTTGATAAATTGAACACATTCCTCAATAGAAAGGTTAAATCTAATTAATCCAGTTTATTTTGTTGTATTATTTGCTCAAAACTAGATGGTATGCAATAAAAAATAAAAAAGGGGTAATCCACTAATTTAATAATTGACCTGAGCATATCAAACCTGGGAGTGTTTTTCTTGGCAAAAAGTACTTTTTATTTTTATTTTAATTTCTCAAAAACTAAGATACATTTAAACATCCGGTTTTCAGTTTTTTATTGAAAATTAATAAGAGCATTGAATTTTGAAAACAAGAATTATACTTAATTACATAAAATTTTGAAAAAAATTAGTTTAAACCTTTTTGTTTTCATTTTTTTTTTCAAAATTTTGAGTTTTGAAATTCATTTTTCAAAAACTATTCACTAACACAATTAATTTAAAATGAAAATCAAAGAAGAGATTTCTCGCTTTCCAAAAAGGTATAGCATGGCATTTTAAATTGTACCGTTGTTTTTAAATATTTTTTTTTCTGTTTTAAGTCATTTTTTTTTAGAAAATTGCCCCTCCTGCCTAAAAGGGGGGAAATAGACCCCCCACCCATACGATTTTTTTCTTGTCTTAACCCAACCTACTCGCTCCAGCAGTTTGGTGCATCTTATACCGATCACCCTGTATATTGAAGCTGCTGGAGATGGATGAAAGAAGGCTGCCCTATTCAATAATTACTTTGAGTGGTAACATCGTCAAGAAATGGGAAGAATTGGGGGTTGTTAGTGGAGAAAGACTTCAGATACAACTAGAAATCAGTCCCGCTATTCTAAGAAATTTATTTGATGGTGTAACTCGTTCAGCTTACACAGGTTATCTCACGGAAATCTTAATATAATTTAAAAACAAAAACGTATTTATTTAATGGCTTTCTACTTAGGCCGAACCATATTAAACTTAAGCTAAAAATTATTGTATTGAATTTTTGCAATATAAATAAAGTTTCTATAAATAATTTATTAAATATGTATCTACTTTAAAATGACTTCGTAGATGTTTACATTTGGTCCTTCGAGCCGGATTAAATGTAAACTTCTACGTTTTTTATCTAAAAAAAATAGCCAAAAAAGGTATGATTTACGCGTGAAATATTATTTTCAGGGTTTCTTCGTAGTATTCGGCTATGTACTTTCATACACAGTTTTTACTCTTAGCCAAAATAAAATTTCATTTTGACCAAACCTTTCACATAAAATTATTTTTATTACATATTTCAATGGTTAAACTACTTTACCAATGATCATTGCAAAATTTAAAGTCATCTTACGTTGAAATTGGTGTAAGAATGTTTTTTTTTGTTTTGACCAGAATAATAATAATTCAAGTCATGGCCTTTCATTTGATATTAAAATCTTTGATTTGATAGCTAGATATAACTGGCGCCCAAGTTCCATGAAATTAATCGCACCACGATGTATGGTAAACTGGGGCATATTCGGCTCTGCCGTTTTAACTAACTTCGCAATAATGTAAATGCTGAACGCAATCTTCTACAAAAATTCAGGGGGGCTTTGTAGTTTGGCAGTTCTAGTTAGTTGGCAAAAAAAGTTAGAAGTGTTTATGTGTATTTTTGGCCCTAGCTGTAATTTTTCACTTCATGTAGGTAAGCAATTTTACGGATTTATTTTTTTTTTTTGAAACAAGAGATATTTTTTGAACAGTCTTGTTAATCATATTAGTCTTTACATTAAACAACATATACCGGTTCAGGTTTCATAAAATTTGTTTTGAAAAAGGTTTCAAAACAAATTTTAAAAATAAATTTGTGACATCGGGGCACATTCGTCGTTTTGCAAAGGGGCACATTCGTCATCTTCCGATGGAGCCCTAAAGTAAAATATGTTGACGTAAATTATTGATGCAGCATCTTCAGATGAAAATGACGCTATGAAACATAAAACGGTCAGACCAGTCAGATAATTCATTTTTGTAGAAGACTAAAGTTGTAGAGAGACGAAGAGACGCTAGCTTCTGAAAATTGCCTGACTAATGAAGACTCTATGGCTATGAGAGATTACTTTTTTTTCAGTTTAAAAAGTACTTAAAAAATCAATCCTTCTACATATGTCCACAACGGAACGTAGCCGCATATACGGAGCTCCAGCCGCAGACGGATAAGAGTTCGCCAACTTTTAATTTTTCACGTGTACCACGTTTTACGTTTCAAATTGTATGAAGAAAAAAAAACAACTTTTCGCGTTGGAAAGAAATATTGTTGTTATTTGTGTCGCGAAAAAAATTATTAATTAAAAGGAAAAATATTGGAAACAAAAATGTGAATTCTGACTTCTGAGCTTGTACACAAGAATTTTTTTTTATTTTCTTCAAAATACTTTCAAAGCTGTACAGCTGCATTGTGGGCACGTAAAAAAAATAGCGTACGACACTTTCGATAGCTCTTCCAGTTTCGTGTGCGGCTCCAGTTCCAGCACTCTATTCTACACATCTTACGAATCCGGCAGCGACATTTCGACATTAGAATAAATATTACGTTATTATATTTACCCTTGAACGTGACTCACGTGTAACGACATAGATGTGTGATTTTCATTTTAAGTTTTGTGAGTTATTGTGATAAAAATATAGTTTTTCATTTAATTAAATCAATATAATTTTAAAGGATTTAAATTAATTTTATTTTGCAGTCTAGATCCAAAAATTTTGTGTGCCTAAAGTGCCCCTAGCATTGACGAAAGTGCCCCGTGTTGGGGCACATTCGGCGAAATGACTTTTTTTTCTTAAATTATAAAAATATATATGTTCTGTAAATGATCTAAAAAACTACTTTATTTTATTTTGATGAATGTTAACATTTCATAAATTGTATAAAGCTTATCAATACCTTTATTAATTTCGTAAATATAGAGCCTTGAATTTTTGGTGCCGAATGTGCCCCAGTTTACCATATGATAACTTGCTATAATTGATTGGTAAAAAGTAGTTGGTGCAACAGGTCTACTACCGAGACAGTAGACAGGGTACTAGGGACTAGGCTAGCTTAGTAAGATAGTTGATCCAATTACATAAGGCCCATCTTATTAGTTTCTTTAAATAACTTGCAAGTTTATTGAAATAATATAGTGAACTAATGGGAATAGTATAAACCCCAGGTAAATTGCATTAATTTATTTAAAAAATATACATTGATTAAACATTTTTTTTATCAAAGACAAAAACACAAATTTCCCTCTTCAATAACTTATTTTAACTCTCAGTTTCAAAACAAATATCGTCAGCTGGAAACATTAACTTTTCCTGGTGCTTTCCGTTTCCGTTTTTTGTGCACTGGGCCCAGTGCTGTCGAAGTACTGCAATTGCAGTATTTGTACTGCTTTTTGAAACTCCGTACTGCCGTACTGCTAACACGAGCAAAGTACTGCTTTTTTAAAAATCAAAATCCTATCGATAAATGATTTGAAGAGATTTATTTTGCTGGACAAAATTCAAGGAACAAACAACAAATGGAAAAAGTTTCCTTATGTGTTTTTAAAAGCTGTTTTTCTGTTAAAAGTTGAAATCAATTTTTTTTTTGTTAATATTGTTACATTAAAAATAGCACGATATTTCTAAAGAGTCGGGGAAAATGATTAAAATTTCATTTGAAACTATGAATCAGTTAACTTGTTTTTGTTCTGATTAAATTTGATATTTTAGCTGTTAATTATGAGCCACGATTTCGGGCAGGTATGTGACTCTGATGAATAATTTTCGCTTTTGATCATCAATATGTCACCAACTAAATCACAAAATTTAAGCACAGTCTTGAAAATTTAAATGCATTTAATACAAGACCATTTTAAGAGTTTATAAAGTTTCATCGTTTGTTTGAACAAAATAAAAATATATAGTTTTTATCTACCGCTGCTTTAAAAACATTGATAAGCTTATTTTTAGGGATGAAAAATTTACAATCAATGTTTCACTCACTCGACTAGAAATTATTTTTGCATGCCATTTGCATGCTTACATCTCAGGTGAAGCGAGAAAAAAGTTATTTTATATGCATGGAAATTTCACCTCACAACAATTTTTCTTAAAAATTTTCAAACCAAAAGACTCCTTTTCACTGATGAGTCAGATGTCTGACCAAAATCTTGACCATAAGGATCAAGAAGAAGTATCGCATTAAAGATAATTAAGGGCCAGTCGCCAGTTGTACAAAAATTTGAACCATGGTTCAGGAGTTTTAACTCACCAATTTTGGCGGATTATCTGTGGTTCAACGATGGTTCAGGCATGTAATTGGCTTCTAGTGCATACTTGGATCTTGAACCATATAGTTGAACCTCAGTTAATTCGTCGAAATCGGGGAGCTAAAATTGCTGAACCATGCGGATTAAATTTTGAACCACGTTTGTACAACTGGCCCTAAACATAAGTTAACTGATTAATGCATTGGTTAAACTGAAATCAGTTTTCCTGACCCCCATGGACTCTTAAGGAAAAATAGGAACATAGTTTCCGGGAAATATTTTGTATATGCTTCAAAACAATTTGCTATAAATCTCAGAAAATCAAACTTCATCTCTGTTGACAGGGATTTACAGCTGTTCAAAAATAATGAAATAAAACATTAAGGGTCAATTGTACAAACGTGGTTCAATATTAAACCCGTGGTTTAGCAATTTTAACTGGCCGATTCCGGCGGATTAACTAGGGTTCAACAATGGTTCGAGGTTCAAGTTTTTGACAATAGCCAACGAGATACCTTAACCATCACTGATCCTCCGTTATACCGTTATTCCACCAAAATCGGTGAATTAAGATTCCTGAACCACGGATCAATATTTGAACCACGATCGTACAACTGGCCCTAAAAAAAATGTTTGTTTCTAAAATTTTGTATATGAAAAATATATATTTCTCAGCCGTACTCCTATGTACTGCTTTTTGTTTCTTAAAGTACTGCTTTTTTAAAAAATGAAACGACTGCCCTGACTGGGCCTTATTTGGTTCACCTACTATGGTAACATATCTTACTTATGTGAAGAAATTGGGCTTTTTAATTCCTTACCTATCCTACTAGGTTTGCCCTAAAGTTGCTCTTAACATCAAATATTTAGGTCAAAGTTAATATGTATCCTCAAGGTATTTCAAAATACTAAAATAAAACGTTTTTGAGTCAATATACAAATAAAATCTATATCTTTGGTTTTCTTTTTGTTAACCTCATCCAAATCGCATTGTTATTATTTTTTTCATTTTAATGCATTTGAAGTAAAAACCTCGACCTTTTAGTATCACTTAAAGTGAATAGCAACCGCCGCAATACACATACAAGTTATATCTACCTATGTATACGTTTAACTATATTATGAAGAGCTTTAATTTAAAAACTTTCTATTTGAAACATTTTTCAAACGTAATGTAGACCTACTCTACGCAGCAATATTACAAAACTTTAAATGACTAGGCTCAAGTATCCTTTTCGTTTTGTAAATGGATAGGTAGGTATACGCCCCACCACCTACACTTAACTCTTTCCCACAAACAGCCAGAAAAATTCAGTTTTAAATTGAATATCGATTCAGAATTCTGTCCTTTTTATGTTGTAACTTCTCGATGTGTTATAAACACTGAGCAGATAGATACGTTCCCTTAGCGTTCCTCATGCGTTTATTCTTCTTATTCATGTGCGAGTCCTTGAAAATATTCTCACAATAGTTTCCATTTCACTAACTGTCCATACGGACGATATGTTGACGGAGGGTGGATAATGAGGAAGACGAGGACATCCCAACTACGATTAAGACCATAATGCTATACCTACCCTTCCTAGCTCCATTGGTGACCATCATGACATTTTGTGAGGAGCCAAACTATGAATGATTTTACGATTATGACCTCATTGCGATAGCCATCTTTATAATATAAATTTTTTTTATGTTTGGGGTGGGACATATAGACTATAGAGGCTGGTCTAGTTAAGGCACCTATGTACCGTACCTATCTGTCTTTGTTCGTGTTTGGGCTACACACTTCCTTGGGCGTGTAGGAGTAGAATTTTGTTTGTCTAGATATACATATTATGAACTATATTGCTACAACCAAATATCCGCTATACTGAAAATTCAATAGTCCCTAAAGAAATTATTGCGGAACGATGATCTGGAGGATGAGGGAGATAAACGAGTAACGTTTTACGCTCGATAAAGTTGATTTGTTTCCGAACGCGATTCCATATGTAATGCGAAACAGGCCCGGGTTTGGCATAGTATAGGAGCATGAGGAAAGCAAATGATTATTATGCCGACTTAAGAATTTTTTAGACCCCTTCCTAACCATTCAACATTGATTCTGAAAACATATATAAAATTTAACTCAATCTACTTATGTAAGTATTATACTCATAGAGCAGAAATATTGTTTGTGTTTATTTGTAATCTCAGAAACCACATTGTCATTTACTATTTTAAAATTTTGTTTTTAGTCCAATGCGCAATATCGCACTCTTGATAAATAAAAACCCACGCCTCTTCCACCCCCCCCACCCTTCCACCAGATCCCGCACGCGCGGGAGTACGACGGCAATTGCGTTTGCAAGTCATATCGGAATTTATTATTGAATTTTTAGATGTTCAAAAATCAAAAAATATAAATATTTATTACATTGTGCTAAGTTGATGCCTACTTAACACAATAACCCGTCTTCAAGACAGTGTTGCCAGAAACACCGATTTATCGTATTTCTCCCGATTTTCAGAGGTATTTTCGATACACCGATTTTTGTTGTAAATATGGATAAAGTGCCGATTTTTTTAAATATATTTGCCACTTTTGAAGTTACATAATTTGTAAATTTATTAAAAAAGAAGCATCTATATCTTAACCTTTCTGTACCTAACTCCTTTCAAACGCAGCGTATTGATCTGTACATTTTTCCCATCGTTGTCACTGTCACCGTGCGTCGTCTATTTTTATGTTTTGGTGCGGTTTCGCTGGTAGTTTATGGCCAAATCACAATCACGCGTTCGGTCGGTCGGGCTTTGATGGGCTTTTGATCGACTTTACGATAACATGTGTCATTAAGCGCGACCTTTAAAATTGCAAAACGAAATGTGGCTTCAAACCTCGGGCGTTGAGAAATGACAAATAAAAGTTCTGTTTCCTTAAAATTGCATTTCTGAAATTCTTCGCAGATAATAGGGAATCAAAAATGTCTCTGTATTTTATGTTTTTATTTAGGTTCTACAACCAATGGAAATAAATAGCTTTGGTAATGAAAGTATACATTAGGTATATGTGCTGACGTAGTTTTTCATCGCTTTCCCCTTTTTGTTTCTAATGTTGCCCGTAACATGATCATTTTACTGAAGCCTTTTTTCATTCATAGCCATGACATGCTCATATTATAAAGAAAAACTCTTTTCATTTCAATCTTCCTTTCCCTAACTCACACCTTTAAAATCCATCTATCTCTCACTCACATATGCTGAGTCTGAGAATATAAATTTAATGAAACTGGTGCATCATCATATTTTGAGAAGAATCTACCCTTCTCTTTTTTATGCATATACAATTTACCCGTCACTCTGAATGCGCAATTTAGTAAAAAGCCCATGTGAATAGGTACTTACGTAAGAATACTGTTGATATAAATCCCGTACAGACGAAAATAATTGTACTGCAAAATACATACGGCTTGAAAAAAGATTTGCACTTTGCACATTTAAATGTTGAGATGTTAGACTGATTTACTACCTACATACTTATTAAGTTTGTTGTGTTGTAAACTGTCATTTTTGTTTTTCCTTTTTAACTTTTCTGTTTCTATGAGCAATATTTTCCTTTTCCCACACACAGAAAAAAAATGTATTCACTCTTCAACACAACGTGGATTACCTATACCTACCCGCCGCAGAAACAGGTTGAAGCATGTTTTCATTCATGATCTCGGTGATCACATTCTAAAGAAATCTTTTTATTTAAATCTATCTACCCTTCTCTATCTCACCCCCTTAAAATCTCTGTATCTCACTCATACAAAAAAGTCTTTCATCCTGAATCCGAGAATATTTATCGAAACTGTTGCATCGGTATATTTTAAAATCTACCGTCTCACTGGATGCGCCATTCATTAAAAATTCAATGTAGACAGGCACTTAAAAGTAAACAAACCGGACTGAACACTCTCCGGAACCAAACAAGAATTGTCTAAATCAAACACATCCAAGAACGGGTAGAAAGATACTTGCGAAAAAGAGCATCAAAACAATTTGTTTTACGTACTTTCTAATGAAATAAACAAAACACAAACAATACATTTCACAAAAAACCAATTTATTTTGTTCGATAAAATTGATAAAAATATACACATTTATACTAAATATATCTCCTGGAATAATTATTAAAAAAATCCAAATTAATTTCCAATTCTATACCACAACACAAACCAGATTTAGTTTAGTAAAGTAACTAAGATAACTTCTATCACTTTTATCAAATGATTCACCCGAAATTATGATTAATAATAAATGAATTTTATGCAAACAAATTTTCTTATGTTTTTTGTTAATTAAATGTTTTATTTTTAATGAAACTAAATGCACAACAACTTTTGCATCCGACCAAAAGAAAACAGAAAACCAACAAAATGCAAATTACCTACTGTGAGCTGTCAAAGCGCGACAAAATAGAAAATAGTTCTATTCGGGCGTTGAGCTTAAGCTTACGATATTCACGATCTAAAGCGAGCATAAAGCTTGAGGTAATATTTCAGATTGCCTCATAAGAATCCATTGTTTCTATTCAATATGTCAAAGTCGGCACGACCGAACGCGTGATTGTGATTTAGCTATTAGCTCCTCTTTATCTCCCTTATTATTAATTGATGTTTTATTCATTTAGGGCTACTTGCACGAAAGTTTTCTGCAAGTTAGTTTTTTCACTGATTATGTAGAATCAAATCACGCTGTAGCAAAATATTTTTTTTTTTTAAGTTATCCTTACCACCTGTGTTTTGTTAATTGTGAAAAAATATTCTTATCCACTTGTTAAGTATTTTCCGTTTTTGAAATTAAAAATCGAGAAGCGTTTATTTATTTATCTAAACTTGAATTTTTATCTTTTGTTTGTTTCGTGCGAGTGGGCCTTAGAAGACAGATACATAGATATGTACATTTTTGTGAAACTTCTAACCAAATGTCAACTGTGTTTAAACACTATTATTGCTTTCAAAAATCAAAATGAATCTAAATAAAACTAAGAAAAACATATAGGTATCTCAATTTAAACAAAGGGAAATAAATTTAAAAAAAAGGTAAAATGAAACAATGAATACTAATACTTATCTTTAAAAAAATAGCGATTTGCTCAATTTTTTTTTAACTGATTAATCCCGATATTCGATGTGCTAATCTCTCGATTTCCAAAAATATTTTATGCATGGCAACACTGCTTCAAGGACAGCGCGGTCTCATCTGGAAGATGAAAAAAATTGGATCTGCTTAATGCAAGCAGTTAAAAATGTAGAAAACTAAAATAAAAAAAATAAAAATATGTTAAAATTGAAAAAAAAAAAAAAAAAGATCATACAGAATAGATCTTAATATGAAAAGTCAAAAAAGTAAAAAATAAAAATGAAATGATTAGCATACCACGACAACCGACAAAAAAAAAAAAAAAAACCTAATCCGCCCCTGTGGAACCCGACCTATTCGTCCCATCTATAAAAGATAACATACAAAACATACGCCAAGTCATACGACACCACCGAAGTTGACGCTAAGGAAGCTCAGCATCGAGCATCAACTGACCCGAAAACAGATAACATCACGATCACGACACAATAATTATTGAACAACAACTATGATAAGTACAAGCCACTAACAATAGCGTAAGCGAATATACATAGCATTTAGTATGCCTATTACCTATGGCACAGCGTACACAAACGAAAAACAAGATTAACTGGCTGAACAGAATAGAATGACGGAACTGAAGCCGCAGACGGAACTGGAAGAACTGTCAAAAAGTGCCGTACGTTATTTTTTTTACATGTCCACAATGGAGCTGTACAGCTTTGAAAGTATTTTGAAGAAAAACAAAAGAATATTCCTGTGTACAAGCTCAGAATTCACATTTTTTGTTTTCAATAATTTTCCTTTTAATAAATAATTTTTTTCGCGATACAAATAACCACAATATTTTTTTTCCGACCCAAAAAGTTGTTTTTATTCTCCATACAATTTGAAACGTCAAAAGTGCCGTACGTGAAAAGTTAAAAGTTGGTGAACTCTTCCGTCTGCGTCTGCAGTTCCGTATGCGTCTACGTTGCGTTGTGTTCGCAACATTGAATTTGCGTGTAATCAATATTTTGACAGCTATTCCGGCTCCGTCTCCGTCTGCGTCACCATTCTGTTCAGCTAGTAAAGCAGAACGGCAAAACAGCAAGAATAAAACAACAAAGTTAGTAGATGTGGTGAATAGTCCACCAGTTTATATGGTGCTGGTGCACAAAGTACAAGGCAAGTGAAGGGAACGCACGAGGTAGTCGAACAACATATCGATGGTGAGTCCAGCAAATCATCAATTCAATAGAGCATCATACGATCTTCTAACAGACGAGAATATAATCCCCGTAACCCGCAAACGCCACATGAGACCACTTGATTAGAGGTAGTTCAAATACCTATAGCAAGGGTAAGGGAGTGACGGGCGAGGCAAACGTAGGGCGTTTAAGTGAAAAATTACAATTTGAAATTTAATAATTGACAGTCACTTGCGTCTGATTGTGTAATGAGAGGAGGTTATTCGACGACCAAAGATCATCCAAAAATTGCCAACTAAGCTCAATTTTGAGTCAGTTTTATTTTACGAAGCACAATACTGGGAATACATATTTAGCGTGTTCAGGAAAAAGAGATCCATGACATTTCTCAACTTCAAAAAGTGAGCAAGCGAATCCAGATTTTTTTTTCCTCAGAGTTTTGGCAGCAAAACTGAGAAATCTTGCTGAGGAATCCTGTTCACGTAAATGAGATTGCTGAGGGCTCTGAGATCTCGTTTTGCTGATTTTGCTTATTATGTACAAGCAATTGGAAATTGATGAAAATATTTGAATATTTAAAAAATTAAATTAAATTTGGTGGAGCATGTTCAGGAAAATTTTAGACTTTGGTTTTAAGTCATAAGGATTCAAATCCAAATAAAACCCACCCATGTTAATATAAATTTTGCATTGATTCGTCAGGTAAGCGTTTATTATTTAAACATCCTCGATTGTCACGACAAGGGGCTTCAGTAATTGGTCACTCGTCCTCATCAGAACCACGTGGCTAATATTACTTTAAAAAGCTGTAGAAAATTTGTTTTGTTCCTTTTCAGCTCCTCAATTACAAAACGAGTGGGGTACATTTTGCATTGTTTTGTTGGCTTTTTGGATCATCAGTTTGGCGCATAATCTTCAATGAAAAATATAATTGGGAGCGTCAAAATCAACAGCACTCAAAATTTGCAACATCCACCTTGAGAATGAGAGAGCTTCTGCGCATTATATCAATCAACGGTCACTCTGAACTAAATTACAATCCACATTCCACAATTCATTTCGAATCGATATTATCACTCTCTCTATTATAAATAATAAAACATCTCTGTCTCCAGTGAGGTGAGATGTTATGTTACCGTTATCTCAATGCTATTTTCCTTGCTACATATAACGGGCGGTTGGTTACGTTGTTTTCTGTTATCGATGAAAAGTTTGTGAAATAGTAACATGTTCAAATTAACGTACATATTTCAAAATAAGATGAGCATCGCATCGGTGGTGGCCCGGCCGGCCGCACAGTGTTGCGAGTCCATACAAATTTTTATTAAAAATACTCGCGCAGAAAATGTTTGAAGTATTGTTGTGTTTCTTTTGTTAAAATGACGAGTAAGCGTAGAAAAAGGGTTCTAATAACATAAAACAAAAATATTTGGATATTAACGATGAAAATACAAATAGGTACTACTATCAATTTATGATGTGATTTCCAAATATGATTTTAGGTCTGCATCTATTGACTTTTGTTGGAAGTTTCCCATCTTGTTTCGAATAGCTGATATTAAAAGATCCGAAGTTAAAAGCAACACATTTTATTTATTTATTATTTATTAAATCAGTGTTGGTATTGACTCTAGAGGATTTTCTTGTATGATGTTGATGATGGAGAGTGCCACAAATGTGGTTGATACCATTTTGGAATCTGCTTTCGATCTCTTTAAAAGGAGCATAAAAAGTTTTAATTCCAAAGCTCTATAAAAAAAATTCAACCTCGGAGTACACTTGTAGGTAGGTTTTTATTGAATTATAGAGAAAGCAACAAAACTAAATAAGATAAATATTTCTCTAACTCCTTAAGGTTATTTAAATTTTATATAATTTATTATCAGCATCCTTAAGTACTGGCAGAGGTACACGATCATGGGCGGCAGCGTTTGGATCGGATTTCGATTTTTTTTTTTTTTTTTTCGAAAAAAGCGGGTCTTTCTTCGGTTTCTTTTTCTTTGGTCTATCTGGAACTTCATGGCGTTTTCATCCGCTTCTTCAGTTGGTGGATCTGTTTTCGTCATGGTAAGGCTCTATAAATCTACCTCTTTTTAGAGACCAAAAAACAAGCGTACTTTATTGTCCTGGCGAAGAGCCTCGCCTATTATTGCACCCGCTGTGCCATCCCACTGAGCCTTGCTGCGCGCTGTTCCTTCGTAAGTATAAATTAGGAGATACTTAGTCACAATCTGAGAGAGCATTTCCAGCTTCTTATCCTGGATGTGTCTCTTGAACAGTGAGTGGGAATCCCTTGACATTGTAATGATGAATTTGTCTTGTTCCATGGCTGCAACAAGATCGTTCTTTTCCATTTGAGGTTTTGTATAAGCAGAATGTTCTGCAAATCTACTTGTTAATAATCGTCCAGGCCAGGCCCAAATTTTTCGACGAACTTGCGGTGTGCCTGGATCTCGTTTCCACTTTTGACAAGCTTAAAAATATATTTTTGTACCAATATCGGATACAACACAAAAAAAAACAAAAAAACGAAAAGACTGACTGACAGTTTTATTTTGTTGATTTCACAAAAAAAAAAAAATAACCTCAAACTACTTTCACATAGATGTCAAAATTGGCCACTCAGCCACCTTATGTCATCTTCAATTGGAATGAAAAAAACTGTTATACTTGAATGGTATACACTATCCAGTATATTATAGAGATCAGTGATCACATCTGATGGTCCATGTATTAGTACTTTATGTATAGATATGGGCATGTAATGCCATGGGTATTAAATCTTTAGGTAATAGGACTTTTTTAGTTTTGATTCTAAGAGAATAATAACTTGGTAATGTATGTGGTTGTAATTTATTGATAACCTTCTCAATTGTTCATATTTTCTATAAGATAAGGCTAAACGACAGGCATTTTTTATCTTGACTACCTTCAATTCCGATAGGATCTCTATTTTGCAGTAAATCCGCTATTCTCCGCTTTTTTGAAGTTTGATTGAGTTCCCCAAAATTTTTGGCACGACCTTCCTCGCTTACAACTATGTATTGTATGTGTTTCTGATGGTTAGACAACAGGGACCATGTTAAACGTTATAACATCTTCACCCAACTTAAACAAAGCATAACAAATATATAAATAAAAAATAAATAAATTTTATGGCACAACAGCTCATGAAGAACTTGGGCCTAGTGACTTACAACTCTCAACCATTCCTGTGTGCGTGTCTGCAGGAATGGAGGGGACCTACAGTTTATTGCCGAATCCGAACGGCTAATGAGCGGCACTTTTCTGTGACAGGAGATACTCTTGGAGGATTTGTCAATTCCTCGCAAGAGGCAGTAGCCGTTTTTTCTTTTTAAATAAATAGGTGGCGGAGGCTGGGGCTCGAACCTTAGACCTCCGGCATGACAGTCCATCGCACTAACCATCAGGCCACGGCTACTACTGCATAACAAATATAGGTAACTGAAATCATTAAACAATTATGAGTAATTTTCAATTTTTTTCAATAATACTGCGTTTTCATTAGAGCTGAAATGAGGTAATTTGGCAAATTACAAAAAAAGTGTTCACATTTCAAGATTCGTAATTTTGTTTGACGGTCTAGATTGTCAATCGCTTGTTTTTGTTGTTTTTTACATTGAATTCTGTCATTTTAAATGGGATCCACTTTGAATGGATTCCATTTGGGAGTGTTCATAAAAGTTTTACGTAATTTCCTACAGAAATTTGTGCAAATTTAGTTGAAATTACCTCATTTGGAAATTTGAATTTGTATGGGAAATGAGATAATTTCGAATTGAATTTGGAAATTTTGAACGAAATTACCTCATTTGCTCTAATGAAAACGCAGTATAACGTAAACTTTTTAATAACGTAAAATTTTTAATAAAAATTAATTTGAACAAATTTTTTTTTTTTTTTTTTCAAAATTTTGAGTTTGAAAATTAATTGTTCAAAGACTATCCACTCACTAACAATATTTGAATTAAAAACAAAATAAAAGACTTTTATCTGGGTATAAAAAAAGATTTAGCATGACATTGTTGGGTGCTTCCGTTCTTTTCTAATATTTTTTTCCATTTCAAGTCGATTGTTTAGAAAATTGCCCCTCCCATCTGAACGGGAAGAGATAAACCCCCCTTCTACACAATTTTTTTCTTGTCGCAGCCCAATCTACACACCTATTGCATCTTTTATAGACCGAGAACTGGAAAAAAAAGATTTGATCAGTGTTTAATAACGCTGCAAATTTTGTTAATATGGCAGTTGTACCAGTGTTTGGACAAATAACAAATTGTACAAGATGTGTTTTTTAAATCTGTCTTTCGAGAGCAAATCGTAAGGCTTATTTCACACATATTCGGTTTCATTTGGTCCGATCTGTATTCGGTACATTTTCAATGGCACCTGATGAGTGTGAACTGATGTGAACCGATGGAAACGGCAAACCTAATAGAAACCGAATAGCTCGACTCGAATCAGTTTCATTCGGTTTCAATTTCAAAACTGCAAGTAGGGCCTAGCGTACACAAATTGAACCACCAATTTGAAAAAGGCAATAAGCGACACAATTTCCAAAAATGACTTTTTGATGCAAATATCTTATGTAAGGGTAGACGCATCTGTTAGCCCTTAGAAGGACACAAAAACCATTTTCACTATCGAGATATGCTTGGTTTTATAAAGCATAAGCCTTAAGAAAAAAACAAATCGTGGGAATTATTTCCTTCTTAGAACTATTTTTTTTACTTATACAAGGTGATCCACATAAGGTGTGACAAATAGCTATAGAAACAAACCCGCGTGTGCTTGGTTTGTGTGTGTGTGTGTGTGTGTGTGTGTGTGTGTGTGTGTGTGTGTGTGTGTGTGTGTGTGTGTGTGTGTGTGTGTATGTATGTGTGTGTGTGTGTGTGTGTGTGTGTTTGTGTGTGTGTGTGTGTGTGTGAAAAGTCTAAGCTGCCTAATAGGAAATTTCTAAAAATTCAGTGCTGAATAAGCTGCTTTTTCCTTAATTTAACATGGGCATGTCATTGGCGGTAGGCACATGGCACTTTCTCGATAAAAATTCAACAACAAAATCACGATTTAAATATTTCAGTAAAATGGACCGTAATGGAATGGGCTCTAAATAATAAACCGTGCAACCGTCGTAATTAAATTTGATTATTGGTAAGGCCCAAAGAGTGCTAACCTTCGACATTATTTTCCTTGCTCATTTTATATTTTTTAAAAATCATAAAGCCACATAATGTAACACCCTCTTCCAAAGAAAGAGAACAACTAACTTGAAATGAAAATATAAAACAAAAGAAGATATCCAAAATGTTCCACAGGCAAACAAATGCCTATAGCACGCGCCACAAAATAAATACACAATAGAAGAACAAAAATTAAAACCCAAAAGATCACGTGATCACGGCCTGTTGAATTAAAAGGATACATATTTTTGCACTACAGAAATCCTCAAATTGTTCGTACCAGAAAAAAGAAAGCGTAATTTTATGATTATCGTAAGATTATCGTTACTTTTTCTCACGAAGAAGGTTATATAACTGGCTGAACAGAATAGACGCTCGGTCGACCGTGCGATTCAGCCGCTGCCGCGAGAAGCGACGCTTCCGAAAAAAATTGAATACAATGGGACTCGCGAACAGTGGATGGAAATTATTGTTTTTAATTGATTTTTTAGTTATTTTTTAAACTTTTATTTTGCAGTTTTATTGTGAATGTGTATATTTGAATTTTTAAAATAAAATAGATAATAAAGAAAGTTCCGAGATGCCATTAACTGTAGCGAAGGTTACTCTTTTTCCTTATCTTTCGAACGCCGCGCGGCAAAAGTTAAAAATTGACCAATGTCTAGCGTCGCGACTCGCGGTCGCGGCTCCATTGTATTCACTCAAACGAGTTTATATGCATTTTAACTTTGACAGAAGTGCCGCCCGAACAACCGCGCGAACGACCGCGCGTCTATTCTGTGCAGCCAGTAAAGCGGACGACGCGACGCGATTAAGAATTTTAAAACTAAGAATTAGAATTGACTACTTACATTTCATTTGCAAATGTCGACTTCGAAGACTCTCCAAATAGTCCAATCAAAAGAGACATTTTACCCTACAAAAGGTCGGGAAGTTCTAAATTTTGGATATGTTATACAATATGGTCGGTAGATGAAAAATGCAAATTTCCACAACAACGCCCCCTTCACAATCCTGAAAAAACCGCTCAAAATTTGCCCTTTTTTCAGTTTTTTGCCCATAACTTCTTTCTGGTGTACCTTTTGGCAAAAAAAAGTTATATGGCAACTTGTAGAAAACAAAATTTTCTACAAATATGGTCTACGTAGTTTTTTTGTACAACCAATACCAACAAAGCTATGAAGCTACCAAAAAAGGCTTAAATTTCGTATTTTGTGAAATTTTCAGTTTCTTCCCACTTCGCAGGCTAATAACTTCTTAACGAGTGATTTTAGAGAAAAAGTCTTCATAACAAATCTTGTAAAGAATTTCATTACCTACAAATTTCATGTACATTTTTTATTTTGAGATTAATACATTTCGGTGAAGAATCAGAAAGAGTTTTTTGTCCTTTTTTACGTTTTTATTAATTAGCTTCCTTTTATGTACGTCCGTACGATAAAAACTTCGCAGTCGATTTAAAACTAACTTTCCGATTAGCTAGAGACCTGGGGCATATACTCCATAATGTATTAATATTAATGTGTATTGTATTGAAGATTCACTGTGCCTCACTTGATTACGGACAGTCAATTTTTTTATTTTTCAAAATATTCAATGATCTGGGAAAAATGATTAACAGAATGAAAAATGGATATTATGTGATCATATTCTATTTTTATCAGGCTTTTCCCAATTAGGTCATAAAATATTACATTAATTTTCGTCTTGCTTGATTACGGATATAAGGAAAATATTAACATTAAGACACTCAGAATCAAATAAAAGTACGTTAAGAGTATATGCAAGACTTAAGTTGAAGAATTAGAATTCGAAGGAAATTTCGTTTTCTACAAGTTGCCATATAACTTTTTTTTGCCAAAAAGTACACCAGAAAGAAGTTATGGCCAAAAAACTGAAAAAAGGGCCAATTTTCAGTTGTCTTTTCAGGATTGTTTAGGGGCGGAGGGGGCGTGGTTGTGGAAATTTGTATTTTACATCTACCAAACATATCAAATAACATATCCAAAATTTAGAACTACCCGACCTTTTGTAGGGTAACCCCCTTTTTTTGTCTCTATTTACTGGACTACAAACCAACGCAAATATTCGGCGCGACGAACGAAAACAACAATAACAACACGTGGTTGTGAAATAAAACAACACGTTGTTATTATTGCTTTCGTTCGTCGCTCCGAATATTCGCGTTGATTTGGGCCTTTATTCAGCATTGTTTTCATATTTGTGGGCGAAGTAAGAGAAGGAGAATTTTTAGAATTTTTTTCTCTCGCAGGGTATCTTTTTTACAAAGCAGACGGGTGGATTTAGAAAATGAACTGATGAACTTCTGCATGACTTTTCCTCAATTGAATCATCGCTAAATTTTTCCTCTTCAATAAATAGCAATTTCTAATTCTTATTGAATTTAGTTGAATTTTTTGGAACAAGTAAAAGAAGGGGTTGTTTGGAAATGGTTCCCAAGTGCAAAGTAGATAATGTGATGAAAATCATGAACTGCTGAAACAATGCATTACTTTTTACTGATGTAATCAGTGCACACTGTTCCCCCTATGAAGTGGTACTTGAATTCAATGATGGATGAATTTAGCTTAATTTTTCATTGAGGACGAAATTTCCTGCTGGGTGAGACTGCGAACCGAATACATACTACGTTTCTCGTTTCTCAGATTTTTCGTTCATAGATTTGAGAGCTCGATATTGAGTTGAGTTGAAATGGTGTTGATATGAGATATGGTGTTTCTCAAGTTAACTCCTCAGCCCAGGTTTTTAGCACAAATTTTGCTCCTCAAGCGGAATTGAGTCGATTCGAGCTCATTTCAACTCGATGCAGGTATAGAAATAATCGAAGTGAGCTTCAAGCTCGCTTAAAAACCACAGGGAAACGTAGTAACAGACCGAACCGAATGAAACTGAATATGTATGTCCCCTTTCACACAAGGCAACTGAGTTGCCGGCAACAATTAGCTCATTGGCGAGAAGGGCAGGAAGAAAGATGGGTAAACGAAATCTCCCCGGTCAACAAATTCAGGAGATTTTTTTTACCTTTCTCTTCACACTACGTTTGTGTGCGTTCAACCAAGGTAGTTTAAAAGGAAAATACAGCAAGAAGTCTCCTCCGACTTTGTATCTTCGTGTGAAAGGTACAAGAGATTGTTAAGGAGATTTAAAAAAAAAATGTCAAAAAAATCACCAGCAACTAGTATCTTCGTGTGAAAGGGGGCTATGAAACAAGCTTATTTTTGAATTTCACAAGAAAACCTGTAATAATTGCATACATTTAGTTTACATGAAAATTTAAATGAAATTTGAAACACTCATTTCTCTCCGACGACGGATAGCAGAATACAAATCATTTTAAAATGTAATTAACTGTTAAAGGTACATTACACGTATTCCTTCACACTGTTTTCGAGTTCCATTGCAAATTTTATTTAGGTATACCTACTTATTAATTTATAATATTTTATATCGATAAATTTGTGCTGTTATGTACATAGCTGATAGCAAACCTCATTGCGTTCTACAATATACATGGTTTTCTGTAGATATTAAGGAAAGGGACATAACATATATGTACGCACTCACAGGCACAATTACCCACCCACCTGGATTTTTCGTCACCCTAACTCTTTAAGTTAACTATAATTTATCTGCTGATTTATTTTTTGTTCAGCGGATATTTTCGCAAGAAACAAAAAACTAAAACCCTTATTTCGCCCGATAAAATTATCATCGAAGCATTTTTTGCAATTTAAGCGATTTTTAATATTGTTTCAGTTACTTAAACAACATACTGAGAAATCGGTTTTGCATCGCTACTGAAGCTCGTACACGTATTTTTGAGGTGAGGAATGTCGGTGTGAGTGAATGTGCCGTCAGGAAAAGGTTGTCAGAATTAAATTTCAGAGCTTTCCGACCAGCGCATGCCCAAAATTGCTCCCACAGCACCGTACAGTAAGACCTCGTTTTGCGCGAAAATGTGTTAACTGGACTGCAGAGGAAGGAAGGGACGTCTTAACCTCAGACGAAAGCAGAATAGGTCTACGAGGTCCAGATGCACGTCAGCGTGTCTACAGGCGAAAAAACGAAAGGTTTGCTCCATGCACGATAACCGAAACAGTGGGTTACCAAGGAGGGTCTATAATGGTTTGGGGAGGCATCAGTTATGAAGCTCCCACGGACCTTGTTGTGTTTGATAGAGGCAGTGTGAAGGCTCAGATATACGTAAAAAACGTTTTGCAAGACTATATGATACCTTTCGCGCCAATTTTTGGTGAACACATTCGGTTAATGCATGACAACGCACTCTGCCATACCGCAAATTCTGTATAACTAACTACCTTAATTAGGTCGGGATTCCAGTTTTGCCATGTCCATCTTGCGGTCCAGATCTCAAACCTATCGATCATCTGTAGGACAACCTTAAAAGACGTGTCCGAGCGAGAACACATGTCCCTACCACTCTAGGAGAGCTTAAGACAGCTGCAGTAGAGGAGTGGTACAACATCCCTCAGTCGGATGCTTAGGACATCATTGACGGATTGTCAAACCGGCTCCACGAAGTAATTAAAGCATGCGCCGCAAACACCCATTGTAAAGAATTAAGTTTTTCAGTATTTTGTGTTTTTGTTTGTTTTTTTGTGCTAATTCTTTAATAAAAGTTTTTTTTTCTCAGAATTTTTATTTTTTTTTATTTTTCAAACTTTGCTTTCAACATTACTTACACCCAATGTGGTCTAAACTTGACAGTTTCTTTAAATTTACAGAAATACGAGGTGGGCGGTTAAATGTGCCTGTGAGTGTGTTTAGGTATCTTAACTTACGGAAGCCATCAATCCTGCATGTGAACACATCCTCCTGAGAGCGTGATTGAAACCTAACTACTATCTTACAGCCAGGGTGCAACCTATAATGTTTCACATTTTTATGGAAACGCAGACCCAAGGTTCCGGATTAAACCACACACATGGATTAGCTTGCAACTCTACTGAGTAGCTTTTTTCTGCCCAAAATGTTTTGCATGATTTTCCTTTAGATTGCTCATTCTCTACAAAAAAGAATCCCAAGCACGTAGGTATCTGGACGGCACACATTTTAATAAGTTCCTCTTTTTATTTTCATATCCTGTCCTGATGATGGATATAGCTGGCGTTTTTTCACCAACGCTCTACACAAAACCACTCCATTCGCTTCTTTGGTCTTTTTATTTAGTCAAAATATAGGGTGTATTCATCGTCAAACAAAGAATCCAAGTTTTTGACACAAGTCATCGGCGATGAAACACTATAGGTATGGCACGAGCACGATAATTCAGGCGCCGCAAAATAATAACTGATTTTTGTAGAGGGGTTTAATACAATCATTTTTTGTATGGGAGGGTGGTCTATCTCCCTTTGTTTGGGCGGGAGGGGCAATTTTCTAGAAAATTATTTAAAATAAAAAAAAATATTTAAAAACAACGGCAACACTTACAATATAAAAATTATGGGTTTTCTGAAAGCCAGAAGCTTGTTATTTTATTATTTGTTTTTGAAAATAATACTAAATAAATAATAAAAAAAAAAATTAAAAAAAATGTTACCGTTCTTTTATTCAAAACCGTGAAATTAAGTACTAATTGGCTTTAAGTATTTGATGTCCCTTTAAATTCTTAATTAAGCACTGAAAACTAGATGGTTTTATGTCTTCTAGTTTATGAGAAAATTGAAAATTACACTATAACCACTTTTTTACGACGTTAAGTTAAATGTCATTTACTTTGTTGTGTGGGAACAGTTTAAAATAGAAAAGAACACCTGCGGTTCGGTGGGAAATGTTCTGTTCTAAGCTATTCTGACTTTCTGTTTAGTGAATCTGTCAACATTTTTGGTTGAATGGAAAGTGAAATCTGAAAAAAAGATAAAAAAATTAAAAAAAAAAATGTTTTTTTTTTTTCAATATTTTCAAACAAATTGTTTTCAAAATTGAAAGTGTCGAATATCGACACAGGACGATACTAGTTTTATTAAATAAATGTTCTCAGCGAGGCACTAATAGGGGCCTGTCAAGTTTTCATCGTCTAGGTTTTCCTTACCGAAATCTTGCCAGGGCCTTGCCTAAACTTTCCATTTTTCCAGGCGGGAAATTAGACGGAAATTTTATTTATGTATGTATTTATTTTACCTATTTATACATTCATTTATTTTATTTATACTCACATAGTCCAGTAGAAATCGTTGAGCAAAATTATAATCGAGAAACTAGTCCTTTAGGGTTCAAAGCGGAAATAACTGAAGAAAGCGCGAAAATTTCGCTGTTTCTTGTATTTTTGACCATGTTGCGTTGGGCACTCGAGTTCGAAAACTTGGGTTTTTCATGAGTCCAATATCATAAACAATTCAGCAAAAAATCAGAACTACCGGATCTAATGCAAGGCCTCCTCCTATGAGACGACAGGTTTACTGAACTACACAAGCTCAAACCGAGATTTTTTAATTTATTTTATTTAAATTGGAATGAAAAACACGAATAACCGCAAGCAAATCGCGAAAATCTGTCACATTTTTTCCAAAATCTATTCGTAGCTTTCAATGACATGGCATGGCAAGGAACGTTTATCGTTTGCGAAGGTTTGACCATGTTTCCCATTATCATCAACTTGTCCTTAGATGTTCATTATTTCAATTTCTCGATTCAAGATTTAACATACTTTTACATAAGATAATTCAAATAAAAGGCGAAAGATTTATTCGACATTGAAGAGAAGCCAGAGTAGTAGCCCGTGGCGTAATGGTTAGTGCGTTGGACTGTCATGCCAGAGGTCTGGGGTTCAATACCAGCCTGTTCCACCTTAAGTTTTTTTTCGGAGCTACTACCTCTTGCGAGGAAGTGACTAATCCTCCAAGAGTATCTCTTGTCACAGAAAAGTGCCGCTCACCTTAGCCGTTCGGATTCGGCAATAAACTGTAGGTCCCCTCCATTCCTGCAGACACGCACACAGGAATGGTTGAGAGTTGTAAGTCGCTAGGCCCTGGTTCTTCATGAGCCGTTTGTGCCACCAAATTTATTTATTTTATTTATAATTCAAATAAAAACACCATCATCTTACTTGTTTGATAAGATCCGTTTCGCGCAGTCAGTCCAAACCTTAAACTATGAGGTTCACTCATCGAATTATGTAAACTCATCGAGACTTTTTTATTCATGCCATTAGACTCTGGAACTCTCTGCCTGTAGCGGTATGGAAAATAATGGGAACTAAAAAGTTAAAAAAAAGCATTATTTTTGAGCTTTCAATAAGTTAGTTTAACAGAACAGCAATTTGAAAATTTGTCATTATTACTTATTCTTTAGTTATCTCTTTCTTTTTTCTTTAATATAAATTTTTAATATCCTTATCCTTATCTAATCTGTATTGAATTGAATTGAATTGAATTGAATTGAATTGAATTGAATTGAATTGAATTGAATTGAATTGAATTGAATTGAATTGAATTGAATTGAATTGAATTGAATTGAATTGAATTGAATTGAATTGAATTGAATTGAATTGAATTGAATTGAATTGAATTGAATTGAATTGAATTGAATTGAATTGAATTGAATTGAATTGAATTGAATTGAATTGAATTGAATTGAATTGAATTGAATTGAATTGAATTGAATTGAATTGAATTGAATTGAATTGAATTGAATTGAATTGAATTGAATTGAATTGAATTGAATTGAATTGAATTGAATTGAATTAAAAAAAAAAGTTGTTTGGTCTTTTTATTGTATAGCCATAGGAAGCACACAATCTATCAGTGGGGAACTCTCTATGTAAAAAAACACCCTGTGTCTGGCCTGTTGGCCGGATATAAAAATGTTGAAATTTATCTCTTCTCGCCTCAAAGATTTAATATAACAAAAACTAAAAATTAGTAAAACAAAAAATAAACGCGGGAACACCTCGTACGTACATGTACATAATATTATGTTACCAGGTATGTGTCGTACCTTCGTATAATCTAAAGTAAAAAATCACACGTATGTGGTTAGAAGCTGCGTACTTGAGTTTGGTTTTTCCATTAGTAAAAACTTATTATATCGTTCGTTTCATTAAAAGCCGCACTGGAACACCCCAACGCTCGTGCATGAAATAATTATTATTATAAGGGATGCAGTGCAATTGGGGTGATGATGTTGCCCCATCGTGGGAATGAGAGTGTTGCACTAACTAAAACCTACAACAACAAAAAAAATTCTGCATTAAGTTAAATCACGTAACTAGGGCAAACAACTTAATTTTTGATTCTGGTGTACCTAAATGAAGAGATTTTTTTTCCATAGCGTTTTATATTTACTTTTTTCAGTAGAAAACATAATATATGTTGGCTATAATGTATGTAAATAATGTTGGATATGTAACTATGTAGAGTAGGTATTATTTTTCTGTTTTTAATATGAAATCCTTTTTTTTTTGCAGAATATGCCGTGTTTGCTAGTTAACCATGGAAGATGGAACTAGGAGCTGCGGGTGTCCATAAAAGTGGAACCATTTAATGCTTTGTTTTTAATGGACTTATAATTGTGAATTTCAAGTCGTTTGCATTACGATGGCTTGTTATTGAGTGAGAGCTTAGTTCGGTTGGTGATTGTTCCAGGTTGTATGATTTAATTTTAATCACTTTCTTTCTACCCCATCATCAGCAACAGGCTTTCGGGGGTTTCGTCGAGTCCTATAGATTTGTTATGAGAAGAACTTCAATTTTGGTGCATTTTCGAAAATTAATATTTTTTTATTTATTTTAATTTGATTCAGAATTTTTGTGAATTTCAAGTCGTTTGCATTACGATGGCTTGTTATTGAGTGAGAGCTTAGTTCGGTTGGTGATTGTTCCAGGTTGTTTGATTTAATTTTAATCACTTTCTTTCTACCCCATCATCAGCACCAGGCTTTCGGGGGTTTCGTGAAGTTCTATAGATTTGTTATGAGAAGAACTACAATTTTGGTGCATTTTCGTAAATGAATATTTTTTTATTTATTTTTATTTGATTCAGAATTTTTGAAATAATTAAAAGAAAACTTTTCATGATTTTGATTTTTTTAAACGCAAGAGAGCTCATCATGATTGGGTTTCGATCGCATAAGGGGAGCAGTTTTTATTTGCTTTCATCATATTAAAGCAACCCTCAGGGATTGATATTTATTCAGAGCTGAAATCGAATACTTAAGCCTCTTAACGTTTATTAAATACAACGAAATTCCTATAGGTTTATGTCAACGACACGAAAGTGTTGATAAATATTAATCCTTACAGGATAAATACATATATGACCTGTTTAATGGGAATTTTTTAAAAGGTATAATATTCTGATTGTTTGGACATTGCATGCAAAAGGAATTTTCAGATTTTTCATTTCAATAAATAATAGAAATTTGGCACCATAAACGAATCTATTCGTTTAATTTTTGTGAATTTGTGAAGTTTGTATAAGTTCTTTTAACGTATATGCAAAAATATGGGCAATCCTTTGAATGAAATAAGTACCCTACTTGTTTCGTGTTTAAAATTTTTAATCAAACTTCCGCTAGTTAAAGGGCGATTCAATTATCGCAAGGGTACAACATTTGGACTCATTGAAACATATTTCATACTATATAAAATAAAGATATATTTTTTTAAAGAAATTATTACTTGAAGTGTTAACTTTAACAAGAAAAATTAATCGTCAGAAAAAAAGGCTCCAAAGTGCCATTGCGGGTGCAATGGAATTGACCTCAAGTTTTTTAGATCATATTTTTTCGAAAAAGCGGGTCTTTCTTCGGTTTCTTTTTCTTTGGTCTATCTGGAGCATCATGGCGTTTTCATCCTCTTCTTCAGTGGGTGGATCTGTTGTCGTCATGGTAAGGCTCTGTAAATCTACCTCTTTTTAGAGACCAAAAAACAAGCGTACTTTATTGTCCTGGCGAAGAGCCTCGCCTATTATTGCACCCGCTGTGCCATCGCACTGAGCCTTGCTGCGTGCTGTTCCTTCGTAAGTATCAATTAGGAGATACTTAGTCACAATCTGAGAGAGCATTTCCAGCTTCTTATCCTGGATGTGTCTCTTGAACAGTGAGTGGGAATCCCTTGACATTGTAATGATGAATTTGTCTTGTTCCATGGCTGCAACAAGATCGTTCTTTTCCATTTGAGGTTTCGTATAAGCAGAATGTTCTGCAAATCTACTTGTTAATAATCGTCCAGGCCAGGCCAGGCCCAAATTTTTCAACGAATTTGCGGTGTGCCTGGATCTCGTTTCCACTTTTGACAAGCTTAAAAATATATTTTTGTACCAATATCGGATACAAAACAAATGAAAAGACTGACAGTTTTATTTTGTTGGTTTCACAAAAAAAAAAATAACCCCAAACTACTTTGTTTTTGTTCTTGACGTCATCTCATCTTGAAAACACAAAATTGTTATATTTGTTATATTTTGTATATCTTTTTTGACAGTTGGTGTACGAGTGGCCAGTATAAAAATTCTTCAATTTGCTTCAACTTCTTTGTATGGATGCGCTATCCAGTATATTATAGAGATCAGTGCTTTTTTCTTTCTCGCCGATCTTCAATCTGTCACTTCTTTGGCAATTCAATAAGGGTGGGTTCAGAAATTTTGTGAAAGTTACACGGTGCATCATTTAGAAGTTTACACGGGAAAATTTCTTATAAAAGTTTAATTTTCTATGTAGTGAATGAGATTTTGTAATCAGATTAATTTTCTTATGTCAGTGTTTTTCTTATAAACGTTTTTCTTATATGAGGTTTATTTAACACGTATCTTTATAGGAATGCGCATGGTGTTTTAGAATGTCTGTCTTAAGCCTTAACTACATAAGCCAAAAAAGTGAAAAAGTACAAAAGTGAAAATTTTCAAACTCATTTTGGGATAGTGTTGCTCACTGGAAAACGTATAAAAATGATGCAGAAAGCTTAGATTTTGGTTTAAAAATAATTGTGTGCATTCTTTTTCACTAAAAATTTGCGCTTGCGGGAAAAAAAATATTTTTACTTTTGTAATTTTGCAAAAAGTGGCCAATGTAGTTAAGGCTTTATAAGCGTGTTTTTCTTATATGAGACTTTCTTATATCCGTCCTCTACTATAACTTGTTTTGAATATAATTGTGTTGTATTTATTGACAATCAATTCATAACTTTATACGAGTATAATTATGTATGTAAGTAAAAACGTAAATAAATCCTAGAAAAAACAAGATAAAAAAAATACATTTTAAAAAATTGTCAAAATCAATATATACTGTAACGTTTTACCACGGTTCGATGTAAAACTTATTTCTTTTTAACTGTCAACCGTCAATTATTTCCCTTTAAATTAAACACACTTTACTTCACTTCAAATATTTTATTAATCATCAATCTCAATAGTATGCAACTTAAATTCACTTCCTGATACTTTTAACTTTGAACTTTACACTTTCGCTTTCAAAAATAAACTGTGTCTGTGCTCAAAAAGTTTCTCCTTATATAGTGAGCTGAGAGGTTCGGGACTCTACTCGAAAGTACTGGCACAAAAGCTATCTAGAAGGTTCCATTCCAATGAAGAGAGATGGCGTTCTCTCCACTCTTCCATTCAGCGCATTTTCCCCCAGAGAGAGATGGGCGCGCTCTCTCGGGATTTGTTTAGATGGTTGTTGTCTTTGATAAGGGTATTTTTGTACTTGGCTCTTTGTTTGTTCCGAAAGTAGTTAGGTGCTGATTTCATCGTTACAATACATATCTACATAAATTTAATTTTTTTGCAATTCGTTTTAGGTATGGTCAGACTGTTTTTTAATAACCCGTGCAATTTTTTTGTTATTCTTATTAATAATAGTTTGTTCTTCTTTTGAATGTGTTCCCTGTTCTTGACAGTTTCTATTTGGGATTTTGTACATAGAAGTTCACTTTTTATTATTTTGTACAAACCGGCTCTCCTTCGTCCTACCAAAGTTTTAAGCCTCTAATAAATTATCTGCATTTAATAAATTCTGTAAAAATGCTGTAATTTTGAAATGCAGTATTTTGCTGTACAGAACTTTGACATACAGTATTTTGAATACAGTATTTTGCCACATACAGTATTTCGGCCCCCCATTTTTATGGGAATTCGAATTTATGTTCTAGCTTATATAAAACATGTAGCAAAAATCGTAGAATGTCGGACCTTAAACAGGCCACGTGCAGCCGAACAACTAGCGGAGAAGGAGAGCCTGTATAGGCTAAAGGCTGATGTAGGAAGGAAGTGCGATAAGATGGCGAGGGCATACGAAGGACATCTACTTTGGCGATAGCTGCAAGGAGCAGGGTCAGCGGCTCTTTGGTTATGGTTTTGTGGCAGTTGGCAGAGGAAAAAATTAGACAAGAATCAAATCAATGTTTAAAAACATTGGCGCAAAATTTTAAACAGCCCGATGCTAAGGTATTAACATGCTACTACTTAACAATTTTCTAACTTTAAGGCTATTTACTAAAATGTTCTTAGTTTTAAACATTTTTTAACTAGTATCATACCATAAACTATTTTCCTTTATAAAATCCACCTGAACACGCCTAAAACAGTGACAGATCACATCACATTCACATTTGTAACTGTCAAAGTGACATTTTTTTTTTTTTTATTTTTTTTATATTTTAACTTTATTAAAATGTAAAGAAGATAATAAGATTCTAACTCGTTTAAAATTTGGAAAATCCTCTTTTTGACCTAGCATGCTTTAACATCATAATAAATCGTCTAAAATTTTGCGACATCACGTTGATCTGTGCTCACGCCCCAACGGAAGAAAAAGATGACTCAATCAAAAAAGAATTGTACGATCTCCTTGAGAATAGGTATGAGATAGATAGATAGATAGATAAAATTCTTTATTTTTTCGATTTTATATTGATACAATTTTAAACTTAAGAATACGGACATGGCAATCTGCCGTCTGCCGGATATGACATTTCATGAGTAAGTAAATATAAAAATTAAAAAAAGAATATTAAAAAAAGAATAAAAAATAAAAACTAAAAGTGATACTATGAATATTTATAGTTTTAGCTAAGTTTTAATAAATAAATGGGAGAGCGATAATATGTACTGAAGTTTTTGCAATTTTAATGATTTGCCACATAAAAAGTAATAATAATTTTAAATGATTAACCTACTATTTTTGCAATTTTAATGATTTGCCACATAAAAAGTAATAACTCGAAGAAATATTTAGAGAATACAAATTTCAAAAACTATTCCAGTAATTCATAGCGTGTTTGCAAAATTTGTATAGATTAAACCAACCACGACCACCGTTTAATATCTCAAACAGGCTATTGCGTGAAAAAGAGCTTTCTTGGAAATACAAGCGCCGTATTTCTTGCAGCAAAGGGCAAACAGCAATGAAGTGGTAAACATCTTCACATTCTATTCTGTTACACAATTCACAATACTGCCGAAGATCAGTTCTATGTGGGATGTAATTCAGGTCTAGGATTTCTACTCTTGCTCTGAAAATAGTACTTATAGCCTCAGACGAGTACTTAACGTTGAAATAGCTATCCTCAGTTAGAATCTGATGGTTAAGGTTCCTGTAGAATAACCTCGAAGTCGACGATGAAGCTCTGGTTAGGTGCTGGTCAAAAATCCTTTCATCTGTCTTAGCAATAATTGATGCGAATATATTGTGCCATTCGAAAACATTTGCCTCTGTTAAGGACAGAGAAAGGTCATTGGATAAGGCCAACTGATTCCACTCTCTAAAAGGGTACTGATTCAATTGCAGTTGTCTCATCAGAATTTTTTTATGAAGACTGTTATTACTTCTCCTCATCACTTTTGTTAAATAGTCTGCATGAGCTTTTAGATTATTGATGTAGATGGGTGGTAAGCCAGATTCCACGTGAATAGCATAGGTTGGGGCTGAGTTCGGCAATCGAAATAACCGTTTGAAGAAAAATCTTTGAACAGCTTCAAATTCTTCGAAGGGTGTAACACCAAAGGCTTGCACTCCATAGCACATGCAAGTGTTAACTGTCGCCCTAAACACTTGATATTTTGTCGAATGATCAATGTTTTGGTTAGAAAAGAACCTTTTCCACATTATATTTAGCGCCAGCTTAGCTTCAGTGCTTTTATCCTTTGCATGCTTGCCAAAGTTCAAGTTCGATGTTAACAAAACTCCAAGGTACTTGAATTCACGTACTATGTCAATCATTTCATTATTGAGATGCCAAGATTCTTCAGGTAGCCTCACCCTTCTATTTCGACTCTCAAAAATCATAACTTTGGTTTTTTGGACATTGATGTGGAGATCCCAAGTCTTACAATAATCATCCAGACGATTAATTTGGAGTTGGAGAGTAAAGGGGTTGTCAGCTATTAATACCAAGTCATCAGCGTAGAGAAGAACTTTGATGAGAGTTCCAGCGAACATTACACCTCCAGGAAGCATTTCAGAGATATCATCGATAAATAGCGCGAATAAAAGAGGGCTTAAAATACATCCTTGAGGGACACCTGCTGACGTCTCAAACCACTCTGACAACTTCGAACCATCCCAAACTGCTGCACTAGATGATAAGAAATTCTTATAAAGCATCAGAAACTTCGGAGACACTCCAAGCCTAACCAGCTTATATATCAGAGCCTGTCTGTTGACGGTATCAAAAGCGGCTTTAATATCAACAAAACATACATAAAGTCTCTTGTTTTTTTCAGTATACTTCTTAGCAATACAAGTTAAGGCAAAAATGTGATCCATTGTCGAAAATCCAGAACGAAAACCGGCTTGAAATATACTCAAACTGTTGGTTCTTTCTATCCAGTTCGAAAGTCTCCCGTAAAGAATTCTCGCAAATATCTTTCTCAGAGAATTGAGTATTGAGATTCCTCTATAGTTTTCCGGTTGCATCGCATCACCTTTTTTAAATATCGAGAATATGAGGGCTTTTGAAAAAGTCGTAGGCACGTAAGCATTGTTATAAAGAATGTTTAAGAAATTTACGATATACGTTTTGAGTTGGTTATTGCTATTTTTGAAAAATTCAACTGGGATACCATCAATACCTGCGGCTTTGTTGTTTTTCATTCCCAAAAGAGTTGCCTCCAGTTCTCCTAAAGATATCGGGGCGTCCAATTCAAACACATAAAAGTCTTGCATTGCGTAGCTGAAGGTATGAAGATGCTCGTCAGCCGACAAAAGAGTTTTAAAATGTGCTGGTAGAGTCTGAGCTTCAATAGCAATCTTCATACCTCGGTGCAATCCACTCAGTTCACGTACGCTGGACCAAAATTCCTTGGAATTTTTGCTATGTTGGACCTGTACGGCCAGATTTTTAAGGTAATTTACTTTCTTAATAGAGCATAATTGTTTAAATTCCTTATTGGCACCAAGATACAAATTTTTGAAGGACATGACGTTTGTCAATCTGAATAGCTTTAAGTATTTAAACGACAGTTTACGAAGCTTTACACACTCTTTGTCGAACCATTTACATTTAGGTGTGTAAGTTATGTAATTATTGTTAGCATCTGGTGCCGAGGCATAAATTATTCTCACAATATTTTCCTCAATTTGCTCTACCGAGCTTGTTGACTGGAGCGGAAGGAAGTTAAATTGGTAATCTAGATTTGCTTTGTAACGGGAGGCTTTTCTTTGAATCCATTTCAGTTTTCGTAGAGTATCCAAGTTCCTTGGTTGGATTTCTTCGTTAAAATGCGCTTTAATCGCAATTGGTAAGTGAGAAGAAAAAGCAGCCAGAAGCACTTCAAAATCATCGAATACATTGAACCACTCACCAGATATGGCACAAATGTCAATTACTGATTGTCCTTGACCGCTAATGAACGTGAAATTACCATCTACGTCGCCATTCGCCACTCCATTCAGTACAAAAAATCCAAAATCTTCAAAAAATTCTGCCAGTAGTTTACCATTTCTGTTAAGAGTTATATCTTTTGAATTCCTGTTGGCACCGAAATTCAGCAGAGTTTGTGACATATGAGCAGGATGATTCTGGTAATTACCAATACGAGCATTGAGATCGCCAATAATTAGGGTATTTCCCAAAGAAGAATTGGTCATAAAACTACACAAATTTTCAAAATCATTCTGCCAATTATTGCAGTTAAGATACACCGGTATAATATAAAAATTCAAATTATTACTTATTATATGAATAAGAAGTTTGTTATCAATTGTCTTAAACTGAGCAAGGTGAGAAATATTAGATTTTATGGCACAAAGTATACCTCCACTCGCCCTCCCATGTACACTACTTCGTATCGCTGAAATAAAAGTTATTTTATAATTTTTGAAATATTTTAAAAAATCATTTTCATCTTTTGGTTTTAAAAAAGTTTCTATTAATATAATGATATCAAAATTAAAAATATATTTAAAGAAATCAGGTTGCAAGAGTTTGCTTTTAAGACCTGTTATGTTATAAGCTAAAATCGTTAAATTTAGTAAATTTATAGTTTTTGGGCAGACGACAGTTTTGTCCTAATGCGTAGTCGACCTAAGACCTTTCATCAAATAATGCCCAGGAGGCGGTAACGTCGACTGAGAGCCAGATGGTGATTGTTGGTTTTCAACTGCGACTAACTTCGCTCCCTCGCTGCAGTCAAAATACTCCAGAGAACTGTCACCAAACATGTTTTTGATAAACGTCAACTCCGCGACTGTTTTTATAACCAGGCCTCGTGAATGTTTGAACGCAAATGTGTAATTGTTTATTTGCAATTTATCACCTTTAACATTGATTTTTGCATCCGGTTTAATTTCCAACAGTTTGTTTTTATAGACATTTAGTGTTCGTCTCTTTTGTCGATACATCAATGATTGCTCTCGGTATATGCTAATGTCCTTACCCTTTAGTTGGCTCGCGGCGGACAAGATTTTTTCTACCTCTTCTGCCGAATGAAGTTCCATGAAGACCGTACCTCTTTGTAGTTGAGTGTTGTGGAGTACCCGAGTTTTCTTCAAGTGAATTTCTTCACCTTCTTTTAACTTGAGAAGCCCCTGGCATGTTTGTTTAGCTAGATCAACAGCATTGGTTTCTCTGTCTAGAGGAAGGTGTACCACCAGACAGTTTTCGGTAGATTTTCGCGAAATCATTTCTAATTGAGACTCCAATAGATCACACCGCTCGGTCATAGCCTTTAATTTTTGGTTCAATTGTACATTAGTGGAGTTTAATTCATTCAGTTCGGTAGATAAGAATGCAACATCAGATTTCGTGGCCAGATCGGATATAGTCTTATTTAAAAGGTCTTGCAATTGAGTGATCGACATATTTCCAACTGCCATTTTGTTCGAATCGTGTTTCTTTGTTATATTGTTAGATTCTGGTGAAGTGTCCGTTATCCCTCTTTTATTGTTCATAAAGATATTCCGTAGATGGATATTCGATGGACAGCAAAGTGAGATATTCGAGCACAAAACGAATTTATATTGCAAAAAGAGTTGTTTTGTATACTTTTACAAAATGTTGGCTTAATTTTTTTAAAAGAAATTTCAGCTATATTAAGAGCTTAGTTTAAATTACACTTTTACCACTGACAGTTGAAATGTCACCCCAATAGGAATAGGTATGATAGGTACCCGAAATGCGACGACGTTAAGATTATGCTTGGCGATCTCAACGCAAAAACGGAAGTCGGAGAACATATAGCCTTCACGGCAACACTTCTGGTAATGGATTTAGGGCTTGTTGGTTGAGGCCGTGGTCCATCCTGGGGGTCAATTCTTGTTCTGTGAAGCTGTGAAGTGATAAAAAAATATCATTTCTGTTTTCACAGCAATTTTTCATTTTATCATTTCACAAATATGCTTTATGCGATTCTGGAACTCGTCTATAGTATTTGACCGATTTCGTTAAATTTTATATGGTTGGAAAGCCACAATTGCGTAAATGTGCAGGATATACTTACTTGTGACACGCATACATTTTTTCTCTTAGAAGGGTAATTTATTTTGTGTGCTCTCGTCTCGAAATAAAGTTCGGTTGAATTCTACCCATATGCGCACGTAATGATTTCCTTCACAGCAGCTTCACAGAATAACTTGTTTGTTAAAAAAAATTAATCACGTGAAGAGATTATGACTTTTGGTTTTACTTTTTCAGGCATCCAGAATCGAATTTCGTGTGAAGCTGTGAATAATTTATCACAGCTTCACAGAACGAGAATTACCCCCTGGACTGTATGTGCCATCTTAAGTAAAGTAAGTAAGTTTTTAGGTGTTAAAAGTTCTTTTTGTTTTGTTAATTTTAAATTTTGAAATTATTTTTTGAAGTGTATGATTATTCAAATACTTAGGTTGGAATATATGAAAAGCTTTTATAAAGAAGGTTCATATATGAACTAGTTTCTATTCAATATTGTGTGACAAAGCTCTGATAAAGCTTTAACAACTCTCAATGGTGTGGTTTCGTTGTCATTTCGGACATCATCGGTCATAATTTTGTTGGAATGGAAAGCAACAATTTGGAAGAATGAGTACGTTTTTGCGCATGAGTTAACGAAAAAGCAAGCAATGGAACTGATGGAGCTTGCTCCAGTGAGGTCTCAGAAATAGGGCTGGCAACGAGACGAGACCAGGCGAGACTTTTGTTAGTCTCGTCGCGGTCTCGTCAAAATCGAAAAATTGTAGTCTCGTCTCGGTCTCGGTCTTGGTCTCGCCTAACCAAGTCTCGTCTCGATATCGGTCTCGCCTTTTTCTCGTGAAAATTTTAATGTGCCAGTCTCGTCTCGGTCTCGGTCTTGGTCTCATCCTTAGCCTTGGTTTCTTTCGTGTTTTTTGGTGGTAAAAAGATATAAAATAAGACGCCTGTTTAGATTGAAAAGATAGAGTACAATAACTCGGCAGTTTGTTGGTAAGAAAAATGCGGGATGTGGAGTCTTGTGTGAAGCACGAAGAGAATGTATAAAACAGGCTCGTGAGTCTGATTTTTCATTTGTTGTTGTTTCAAACAGTGAAATTGTAAAATTGTTGTTTTTCTTTCAATGTATTTTGAGGCGAATCAAAGTTTCTAAAATAAAAAAAACTATACGACTATATCCTTATCAAGTGTATTTAAGAGTGTAATACTACTTTTATATGCAGCATCAAAAAATCGAGTTGGAGCAGACCTTGATATTCAACGCAAGTTTTTTTTCACTTGAGTTGAATGCTCCATTTTGAGTTAAGTTGAAATAACATTTTGAAGAATGGTGTAAATTAATTTATTTCATAACAAAAATAAAATTTAAAAAAAAAGAGTACATACAACGCTCGATTTTTTAAAATAAAGCAACTGGTTTTTTTAAGCCATGAACTGTCAAAATTAACTGAAGGATGTATCCGTTTTAAATGGATTAAAAAACCTGTACGAAATTCAAATTTTACCTCAGAAAATCACCCAAAAGGTCTAAAATCAACTTTTTCCGCAGCAAAAAATAAAATCGGAAAACGAATTTTCGCAGTGCACCTGAGTGTACTATGCACTGTACATATGTGGTTCGATATTTTAACGCGATATTTTAACGGTACCAAAAATACGGTCTCGTCTCGGTCTCGTCTCGGGTGCTTTTAAAGTAGTCTCGTCTCGGTACCGCGGAATTCCCATTTCTAACGCTTTTCTAACAAAAAATATGATTTTTCCTATTTAGATCGTTTTTTTACGTGTTTTGGTAAGCGACCTTGATATGCTGGTACTTTTTTTACGAATTCCAGCTCATTTATCAATTTAAACAGATAGACCTAATATCGCACCATACTGTAACGATGAAATCAGCACCTAACTACTTTCGGAACAAACAAAGAGCCAAGTACAAAAATACCCTTATCGAAGACAACAACCATTTATAAAAAATCCCGAGAGAGCGCGCCCATCTCTCTCAGGGGGAAAATGTGCTGAATGGAAGAGTGGAGAGAACGCCATCTCTCTTCATTGGAATGGAACCTTCTAGATAGCTTTTGTGCCAGTACTTTCGAGTAGAGTCCCGAACCTCTCAGCTCACTATATAAGGAGAAACTTTTTGAGCACAGACACAGTTTATTTTTGAAAGCGAAAGTGTAAAGTTCGAAGTTAAAAGTATCCGGAAGTAAATTTAAGTTGCATACTATTGAGATTGGTGATTAATAAAATATTTGAAGTAAAGTAAAGTGTGTTTAATTTAAAAAGGAAATAATTGACGGTTGACAGTTAAAATAAATAAGTTTTATATCGAACCGTGGTAAAACGTTACAATACCATCGCCTCGTCATCTGTGTGTGTATTGTCCCATAAGAGAACATGCAAATTCCACAACGTGGCATATGTATGCACCACGCCAGAACCATACCAAAACCATAAGCCAGTTCTATGTGAATTGGGCCTTAGATACCGCCGTATAGTTAGCAGCACTAGGTGAGGAATTTCAATTTTTTTGATTCCTATAATTTGGAAAACATTTGGAAAAATTTGGAAAACCATTTTCAGAATTTGGAAAACCCTAGTTAATTAGTTATTAACAATTAAAGGTTAGGCGTATAGTTAGCAGCACATAGAAACAAAGTCAGGGTTTTTTGGTATCAATCAATCGGGAATAGTTTTGTGAAATTTGGAAAACCATTTTTAGGATTTGGAAAAGCATAGTTTAGTAGATAATTAACAAAATGTAAACAAAATGACAGTTCTATAAACAATTACAATTAACGCAAAACGTAATGTAATGGAGCGTAAAGTTATTAAAGCTGCCATACAAGAACACAAAACCAACACATATAAACAAAATTAAGATCTGTCAAACTATTTTTCTGTCAAAAGTCAGCTGTTAAATTTTTTACCTTTTCAGATAGAAAATATAAAATATAGTTAAGAATAAAACAATAGCCAGTGCTAAACAGGCGATCCAATTCTATACGCCCTATAATTTTGTTGTTGGGACAGAATTTTGTTTATATGTGTTGGTTTTGTGTTCTTGTATGGCAGTTTTAATTACGTTACGCTTCGTTACATTACGTTTTGCGTTAATTGTAATTGTTTATAGAACTGTCATTTTGTTAACATTTTGTTAATTATTTACTAAACTATGCTTTTCCAAATTCTAAAAATGGTTTTCCAAATTTCAAAAAACCGTTCCCGATCGATTGATACCAAAAAACCTTAATTTTGTTTCTATGTGCTGCTAACTATACGCCTAACCTTTAATTGTTAATAACTAATTAATTAAGGTTTTCCAAATTCTGAAAATGGTTTTCCAAATATTTCCAAATGTTTTCCAAATTATAGGAATCAAAAGTTTTGAAATTCCTCACATAGTGCTGCTAACTATACGGCGGTGCCTTAGATGTTTCTTTCAGTTCCTCGCAAGAGGCACAGTTTTCTTATTTTTAATATGGAAAAAAAATAACCGTTTGTTATTGATCTTAAATTGATTTCGAAGACACGAACCTATGTATGTATTGTCTTATCCTGAAAGTATGCAATATAAATCTTTTAAAATGCTTGAAAACACCAACCATTTCTTCAATTACGACCTCCTAAAAATATGCAACAAAAAATTGATAAATTAATCAAAGTATACTTTTAGGATTTAAAAAAATGTTGCATACTTTTAGGAGTTTTCTCACCGGCTGTCGCTTTGAAATATTTATTAATTCAAATAAAATAATGGAATGGGTAACCGGAAATTGAATTTTCCTGAGAACAAACTACAAAAATTAGAATTTACTTTTTTTATAACGATTTTTTGATGTAATATTTTTTTCTTTGTAATAACCAATGATTGTATTTAAAAGTCATCAAATAATGTATGCATGTGCCTTTATTCCAAAAAAATTATACGTTATTTAATTTTATTGGAGCTTGTTAATCTTAAATCACCCAAGTTTCAGTTGAAATTTCAACAAATTATTTAACAAAAAAACTCAAATTTAAATATTATTCAACTTATTTTTCAAGAAAATTCAAGTACCTAACTGGCTTTTTGAATCAACGAAAATCCTAAGTGTATATGTACCTGCCGTTACTAACTAACGGTGATAACAAACACCTTAAAGTAGACTACAAATTCCAAGTGGAGACATATATAAAGCCATCTCTCCAAATGTTTCTAGGCTAAATGGATTACAACTTGAAACAGAATAGAAATTTCTAGAAAGATTTTATACCAGAATACTCAAGAACCAGGAGTTAAATTTTCAATATTGTAACGTTTTACCACGGTTCGATATAAAACTTATTTATTTTTAACTGTCAACCGTCAATTATTTACTTTTTAAATTAAACACACTTTACTTCACTTCAAATATTTTATTAATCATCAATCTCAATAGTATGCAACTTAAATTCACTTCCTGATACTTTTAACTTTGAACTTTACACTTTCGCTTTCAAAAATAAACTGTGTCTGTGCTCAAAAAGTTTCTCCTTATATAGTGAGCTGAGAGGTTCGGGACTCTACTCGAAAGTACTGGCACAAAAGCTATCTGGAAGGTTCCATTCCAATGAAGAGAGATGGCGTTCTCTCCACTCTTCCATTCAGCGCATTTTTCCCCAGAGAGAGATGGGCGCGCTCTCTTGGGAAATTTTATAGATGGTTGTTGTCTCCGATAAGGGTATTTTTGTTCTTGGCTCTTTCTTTGTTCCGAAAGTAGTTAGGTGCCGTTTTCATCGTTACAATATTTTTTTTTTTTAATGTTTAAATAAAACTTTTTATTCGTTTCTAGAGGTTTTACCATTACGTTACCATTTCCCCTGAAGCGCATGCCCAATCTCTCATTCTCTTATTTTCTTATTTTTTGAAGAGTAAAGAGAAACGGTGGAGAGGGAACAAATTTTTCTCCATAAATTGGATAGAGATGGAAACATGGTTGGATTTCTCATTACTTGTTTTGTATTCACCCTTTCATATTTAATATTCAAGGAAATTTGACGGCTTGAAAAGAAATTATTCACTATGACAAATTTGTGTGTTTGTTTTCACATTTTCACAAAACGAGAATCAGTGGCGTAGCGAAGGGGGGAGGGCAAAGGGGGCACTGGCCCCGGGCGGCACTTTGCTTGGGGGCGGCAATTTTTCAAAATATCCGGGTGGCACTTTGCTGCAATTTTCTAAATACGTTAATGTTTTTATATTTTCTCATCATTCCGATACATTTTTCTGTGGATAAATTTTATCAGTCCAGATAAAATATTCAAAAGTTTTCGAGCGGTAACACTGCTTTCACATTCAATAACAATAAAGCTATAGTTTATCCAATTATTCTTGTCAGTACAGGGAAGATAGGACGTTTGCATCTCAGTTTGGTTGCAGCGTACTGCATAAGTCTATCGCATGTAAAAGCTCTTATCGCGATGCCGTAGTTTGCATAATAAATCATTTCAAGTTTATTTGAAATTGACCAGCGTTACCACCTAGTAGGTAAAATTGCACAATTACGATTTTGAAAAACAAATAAAAAAATGATTTATCTTTTTCCACACCACCATGAGATAAGATAATAGGTGCGTTTTTGTAAGGGTATCCCCAGTAGTGTACTTTAAGGTGCCTCGACTCTGAAAAATGTACTGTGAAGAAAAGAAAGATAATTAAATTTCCTATTTCAAGATATTGGTTAAAACACTTTTTTTTAAATTTACTGACCGCGCGCTACGAAAATCTACGCAAATAGTGTTCATCTTAAAAGAAAACAGATTAAAAGTTTGTAACTGCATTTTAACGTATTTTCCACACATTAAAAGAAATGCAAAAGATGAAAACACTCTACGGTAACTCTCATCATTAAAAACTTTTTTTAAAGCTCTAAAATCAAAAGCACCTCTACAGAAATCCAAGGAAAAAAAACTGAACGAGTTACCAAATGGAAGAGGGGTAACCCTGAATGCACATTAATATAATAGGGGTTGAAGTTGAAAAGCAGCAGCAGCAGCCACACAGAGACAGAGCACAGGCCAGAGCAATTCATTTCAGTGCGCAGTGCGCACTCAGATGTGCGCCCGAGAGGACGTTGGGTCTATGTCAGATGCAGATGTAATCGGAAATTTACGGGCGGGCAAACATTTTTTATGAAGGAGTTCTTTCAATTTAGTATGGTGCAAAAATATGGCGCGCTGCTGATTTTGAAAAAGCTCTCCCATAAGACGTGTACTTCCAATTAATATTGGATAGACTTTACATAATATAAATACAAAAGCTCCTTCATTCACATCAACCAAAGTTTTCAAACATTTCATTCGACTATTTCCGAGCCACCAACAGCTTTTTTTCGTTTCACCATTGAAAATAAAACTTTATTCAAAGAACATTCAGTCACAAAAGGAAATACACATCACACCCAGGAGAACAACGAATTCAGGTGTAAGCTTACTTCTGTGACAAATTGTAATTGTGAAAAAATATACTGTCCTTATCGGCAACACTTTTTCCTTTTAAGCTGAAAGTTGTGCGTGTGTGCGAGGATAAAAGATTTTCGCGCCACGGTTTTGATGTCGGCATATTTTTCTCCTGTTTTTTTGTTTTTTGTTGTTGTTGTGTCATGTTGTGTCTGAGATGTGTATTGCGCCTTAAGGAAGTGTTAAGTAAAATGATCGACAACGGCTGATTTGGAACAGTAAATGATTGTTTCATTCTGTGTGTGTCCTGTGCAAAGCTTTTTCGTTTCGAATCTTACTCCAATCGGAGTAAATTTACTTCAATTTTACGAAAGAAAATAGATCTACTTCGTTACTCCGTTTTTTAAGTTTTAGGTAGGTACTAATTTTTTTCCACACTGAAAAATTTTAAATTTCTTTGGCAAAACCACATGAAAGGGAATGAACACTGTGTTAATAAATTCTATCTACATAATATAATATAAATAAATATAAAAAATCTGTGAATAAAAAAATTAAATTATAACAGGGTAAGTTAAGTATTTTTTTTTTTTAAACAGCAAACAAAATTAAAGGCCCAGAAAAAAATTGCTAAGGGCGGCAAAAACCCACGCTACGCCACTGACGAGAATCGTAACTTCTTTTGAAAAGGTGAAAATGTTTTTGTTTCACTTTTTCACAGAACCACAACCGGCCCCCGGAACTTTATTGAACAGAGCCTTCCAAGATGAGAGTGGGAATTCGATATAAGATGCACAGTCGATGCTTTTGACTTGAAAATAACACTTTCTTACGGCCACATTATTCACTCGTTTAATTCAGATTTAAACTTAAATCCAGATGAATTTACATTAAATTTGTATGATTTACATCCAGATTTAAATTTTAATCCAGATGTATTGAGTGATTAATATGGCCGTTAGACTTTAAATTCTTACTTACTTTAAGTTAAATGGCGTTAAATGACAGTCTAGGATGGACTACGGCCTCAACCAACAACTTTCTTAGACTGCTTATGGTAGGTATATTGTGCCCCATCCACAAAAAAGGAGATGGTCTGCACTGTCTCAACAACGAAAATGGGGAAGGATTATCACTTGGTATGAGGCATTAAATTTATGAAATATTTAAAAAAAACTTGGGTGCCCGAAGTTAAGTATTTGCCCACCGGCGACGGTGGTGCGGATCCTAGCCTTGTAGGGCCGCATTAACAGTACATCTAATCATTTTCCCAACTATGCCGCTAGGAGTAGTGGTTGTAACTTTGTATCCATGGAGTATGAAGGAAAAGACTTAAAAACGAGCTTTGCAGGCTTTATAGCGACATCGACCTTGTTAAAAAGCTAAAAATACAGCGGCTGAGATGGCTGAACACGTAGAGCGTACGGACACCGACGCACCAGCCCGAAGATAATCTTCGAATCTGCGCAACCAAATAAAACCCCACCTTGGGGGCCAGTTATAGCGATCAGGAAAATGCATCAGGAAAAGTTGAAACATATGAAATTAAATATTTTTTCCTGATGGTCGGTTATAGCAAACAGGAAATTTACGTTAGTAGACAGCCTACCGCAAAATTTTCCGAATTGAAATACCTACACACGAAAAAATTTTTCGTTTGCAATCCTGTCAGTGGAACAAGTAGAAATTGGGACTCAAATCATTGGAACGGTTTGTTCCATTTTGTTTAAAATAGCACACAGCTGGAATGAAAAACGAATTCGCACCAGGAAAGTAATTAAATACATTTTTTAGAAAAAAGAATTATAAAATTGAAAATGTTATGACCTCAAAAAATTAAAAAATTATTTGTCATTGTCATAGATTAGTGTAGCAATTGTGTTTCAAAACGAATGATAACATTGTAAATTACACTTTAGAAAATTTTTCCTAATTCGTTTTCCTGATTGCTATAACTGGCCCCTTAGGTTGTGCATACAAGTGGATACATCTAGCAACACTTGGAGTGCGTAAGCAGTATGAACTAGAGGGTTTTGGAACACCGGTGCTAATACCGGTGCTATTTTGGGTTCTGATGTATGCTTAGCCAGTACCTGAATGGATGAATTTCGGGTTTTAAAGGGCTAAAATGCCAGTAAAAATTTAATGTTTTAATTTTATCCTGCTTGATTTTACATACAGCTTTTGCCAAGCATTCTTCTGTCAAAGATGCTTTACGGGTCTTTCTTTAATATTTTCGAGGCATTCCTGTTTCTGTAAGAAACTAAAATCAGAGGGGGTAAAATGCCATTTAAGAGAAACATGTTAAACGAATGTGGCATTTTACCCCAAAACGTCAAAATATATAAACACATCCCGGAACGAAAATCAATGGAACAGATCACGTCTATAGACTAACAAAAATTAGGTATACTAAACGAGACTACATTTTTAGGAACAATACTTCGTATATTATATTAAGAATCCCGAAAGAAATAAAATGCACGTCTGGGTCGAACGAACTTGCTTTTGAAGTAAAAGTGTCTTCGAATTTAAAGGATTGAGTGTAATATAAAAACATAATTAATGATTATATGTATATAATATGTATTTTTCCATTTAATAAATTGAAAAATGGAAATTTTAGTATGGAAAAAAAGCATGAAACACGTGCTTTAAAATGATAAAACAAGTAGGTACTCAAAATGTTTTAATCTCAGAATGAAGAATGCCATCTCAATTCTTGGAAAAATGTGAATTTATGCAGAAAAATTTTTAAAAATTGTTGGAGCGGTTTTCTTAAAAAATAATTTTTTGTATATAAAATTTCTTGAAATAAAAAAAAAACAAATTGGTATGCTATTTTTAAGAATATAATAATATACATCTAAATCCATAATTTCAAAAAAATTCAACAACCCGTTTTAAAAAAAATTATTTTTCAAAAAAATATGTGTACTTTTTTTTTTACAAATCCAAAAAATATTTTTTTTGAAAATATTTGTATGCAGTAATTTTCACACTTGATAGGACCTCCTAAGTAAAAATTTTGATCAAAATTGGTTAAGCGGTTAACAAGAAAATCGAAAATAAAAAAAAAACGGTTCCGTTAATAATGGTTTTTGGTAGGTACATAGAATTATACGCTGCGTTTGAAAGAAGAAAACCGATTTCATGATAATGGCGATTAAATTACAAATGGGATATTTTGAGTTAGGTACAGATAGGTTAAGATATAGATGCATCTTTGTAATAAAATATATTTAAGAAAATCGGAAGAAAATGACCTTTCTACATTAAAAATCGGTGTATCGGAAATATCTCTGAAAATTGGGATAAATACGATAAATTGGTGTTTCTGGCAACACTGTGTGACGCAAACAGCTGTGTTATATTATCTTGTTTTTTTTTTTTTTTTTTTTTTTTCATTTCAACTTATATCGACTGCAGTGCAGCCCAAGTAGAGGCGAGTGTGCCGCAAGACAGTACTATAGAAAGTTAAGAAATATCTATACTATTATATAAAAGAGTAACTTTTTTTGTTTGTCAGTTTGGCTGTATGTATGCACTAAACTCACAAACAAACAAAAAAAACCCTTTTAAAAAATAGATATAATACAAATTTCACTTATCTGGTATGCTATAGGATACAGCAGAAAAGATAATTTTTGTTAAATACAGAATAATAAACAAATTAAAAACTTACCACAAAAAAAATCATATGGAAATTTTCTAAAATCAAGCATGTAGGTATTTTCCTTGCAAAATTTTGTTTTATAGATTTTCAATTCACATTTACTTCAAGCTCAATTATTTATAAGGAGGAGTTGTTTTGCCATGGAAAATTGCCCCAAATCCGAAGTTGTCTGCTTCAGGAGGCCTTCAACTGGTAGAGGTAGCCGCACAGCAGCCAATTGCAGAAACCTAGTCTTGAGACTCCCTGACGGATCCACCATAGCTGATGCCAAACAGAATGTGGGGTATGGTATGTTTCGCCAGAATTGTTTGGCAAATTAACGTTTCGCGGTGGTACATTTCGCCGTTTCTCGTTTCGCATTTTTTTTATTTAGCATTTTGTTATTTCGCGATTTTCGTTTTGCAAATTACGTTTGGTTTTTTATATGATATGACAAACCATCATTTCGCAATTTTCATTTCGCAATTTTCACTTAATATTTTGTTTGATTGGCATATTTAGGTTTGGCAATTTTTCATTTGGCATTTTTTTATTTGGCTTTTTCTTATTTGGCATTTTATTATTTTGCTATTTTCCATTCAGCATTTTGTTATTTCGCTTTTTTTTTATTTGGCAATTTGATGTTCAGCTTTTTTTTATTTGGCATTCGATTGTTTGGCAATGTTTTGGCTTCCATTAAATTACATGCCTTGCCAAATAAAAAAAAGCGAAAAAACACTGAATACTTACTTACTTTACTTACTTTAGATGGCGCTCACAGCCCAGGATGGACTACGGCCTCAACCAACAAGCCCCTCCAGCCAGCTCGGTCCCTAGCTAGCTGCCTCCAGTTACGCACTCCAAGTTGGTTGAGGTCGTTCTCCACTTGTGTGCGCCACCTAAGGTGGGGTCTTCCTCTGCTGCGCAGACCGTCAGGGGTAGATTCGAAGACTCGTCGGGCTGGTGCGTTGGTGTCCATACGCTCCACGTGTCCCAGCCATCTCAGCCGCTGAATTTTCAGCTTCTTGACCAGGTCGACGTCGCTGTAAAGCCCGTAAAGCTCGTTATTAAATCTTCTCCTCCATACTCCATCGATACAGACTGGACCGAAGATCACCCGAAGAATCTTCCTTTCAAAGCACCCAAGCAGATTCTCATCCGTTTTTGACAGGGTCCATGCCTCTGCCCCATATAGCAGGACCGGGATGATTAGGGTCTTATATAAGGTCTCCTTGGTTCTCTGAGAGAGGGCTTTATTACTTAGATGCCTTCTTAGCCCGAAGAAACAGCGATTGGCAAGAGTAATTCTTCGTTTGATCTCTGCGCTGATGTCATTTTGCGATGTTACAGTGGAGCCCAGGTAGACAAAGTCCTTGACGACTTCGAAGTTGTATCTATCCATCGTGACGTTTTGCCCGAGCCGACGATGTTGAGATTCCTTTCTCGATGATAGCATATACTTCGTCTTGTCCTCATTAACAGCCAAACCCATTTTCGCCGCCTCCGATTCAATACTTGCAAACGCGCCGGTAACAGCTCGCTTCGTTCTCCCAATGATGTCAATATCATCTGCATAAGCAAGTAGTTGAACAGACTTTTGAAAAATTGTACCTCTGTTGTTGACTTGCGAGTTGCGTACAATTGCTTCAAGAACGATGTTAAACAGGTTGCATGATAACGCGTCGCCTTGCCTCAAACCTTTCTCGACATCAAAGGGTTCGGTGGTGTTCTTGCCGACTTTGACGGAGCAGCGAGATTTCTCCATCGTCATCCTGCACAAGCGGACGAGTTTGGCAGGGATGCCGAGATGCGCCATGGCTCTGAATAGCTCGTCTCTGTCTACGCTATCATATGCGACTTTAAAATCGATAAAGAGGTGGTGTGTATCGATTTGAAACTCCTGGGTTTTTTCCAAAATCTGTCGGAGTGTGAACATTTGATCGACGGTTGATTTGCCGGGCCTAAAACCACACTGATAGGGGCCGATCAGATCGTTGACAAACGGTTTTAAGCGATCACACAGTATAGATGACAAGATTTTGTATGCGACGTTGAGGAGACTTATACCTCTGTAGTTGGAACAGGTCAGAGCATCTCCTTTCTTGTGGATGGGGCACACTATACCGAGGTTCCATTCATCGGGCATACTTTCCTCCGACCAAATTTTGGAGATAAGCTGGTGTATACTCCCTACCAAGTCATCTCCCCCTGCTTTGAATAGCTCGGCTGGCAGGCCATCCGCACCAGCAGCCTTGTACGTTTTAAGCTTGGCTATCGCTAACCGCACTTCATTTGGGTCGGGTGGACGGAAATTTTGACCATCATCGTCCAGGTTGAATGGAGTGTTCTGTCTTACAGCGGAATTTTGGCCATCTTCGCCGTTTAGCAGTCTAGAAAAGTGTTGTTTCCAGATCCTCAGCACCGACTGTGTGTCTACCACCATATTCCCACTCTCGTCTCGGCAGGCTTCCGTTCTGGCCTTGTAACCCTGGGTAGTTTGCCTCACCCTTCGGTAGAACTTTCGAACATCCCCCCTGCCGCTACAGTCCTCAATAGACTCGACCGCCCGCTTCGCATGCTCTCTCTTTTTCCTCCTGAGAAGTCGGCGTTCCTCCCTTCGCTTTTGCCCGTAGAGCTCCCGGGCTGCTCTCTCAGCAGCTCTGGTTCTAGTCTGCAGCATTGCTTGGTAGGCCTCGTTCTTTGCTTCATGTGCCAGTCTGCATTCTTCATCGAACCAGGGGTTTCGTTGTGGTGGCCTAGTGAAACCCAGCACATCAGTAGCGGCACTTTTGATGGCATTTTGGCAGTGTTTCCATTGGTCCTCTACAGATGATGCTTGTGGCGGGCTTGTTGAGAGTTTAAGAGAGACGTGGTCTGCAAAAGTCCTGGCTATCTCTTGCGATTTTAGCTTCGCGACGTTAAATCGTTTTACAGCATCCGCTCGTCGTTGTGGCGCCATAGATATCCGCATACGTACTTGCGCTACCACCAGGTAGTGATCCGAGTCTATGTTGGCACCTCGGAACGTTCGGACATCCAGGATACTGGAAGCATGTCTGGCGTCTATCGCAACATGATCAATCTGGTTGACGGTTCTTTGATCCGGAGACCGCCAGGTCCCTTTGTGTATATTGAGGTGTGGGAATAGAGTGCTTGCTATGATGGCATTTCGCCCCGCCGCGAAATCGATGAGCCTGAGTCCGTTACCGGAAGTGTTGTCGTGCAGGCTGTGTCCTCCGACTATCGAACCAAAGATGCCCTCCTTTCCAATCTTGGCGTTGAAGTCGCCAAGAATAATCTTGACGTCGTACTTGGGGCACCTATCATACGTATCCTCGAGGAGATCGTAGAATTCTTCTTTGGTTGAGTCATCCTTTTCTTCTGTTGGGGCATGGGCACAGATCAACGTGATATTTTTGAACTTCGCTTTGATGCGGATTGTGACCAGGCGCTCGCTTACATTTCTGAAGCCCAAGACTTCTTGCCTAAGTCTTCCCCTTACCACAAAACCACAACCAAAGAGCCGCTGACCTTGCTCCTTGCAGCACTCGCCGAAGTAGATGTCACACGTTTTCATCCTTCGGATGCCCTCTCCATCCCATCGCACTTCCTGGATGGCTGTTACATCAGCCCTTAGCCTATCCAGGTTCTCCACTAGTTGTTCGGCTGCACGTGGCCTGTTTAGGGTCCGTACATTCCACGTGCAGATCCGAAATTCATTGTCCTTGTTTCGTTTGCTGGGGTCGTCAACATTGAAATCATCCATATCCGAGGCTTGTTGTCGTTTCGGAACCGACATTTTTTCCGTGGTAGGGAAGTCACCCCGACGCACAACCCCCTAGCCTGGAGGACCAGATCCTTATTATAACTCCAAGGACGGGGAGCCGGATAAACCGCTCCTTATAGGCCTGAGCTACGAATACGTCGTAGTAGCCCATATAAGGTGTTCACTAAGTAGTTCAAACTGACTAGAACTGTAGACGCCACCGTTGATTCCATCTGGGGAATTCCTCCGCTGCCGCCTGAAAAAAGGAGAAGTGCCTTAGTGGAAACACTCCTCCCCCCCTCTCTCGTCTGCTGCCACCTTAAACCGTCCACAGGGATTGGATCCCCATCTTCAGTCAAAGGTACTAGGCACCCGATGTTCACCACGGGGAGGTGAGAGTAGGAGTTGATAGACAGAGGTTGATTGTGGACGCTTGTGTCCTCTTGAATGCACCGCGTTGTCTACCCTTTGAACATCAAAAACACTGAATAGAGAATATAAAAAATATAATGCACTTACGAAAATAACTGTCCAATTGGTTAAAATCCTTTTTTCCTTGGAGTAAAATGTGAAAATTCTCTTTCTGTTATGCACTTACCTAAACTAAGCAAACAAACTGAAATCTTAAATCGCGAAAGTGATTACGGCAAAAATTGCAAAACAACTAAAAAAATATTACCAACGCAAGCACAACTAAGCAACGGCTCAGAAAAAAAAACTGTTAATCTTGAAAAGAGACGATGGTAATGTTTGGTCGAACGATCAAAACAACTAAACAGTGAAATGATCTATTAGCGAAATAATAAAACGGCTTGACGATATTTATCGAAATGATTAAACGGCGAAATGTTATTTCGCAAAATAATGAAACGGCGAAACAATATTTTGCGAAAAAACACTTGGCCAAATAATAAACAATTTAACAAAGAAAAACTAAAGAATAATTTGCCAAATGAATTTTGCGAAATGATTGAAAATATTTTTAACAAAAAGCGAAATATAAGACCGCCGAATGTTAATTGCAGAATAATTGAAAAACGTAATGAATTAAAAAGAAAATGTAAATTGCCAATTAAGAATTGCGAACTAAACAAAATATTTAACGACTAAGGCGAAACAAGAAATGCCAAATGAATTTTGCCAAACAATGGTGACCCCAGAATGTGAAGTACCTGGGAATCCACTTCAATGAGTTGCTGAGGTTCAACCCACACTCAAGAAATGTACTCAGAAAAGCCAGCTGGGCCTTTCACCGCCTACACCCATTGATGAAGAAAAGAACAGGACTAAGTCAACCAACGAAGTTACTGATCTACAAGCAGCTCTTACGACCAGTCATAAGTTACTCCTTCCCAGTCTGGTTTTCAATCTCGAAGACAGCCATGAAGGAGCTTCAAGTATTCGAAAGGAAGATTCTCAGAATTTGCACCGGCCTGTACTTCGACCGGCAGCGACGGAAACACTACAGGAACGAACATCTCTACTCTAAAGCCAACATCATCCCGCTGGACAAATACCTAGTCCTTTCAGCGAAGAGACTAGTACGGAACATCATCGACCACCCGAATCAGCTAATGAGAAGGATGACCACTGAACAACGACATCCAGAGCCAAGGTACCTCAGTGTGATGGAAACTCTTGATGACAACATAATCATGGACAACGAGGAAGCAGTCTCGTTCTACGCTGACATTGGGTCAGCCTTCTACCGCGGCTAAAAGCCACTTCCCCCCAACCTACACCAAAAACACCATTGACAACCGGGAATGAACACCCTGAGGACGATTAAGTCAGCCGACTTTTAATTAAAAATTTTTTTTTTTTTGACATGTAATTTATATATCTATAATTTGTTAAACTTAAGACATTGTATAACGTTAGGCCCCTTATGTGCCAACAAATGTAAATTTATCATAGTATCATATTAGTTATAAGCCAAATTGTATATATTATGTTCAATAAAACAAAATTGAAATTGAATGGAAAATTTGCAGCAAAAATAAATTTTTGCTACTGAAATTGTTTGGTTTGGTGGTGGGTGTTTGCTGGATATGGTAAATGGAAACGAACTAATAGGCAAGGGGCGTGCACAAGGAGGGGTAATAGGCATTTAATGCACCCCTAATAAAAATTATTTTTAATTTTTTTTTCTGAGTAAATTAAACAATCAAGGGCGCACGTAAATAGGATGGGGGGTGCTTATATTACATGTAAATCGGCTTAGTTAATTCACAACTTGAGTTCTAATTGTTGGATTTTAAGGTAAGACTGAAATTGGTTGGTTTGGCGGTGGGTGGTTGGTTTTTTAATACTTTATTTAGGTTAGGTACAAATTTTTTCATGAGGATAAGTGATGGCGGGGTGGTAAAAATATGTATGCAGGTTTATTGGCAGTGAATTATTCTTCATCGTCAAAAAATAAAAAAAAAAAAAAAAAACAATTCAAACCATGTGCAATGTGCCTTGGTAGGTGGGAGCGAGATAGTGAGTAGAAGTTGACTGTTTTCGCGTTTCGCCGTCGACGAATCGTGGTGATATTTTTGTGTATAGGAAGGTATGGTAAAACAAAACAAAACATAAACAGTCGGTAGGTATTCTCTATAGTGTAGTAAGAAATGATTGGAGTAGGTATAGGTATGAGTAGGTAGGTATAATAGGTATTTGCAGCAGAAAAAAAATGTTTGTATCTAATCTACTAAAATTGATTGGTTTATTAGCGGTGGGTGGTTGTTGATGGTGAATGGAATCGAACTTATTTAGAGGCAAAAGCGTGCACAAGGAGGGGTAAGGGGGCATTTGCGCCCCTTATACAAACTATTTTCAATTTTTTTTTCTGAGTAATTACACAATCAAGGACGCACGTAAATAGGATAGGGGGATGCTTATTACATGAAAATCGACTAAATTTACAACGTGAGTTCTAATTGTTGGATTTTAAGGTAAGACTGAAATTTTTGTTGGTTTGGAGGTTGTTGATGGTGAATGGAAACGAACTTATTTAGTGGCAAGAGCGTACACAATAAGGGGTAAGGGGGCACTTGAATCACTAATACATTTGTTTTTCTAATTCATTTTGTTGATTAACTACACAGTCAAGGGCGTAGGTAAGCAAAGGTGATGTGGGGGTGCTTATTACGTTCAAATCAGCCAAATTTACACCTTGAGTTCTAATGATCGGATTTTCAAGGTTCGAGATTTTAAATGAAGATTAAATGTAGTGTGGGAACACAAGAAGACAAGAACGTGCGCAAGGGGGGATCTGGTTTCCAGAATCGGCTCAAAATTTTTTTTTTTTTAGGTAATACCTACCTACATATGTATTTTTATTTTAATAGGTACTTTATTTAGGTAGTACAAGTGGTAAAATTTTTTTGATGTTGATAAGTGATGGGTGGGGTGGTAAAAAATGTATTTCGGTTATTTGGCACGGAAAAAATGCTTCGTTTTAAGAATATGGTAGGTATATGGTAGAGAAGAAGTCAAAATTTAACATTCCCTTGATAAATTATTAATTTCTTTGTCAAGTGGTTACTAACAAAATTCACGGTCGTTCGTTCCTTAGGGGGTAATGGGAGGTAGGTATAACATAACATACAAATAGTCTGATTTTCAAAGTTGTCTTAAAATTACACTATAGGCAGGCAGGTAAGGTACATAATTAGGTGCATTACATTTTTATATAAATGCAAGCCCACACAACCCACACACATAATTTTAGGAAAATAATTGTCAATGTTCATTGATACGTGTGGAGGCTTATTTTCAATGTTACCTGACAAGTAACATGGATGGTGTGTAGCGCTCTTTAAGCTGAACATTTTTCGAGTGCTGATTTTAAATCATCTTTTTGGTCGATATTTGGTTGTCAAAGGTTTTACTAAAGAAGACCCGGGCAACGCCGGTTTTTATCGGCTAGTTAGATATATATTGAAAATAAAAATGACAATTATTATTATTTGCGCTTTAATTTTCTGTTTTAATTTTACCAGATCTTTAAAATAAGGGCCAGCGGGAGCCATGCAATTGAATGTGCAAAAATTAGGAGTGAGAGCTTGCTTGAAATCGATATTTACGAGTTTTGATCTCCAATTAAAAAAAAAAACATTTTTTTGGTTGAAAAAAGTAATATAGAATAGGTAAAAGAAAATTAATAAAATTGATTTTTCGCCAAATGAAGTGACATTACATACAAACATAGATATGCACTTTAGAACGTAGAATGTTGTCTAAAACAACTTATTTATGCCGAATTCCTTTTACCAAAAATATTCGATTTGTTTTCTAAACAGAATCGAATTTTTTCTTTTAATACAAGGGATTTGTCCAGAAAAGTCGATTTTTTCTTCTGAACAAATCGATTTTTTTCTTAAAAGGAATTCGAAATTAGTTTTAGTGCCAAAAAAGGAGGACACATTTAAATTATAAGAATTAAAGTCATGTGTTTTTATTTATCTATCAAACAAGTCATTTTCAATGTCCCCATAGTTATTGTATGAGTGAAATCTGTGAACTTTTTTCTAAAAGTTTCTGTTAGGGGCCAGTTATAGCTATCAGGAAAACGAATTAGGAAAAGTGTTCTGCTTCTGATGTAAAATTTACAATGTTATCATTCGTTTTGAAACACAATTGCTACACTAATTGATGGCAAATAACTAAAAGAATTTTTTGGGGACTTAACATTCTCAATTTCACAATTCTTTTTTTTTTTTTTAAAGTGTATTTATTTATTTTCCTAGTGCGAATTCATTTTTCGTACCAGCTGTGTGCTATTTCAAACGAAATGGAACAAATCGTTCCAATGATTTAAGTCCCAATTTCTACTTGTTATTCCACTGACAGGATTACAAATGAAAAAGTTTTTCGTGTGTATTTCAAAACGAAAAATTTGGCGATACGCTTGTTTACTGACTAAATTTTCCTGTGTGCTTTAACCGACCATCAGAAAAAAATATTTAATTTCATAATGTTTCAATTTTTCCTGATGCATTTTCCTGATCGCTATAGCTGGCCTCTTAATAAGGATAATGTAATTGGCACTCGTAGTAGTCGTGGCATGTTGGTTAGTGATGCGTAGGTGTGTCATGCCGGGAGTTCTAGGTTCGATTCCCAGCCTCGTCACCTATTTTAATAATAAAAAAATATTCCTGCGGACAAGGGCGGATCAGGGGGAGGTCACACTTATAAATACAATCACGCTAAAAATTTAATAATTCACCTACCGCCTTTTGCAATTGATGAACACAGCTATGTTTTTTATCGACTTAGACTAGAGTGTGTTGAATGCTGCTTCACCTGTGACATCATCCATCCCCAATGTTGAATGCTGCTTCAAATGTGACGTTATCCACCACCACTGAACTCGGCCCATTTGTTGCATCCATAAAAATAAATAAAAAGTACCCATGGTAGGTAGGTATTAATAATGTACTTACGATATGTCAAAACCTATATCCAAGGTTATATGGAAGCGAGCTGTTACCGGCGTGTTTGTGAGTATTGAATCGGAGGCGACGAAAATAGGTTTGGCTGTTAATGAGGATAATACGAAGTATATGCTATCATCGAGAAAGGAATCTCAAAATCGTCGATATGGGAAAAAATTCACGATGGATAGATACAACTTCGAAATCGTCAAGGACTTTGTCTACCTGGGCTCCACTATAACATCGCAGAATGACGACAGTGCAGAGATCAAACGAAGAATTACTCTTGCCAATTGCTGTTTCTTCGGGCTAAGAAGGCATTTGAGTAATAAAGCCCTCTCTCAGAGAACCAAGAAGACCTTATATAAAACCCTTATCATCCCGGTCCTGCTGTATGGGGCAGAAGCATGGACCCTGACAAAAACGGATGAGAATCTACTTGGGTGCTTTGAAAGGAAGATTCTTCGGGTGATTTTCGGTCCAGTTTGTATCGATGGAGTATGGAGGAGAAGATTCAACAACGAGCTTTACGGGCTTTACAGCGACGTCGACCTGGTCAAAAAGCTTAAAATACAGCGACTAAGATGGCTGGGACACGTGGAGCGTATGGACACCAACGCACCAGCCCGACAAATCTTCGAATCTACCCCTGACGGTCTGCGCAGCACAGAAAGACCCCACCTTAGGTGGCGTACACAAGTGGAGAACGACCTCAACCAACTTGGAGTGCGTAACTGGATGCAGCTAGTTAGGGACCGAGCTGGCTGGAGGGGCTTGGTGGTTGAGGCCGTAGTCCATCTTGGGCTGTGAGCGCCATATAAAGTAAGTAAGTAAGCTATATTTGATTAAAAATGATGGTTAAAATAAAAGCAGTTAAAGTTGAAGTAGTTTTAAATTCATAAGCACTTGTTCTTCTGAATTCCTAAATTCAAGTTTTATTTTTCCATATGCAACTGCTCCTTTGACAAAATATCTGATATCTAAATGTGCTGCGGTTGCCGCCTTGCCTGTCATAATTGCTATTGTTCCTTGGTGAAGTCCTAGTTCTGAATGAATGAATAATGTTGGGTGCTAGTGGACTGCGACCTAAAGATCTATTGTGCCCTAAAGTCCTAGATCTTTAAGTGCTTAAAAATGATGATTTTTTTGCAACACAACTGATTTTAACATATCCCTCCTCTGTATTTAGCGTAGCCACAATCTTCTGTTTCTTTGAGCCCACTTTGAGAATCCACTCTGCGATTTTCGATCTTTGTAACCTATTGCCCAACTTGCGTCAGCAAATGCGATTTTTATAAACGATTTCAAAACGTCGCAAACTTGCAGTTAGCGAAGGATACGCATTGGTACATGCCAATGCTACTGTCGGGAATTACTGTTCAATTGTGATAAGGCTTGGCTGATGTGTAGGTTAGGTACTCATAGAACGTTGAACTTCAAGCCCTATGCATATAGCTCAGGACATTTGGCCTAAATCGATCAGGTTAACGCCGTTTTCGAAACCCAGCCTTGAAATTGTTTGTGATAAGTGTAATTTTTTTTTCGCCATGGAGTGTTCAGTAAATGCACCTTGATACATAACCAAGCACCTTAAGGTTTGCGTCCAGCTTTAAGTTCTAAAGTAATTTAAGTTGTTGTTGTTCACAAAATTCAATAAAAGCAAAGATGTTTATTTATTGATGTTGTTATAGTTTTTATTATCGCGCATCTCAGCATTCATACTACCTCAAGCATAGCTTAGTACCTTTTTAAGAATCTTTTTTTTATAATAAGGAATTCATTGGATTCAGAAATCTCAATTTTATACAGAATTAAAATTGACCAAATAATCTTTTCACTATGGTGCTAAAAACATTATATGCCATCACTCAATTTTTCGATATATCGGGGTAAAAGACCCCGTAAGAATAGTTGCTTATCATGAAATTAAAGCTTAACATCTCATAAAAAGATGACAAAACAATTTTAGTACTACGTTAAAAACAAGGAAAATACCTTTCATTTGATACCAAAATAATTTTTCTACTACATTTATTTCTCAAGTTATAAACAATTATGTGGGAAAAAAAGCTAAAAACTTTATTTTGCAATAGGCAACTTCAAGCTCAAATACCTCAACTTTCCCATGGAAGATTTTGAAAATATTTCACTAACATAATAAACTCAACGTCATCTTTCGTTTGACACCAAACTTGTTCGTGTACACTCTTGACCAGAAATGGGCAATTCCCTTTACGAATCTACCTATAAACAACGAAATTAATATGACGTCAAAACATTTTTAGGTATTTATTAAAACAAAATTAGCCTAGTTCCTTAACTTTGCAAATCTGTGATTTTCTGTGCATTTGTGTGAATTTCAGTCAACGTTATGTCAAAGTTCATATAAAAAAAAAAAAAAATGTGCAGAAAATCACAGAGGTTTAAAGTAAAGGAACAGACCTATTATTTAGGTATTACGAAATTACGACCACTAAGCAATTTTAGGAAAATAGATCTCAGAGCCAGAAGCCGAAGTAATCTGAGTAACATGAATGGGATTCCTCAGCAACAAGTTTAAATGTAAAAGTAATTGGGATTAAAATTTCGTTTGCTCATAGTATTTGACGGAACGAAGTCTCAGAAATCAAATGGCACGGTAATTCCCAGCCAAGTTCTCGGCACTACTACCTTTTTACAGGAACAAACTTAAGCGCTTTTCGAGCCCCTCTAATTTCGGAACCAATAATGTCAGAAACTTTAAACTCGCCATATTTGCTAAGCTAGGCAAGCACAGGCGCTTCACCAAATTTCAACTCCCTAGAAATAGTGGTTCCTGAGATATAGGACGTCAAAATCGCGAAAACCGTAACTGACTGACTCACTGACTGACAGATCATCAAAATTATGGAGCACTTCTAGACACCGTAGAATCTTGTAATTTTGAACATCGGTAGGCCTTGTGGTGTATACAAAGGAAAAACTCCAAAATTTGGGATTTTCCATATAGGGGGCGTGGTATCCGCCCACTTTCACACAATTGCTATCAATTATTTGGAGAACTTCTGATTGTTGTAGAATGATAAAATTTGGTAAGGAAGTAGACCTTACAATCTGAGCACAGAAAAAAAATATGAATTTAAAATATATCACTCAGGGGGCGTGGCATCCACCCTCTTTTCTGAAAATAGTTATTAATCATATGGAGCACTTCCCGACACCATAGAATCTTGTAATTTCGCACAACGGTAGGCCTTGTGCTATATACAGAGAAACAAATAGAAAACTTTGGATTTTCCATATAGGGGGCGTGGTATCCACCCACTTCCTCAAATTATTTTCTGATTGTTGCAGAATGATGAAATTTTGTATAGAGGTAGAGCTTGCAATATGTGTAAGGAAAACAAAAATTAAATTTGAGATTTTTCATTTAGGGGCGTGGCATCCACCCAATTTCTTAGAACTATGTCTTATTATTATTGGATGATGAAATTTGGTAGAGCGATAGGGCTTGATGATTAATTAGAGTGTTGGACCTCAGGTGCATTCGAAAATTGAAAATTTAAGATTTTGTGTTAAAAAAAAATTCTTTGCAAAAGGGAGTGAAATCACACCAAAAACATAAATGTTAAAAAAGATCCAAATTCTCAATGTATACAAAAAAACCTTAATGTAAAAGTCAGTCGTGAAAAGTAATAAGATCTAAAAGTACGCCAAGTTCTAAATTTATGAAGGGTTTATTATCAAATATTTTAAGTAGAGTAATATCGTAATAACTCCAAATTATAAGAGAAATTTCTTATTTAATGATAACTGACTAAATTTTGGTATGTTTATTTGGCAAGTTTTCTTTTTTTCCAACTGATTACTCAACATTCAAAATGTTTTGAAAACTTGCCAAGTAAATCCAAGTGTCACTTTGGCAGCTACAATTGCAAAAATGGGTTGAAATGTCACTGTTTTAGGCGTGTTCAGCTAGAAAAATAGGTTTAGTATGATACTTGTTAGAAAATGTTTAAAACTAACAATATTTTAGTAAAGAGTTTTAAAGTTAGAAAATTGTTAAGTAGTATCATGTTAATACCTTAACATCAGGCTGTTTAAAATTTTGTTATGTGTTTGTCAATATAAAATGTTGTTTTTTGTTTTTTTTTTTTATAATATTATTTTGTTAGAAAGCTTGAAATCAAAAACAGAATTATAACTTGCAACGAAAAAGAATTGAAGAAATCTGTTATCGTCGCGGGTCGGGATTGAAATACTGCAGGGTCAAAATACTGTTTTTAAAATATTGATTTCAAAATACTGTAATTCAAAATTCTGGTTACACAAAATTCTGTATTTTAAAATTCTGTATGGTCAAATTCTGTATTTCAATATTAGGCTTTTCAAAATTCTGTATTTAAAAAAATTGTTTTGATAATGTAAAAAAGTGCGCACTTATAGCCTTGTGTCACTTTCAGAATCATATATTTCTTATTTACCCTAAAATAAAATCTGTAAGGGCAACAGAGGGTTCATTTAGATTTTAGAACTTTAAATCCTTCATTTTTTGATATTAACTGATTTCAAATGAAAATTCTTGCATTGACAAAAAAAAAAAAATCAGTGTACAGAAAGTTAAGACTTTAGATAATTATGTTGATAGCAGCATTTGTCCTCAAAAATGAATGATGAATTTGAGGTGTAAAAATTAAAACTTCGCACGAATTTTTCATTTTCTTCTCTTCTGCAAAATTCTGTCCGCTATATTTTCACCAAATTGATCTTTTCATCGGCAAAATTTTTTTCCGCCACGCTTTGAGTGAAATAAAATTCGAACACACAATTTGATGTGAGATGTTCACGTGGAAAAATCTCAAGGATTATGAATAGTGTTTTAAATTTCTTAAAATAGCGTAGCGAGAAAAATGAAGTTTTTGAAATTCAATAAGAAAATCCCTTATTTACTTTCAAAGCTGGACAGCATATAGGTCTAAGCCTAAGCCAAAAAAAGATTTCTTAAGAAAATAGCTAAAAATATCCTCTATTTTTTTTTTCGCTAATTATGTACCGTCCGATATCTTGTTCAAAAAAAATAAAATTAAATGTGAGTTAGCCCCCCTCTAATCGCAATCTTGCGCACGCCCTTGCTTGCTCCCGACGTGACTAATCACCTGTATTTACGGAGAAAAAATCCGTGTGCTCACATCCAAATAAAAATTGAAGGCGCAGTAGTCCCCAGGAACTATGTCCACCGAAGGAGTTAGTTCCCTCTTAGGGGAGAACAGAAACCACTTTTTGAAAGTGGTTTTTATTCCCATATAAGGAGCAAAAAAAAATTCAAAAAAATCCGTGGTTTTAATTCCCGTCAAATCTATAATCTTTTCCTTTCAAAAAAAAAAAAAAACTGTGTGTGTACTAACGTACGCGCACTGTAAGTTATACTTCTTTTAGGAGTTTATAAAACTATTCAACACTATCACAGAATCCATTGCAATCGAAAATATTCTCCGAATAAAAAAAAAACAATCACAGAATCCATTTGTACTACGTTCGTAGTGAAAAATCTCCTACGAATTTCGACATTCATGAAATTTGGTATCACAGAATCCATATGAAACGAAAATAAGTATTTTTCTCTATTACAAAGTTGTTACTGTCGTTTCCAAAGATAATTACTTTATTAAAGTTGTCAATTTGATATTTTAAACTCCAATTCCAACTCTTTAAACATATTTGTATGCAATCTAAAATTATCTGCACAAAAAGATTTCAGATGCATATAGGTATGTTTGTTATTTGTAATTTTATAATCACAGAATAGATTGGCACAAATGAATGCATTGGTTGGGGTTGGGAAACTTCGCTAAAAGGAATTTTACTACGTTTATATTCAGGATCGAAAGCTCGAGTTAGATTAGGGTTCGATTTTCAGGTTATTCGTTCATAGATTTGAGAGCTCGATATTGAGGATATCTAGGAAGTGCTACCTTTCAATTGATGCATCGCATTATACGAAAAATCGACTTTTATATTTAAACGCGATTTGCGGCTAAACTAGACTTGCTAGAGTCATCAAAGTTGAGGGTGCCGTGACTTAAGGCCAAGTGACATAAGACCCAATTTGGGTGTTTGGCCTTATGTCACTTTTCAATAGCGACATAAGGCCAAATTTTAAGAGTTGGCCTTATGTCACTTTTGAAAAGTGACGTAAGGCCAATTGGGCCTTAGTCACTTTGAACTGTTTTCTTTAAAACCGAAACTATATTGAATAAATTCCGCATGTCGCCACGTACATAGGTATATGTATATGTATGTACGTTACTGTAAGAAGCCGAAATAATAAATTCTAGAATTTACCAGTAAATCCAAGAGCACCCAGCATTACGGCGGCGTATAAACAATGAGGTATGTATTGGGGGGCATGCTGCCCCCCTGCAACCCCCCTGCTCAGCCCACTATAAGATTTGGGGTAGGTGCGAGGTTGGGGTGTATGCAAAGTTTCTTTTGCAGAATTTACCGGTAAATCCTACCTCACTGTTTTTACATAGGATAAATTCAAAGTTTCTTTAAATTCAGATTCTTAAAATACAAAAAAACTTTGCATACACCCAACCTCGCACCTACCCCAATTCCTATAGTGGGCCCAGCAGGGGGGTTGCAGGGGGGCAGCATGCCCCCCCATACATACCTCACTATTTATACGCCGTAATGCTGAGTGCTCTAGAATTTACCGGTAAATTCTAGAATTTCATTATTTCGGCTTTTTATAGTAATATATACATATACGTGGCGACATGCCGAATTTATTCAATATAGTTTCCGTTTGAAAGATGTCCGAAACCTCTTTTACTGTAAGGGGAGCTTTTGGGAATGTTAGATACTTAATTATATTTGGCCTTATGTCTCAAAGAAAATTGTAAATGTGTAAATTTGGTCTCATTTCGCTTTTGTAAAGTGACATAAGGCCAAACACCCAAATTTCGTATTTTTTAGAAATTCGTAGTTTCCGACAGTACACAACAAAGCTGTAATTTATAGCCTATCTGTCAAGCCATTTACTGTCAAATTCCATGTAAGGATGTCTACGATGACGATGGACGGTTTACATTCGCCTTATTCATCCCACGTTTTTTTTTTTTAATTCCTGAACCATCTCATTCCCACTTCATCAGTCGTTGGTGTGGATGCCTGAGGCCTTCAAATGTTTGTGTCATATTCAATGCAATCTATACGCATATACGGCGCCCACGTAAAATTTTGCAGCGTGTGGTGTTGATACAGAAACCACGTAAAAATTATTTTGCGCCATAAATTAAATTTTTATTGATCCGGACGCGACTTAGTAATAATTCATGTCCTGACACACCACTGCATCGTTTTTGTTCAGGCAATATTCACCATGTGATTGTTAACATTAGATTTTTAATGAAGCATGTTTTCGTTCATTAAAATATTCCTCGTGTTTACATTAAAAATCCAATGTAAACAGGCATAATGAATATTAATATTCACCTTAATAGGCCAGTCAATAACGACATCGAAGGTCGCAAAAAATTGCACTGCACTAATTTTCTTGGCAAGTTGTTAGGATAGGTACCAGTAGTATAAAACCAAGTTTGCAGCTTCGAAAGACCTGTGCTAACTGCGTGGTGGTCAAAAAACCGCGACTTTTTCGTACTTTTTTCAGTTTTGGCGTATAACTTTTAAAAGGTAAATCCTAGAAAAAAACTACTAACTACATTGTTAAAGGACACTAAATTTGCTATTATTTAAGCGAAACTGCAGCTCTGTAGGTTAAATAGTTCTCGAAATACAGCACTTCAAACTTTGACAATTTTTCTAAAAAAAATCGAAATTGTAGTTTTAGCCGTCTTTAAAACAGAATATCGGCTTAAATAGTCATCATACAAGGTAAGTCATTGAGTAATAATTGTAGAGCAGTTATATAGCGTTAATTTAAATATAAGCAGAACCCTATGCAGCCAATAGTTCCTTGTTATCATGAAAAAAAAAACGAAATAATCTCACTGAAAAAGAAATTAATATAATCATGCAAATGGAACTGAATGTTAATACATAATAATGCATAAAATAATCAAAATTATATAAATACTATTTTGAGGGACGTGAAATGTTGAACGTTAAGTGATGGCGAGTTCTCAGCTGACTCCTGTGACAGAAAAACACATCACATTAATTTACAATATATACACTTGTCAAAACAATTAAGGGAACAAAAAAAATCACTTTTTTTTTAGTGTTCTTTGAAGAGCTGTATCTCTGTGAAAAAAGGTCATATTGAGATGAAACAAAAAGCATTCTGAAGCTTTATACCTTTTGTATTGAGGAATTTTCGCAAATAATTTTTTTAAGGTAACGTTATTGCGCGATCATAAGAAGCAGCACGACCCAAAAATTTAAAATTTTTTTCTTTTTTTTGAACATTGTCATTTTCTTTGAAAAATTTTTTTGAGCCAATTTAATGTTTTGTTTCAATAACTTGTTTATTCAGCTGAATTAATATTCTACAAGATTTTTTCAAAACTCTATAACGATTATTTTTTTTGGCTCCTCATCGTTACATTCAGAAAAGGTCTAAAAAAACGACTTTTTAAAGACTTTTTGTAAATCTTTTACTGATTTAAAAATATTGGTTGTAGGACTTAATTGTTAAAACATTTTAAAGACCACGAATATTTCTGCAAAATTTCAAATAAATCCATTGGAAATTGCCAAGAGCAACTTTAGTTGCTCTGTGTTGCCGGCAACTTTGGGCAACTAAAAGCTGCCTTGTGAGTGACAGGCCTAAGTTTCTAATGAGCATACCTTCTAGATAGCATTTGGCAGCAATTCAATAATACCATTACCCGAAATGTCATGTTCTAATGACATTTCAGGTGTCCCAACTCCCAACAGATTCCTTGTAATTTGTTTACCCCCAACGTCCGAAAAGAAGTATAACTTCAAAAAAAAAAAGCTTGCTTCCATAAATACAGTACTAGCACCTAGCATTACGGCGGTGCGTCGTATGAACTGTGAGTTTTGTATGGGGGGCATGCTTCCCCCTTTCAACCCCTCCCACTAAAGGTCTTGAGATAGGTGCGAGGTTGAGTGTATGCAAAGCTTCTTTTGCATTTAAAGAATCTGGATTTAAAGAAATTTTGAATTTATCTTATACATTTATCCAATGTCAACAGCTGTTTTTTTAAATATATGTACATATTTACATATAATTATGTGGCCTAAAGTTTGAATTTTCATACATGAAAATGTAATGAAAGATAATGTGAATTTTTTTATAATGCATAACATTTTCATATCTGCATATTTAGAAAACAGCTGTTGACATTGGATATTATGTATAAGATAAATTCAAAGATTCCTTAAATCCAGATTCTTTAAAAGCAAAAGTAACTTTGCATACACCCAGCCTCGTACCTATCCCAAATCCTATAGTGTAACAAGCAGGGGGGTTGCAGGGGGAAATATGCCCCCCCATACATACATACTTCACTATAATAAGTTATCTTTTCGTATTTTCAAATTTGTATAAAATTCCCATTGGGAATAAAAAAAAAAACTTTTAAAAAGTGGTTTCTGTTCTCTCCTAGAGGAAACTAACTCCTTCGATGGACTTAGTTCCTGGGGACTTAGTTCACGGCACCAAATTGAAGATATCCTATGTGACAAAAAACTAAAAATAGAATAGATACCTGTAGTCTTTTTATTAATAAGCGAGGATATTAAAATATTTGCACTATTGGGTTATGTAAACGGTGGCAAAGCAAAGACAGATCACAAGCACATCTCAATGGAGAAAATGTCACCAAAGTTTCAGGAAAAAAGTTCTGTTTAAAAAGTTAACTCTAGATAGAACTACATTTTCCAAGACTTGATAATTTGGTTCTGATCCTCTTTCAGAATTATTTGCAGAGTAAAAATATTTTTCGAAACAAATTATAAGGGGTATTCGTATTCAGTCGTTACACCGGATAACAAGTGTAGTAAAATTGTAAAATTTTTTTTTTTTTTTTGTAGATCGTGAACGAACTTTTTCTATTCCGTTGCAACATTGCAGAAAATGCACAGCTGACAGCAAGAATGACATTTGGCTTGCTATCAAATACACGTTTGCAAATTTTACACTCTTGTATTTTTCTGTTGCAATTGGGTTGAGCTATAGTAAAAGTGCAAAAGTGTTAAAAGATTGTCTTCAGTATATGTTGTTGTTGGAGTGTTAGAAAATGTTACACTTTTACAACGATATACTAGACCAGTTGCACCGGATCGTGAATACCCATATAATATCATTTTTTCCTGTCGCCAAAATAAAATTTTATTTGTTATGCCTGAGAATAGAAGTAATATTCGCACAAGAAAATTTCGCCTAGTTATTATGTACTAGTATATATATATATTTATGTACATACATACATACATTAGGAACAATAAATCCGAATTCCAGTATGTTACATAATTTCTGTGTGATATTTATATATTATATTTATATTTTTAAAAAAATTTACTTTTCGCAGCACCATATCAGAAATTCATCTCATTATAACATTTCAAATAAATATAGATAGGTATCATGGTTGAATTCGTGGCAAAAAATAACATTAATATATCATTATTATTTTGACACCAAACGAATATACCTACAAATATTTAAAAAAACTGTCTCGTGGCTTTTGTTCTGAAACTAAAGAACTGGCAAACATTAACCTTCGCTCATTGCTTAAAACAAGTAACTCTGTTTTGTCGTCAGGGAAATTTTTGGATTAAAAGTTTAAACAACTGTGCTAGATCAACAATTACTTCTGTTTCATATTTACTAACAAAAATATCAAAACACGTATCTCAAGTTTCACCAAAGACTTTGCCAAATATTAATCCAAATTTTTCAAAAAAACAAACTAAATCAAACAAAATAGAAAGATAAGAATATTTTTTTTACCAAACAAATATGTTAAATCAAACAACAAACACATGTGATCTTGCAAAAATAAAAAAAAAAAACAAAAAAACAAAAGTTTGAAGTTTTTTTTTTATTTTTTGGAGGTTTTCGAGAGTATAAAAGGCGACCTTTTGGTTCAACCAGTATTCAGTACAATTGGGTAGTTGTTGAATAAATTACACATCCTTGTATAGTGACGAAAAAATTTGAAATGAATTATTTCTTCTTGACGGCAGCTGTTGTCACAATAGCTTTTGCACAGCAATCGCATTCACAACTTCTTGTAAGTCTTTTAAAAAAACATTTGTTTTCGAGTTTCGTATCTAAGTATTAACTTATTTCATTTTCTTTAGGGAAGGAACGGAGGCGGTTTATTAGGAGGTTTACTAGGCAGTCCATCGGGAGGGAGCTCTGGTAGTTCTAGTGGCGGAATACTTTCAAACGTAGTTCAGGCCCCATTCGATGTGGCAAACTCAATTTTGGGTGGACTTGGTGGACTTGGTGGACTTGGAGGAAACCTAAACGTTGGTCTTAATATTGGTGGAAGTGGGGTGAGATATTTTATACTAAAGTTTGCATGGATAGTAAATTTTAACCCATTGTATGTTTTTTAAATCTGCAGGGTGGACTATTTGGAGGTAGTGGATCACAATCAATTTCATGGCAATCAAATGGAAATGACGCATCCACGACCACTGTGACCACAATCACAACAGTAATTAGATCATGGCCCATTGGATCAAGACAAGGAATTCATGAAATTATTAAATCAGATGGATCTCGTAAGTACATGGCAACAATGGTATCTTCTGCAGGAACACCTGGAGCAAAGCTAGTGAAAAGACCTGACGGATCATCGATTTACCTAATCACATTAGAATATAACCAAAAACCTCAAAATTTAAATTTACCTATGTTAGAAACACTCAGAGAAATTATAAACCCAAATGGAAAAGCTCAATATATCCTATATACAAATCCAATCCCCATTGGAACAAGGGCTGGAGTATATCCTGTTCTTACCCTTAATGGAAATATTATGTTCTTAGTTTCAAGAATAGTTCGTACACAACAACCTGGAGCAAAGCAAATACAAAATCCCGATGGATCTATTTCATGGATTATTTCAAAAATGTCTTCTGAAAAACCTACAGATCTGCCTGTATATGGCCTGGTTATTCAAATTAAGGGACCAAATGGAGAAATTCAATATGTTCCTTATAACCAAAGCCCATCTGGACAAAATATACAATTTGTTACCATTGGATCAATGCCCGGAATTCAAGCAGTATATAGACCAAGTACAGGAACTTGGTATTATATGATAACAATTAGAGTAAAAAAAGGAACACCTGGAGCAAGGCAAGTAACTGGACCTGACGGAACTATCTGGTACCTGAAAACAACCAAATCTAATAACAAACCTGCAGCATCAGATTTGCCAGAAGCATCTCCTGTTAGAGAAATTATTGGGGAAGATGGAGTACCACAGTATATATCTATTCAATTAAAACGTATTGGATTCAGGCCTGCAATTCAACCAGTATATACAGAAGAAGGCAAAATGTATTATTTGATAACAATTAGATTAACTAAACAAGAACCTGGATCAAGGCAAGTAATACAACCTGACGGAACTATATGGTGGCTAAAAACATACAAATCTACTGAAAAACCTAAAGACAATTTGCCTGTAAATCCTCCTGTTAAAGAAATTGTTGGGGACAATGGCGAACCAGCATTTATCACTATTCCACAATCAAATGGACAATCCCCATCTTTAGAGTATCCATTAGGACAACAACCTACTGGACAACAACCTAGTGGACAACAACCCAATGGACAACAACCCAGTGGACAACAACCTAGTGGACAACAACCCACTGGACAATACCCATCTGGACAACAACCTACTGGACAATATCCATCTGGACAACAACCCAGTGGACAATATCCATCTGGACAACAACCTACTGGACAATACCCATCTGGACAACAACCTAGTGGACAACAACCCAGTGGACAACAACCTAGTGGACAACAACCCACTGGACAATACCCATCTGGACAACAACCTAGTGGACAACAACCCAGTGGACAATATCCATCTGGGCAATACCCATCTGGACAACAACCTAGTGGACAACAACCCATTGGACAATACCCATCTGGACAACAACCTAATGGACAACAACCCAGTGGACAATATCCATCTGGACAACAACCTACTGGACAATACCCATCTGGACAACAACCTATTGGACAACAACCTATTGGACAACAACCCGGTGGACAACAACCCAGTGGACAATATCCATCTGGACAACCTAGTGGACAACCATCTGGACAACCTATTGGACAACAACCCGGTGGACAACAACCCAGTGGACAATATCCATCTGGACAACAACCTAGTGAACAACAACCTGGTGGACAACAACCCAGTGGACAATATCCATCTGGACAATATCCATCTGGACAACCTATTGGACAACAACCCAGTGGACAATATCCATCTGGACAACAACCTACTGGACAATATCCATCTGGACAACCTATTGGACAACAACCTATTGGACAACAACCCGGTGGACAACAACCCAGTGGACAATATCCATCTGGACAACCTATTGGACAACAACCTATTGGACAACAACCCGGTGGACAACAACCCAGTGGACAATATCCATCTGGACAACCTAATGGACAACAACCCAGTGGACAATATCCATCTGGACAACCTGGACAACAACCCAGTGGACAATATCCATCTGGACAACCTATTGGACAACAACCTATTGGACAACAACCCGGTGGACAACAACCCAGTGGACAATATCCATCTGGACAACCTAGTGGACAACCATCTGGACAACCTATTGGACAACAACCCGGTGGACAACAACCCAGTGGACAATATCCATCTGGACAACAACCTAGTGAACAACAACCTGGTGGACAACAACCCAGTGGACAATATCCATCTGGACAACAACCTACTGGACAATATCCATCTGGACAACCTATTGGACAACAACCTATTGGACAACAACCCGGTGGACAACAACCCAGTGGACAATATCCATCTGGACAACCTATTGGACAACAACCTATTGGACAACAACCCGGTGGACAACAACCCAGTGGACAATATCCATCTGGACAACCTAATGGACAACAACCCAGTGGACAATATCCATCTGGACAACCTGGACAACAACCCAGTGAACAATATCCATCTGGACAACCTAGTGGACAACCATCTGGACAACCTATTGGACAACAACCCGGTGGACAACAACCCAGTGGACAATATCCATCTGGACAACAACCTAGTGAACAACAACCTGGTGGACAACAACCCAGTGGACAATATCCATCTGGACAATATCCATCTGGACAACCTATTGGACAACAACCCAGTGGACAATATCCATCTGGACAACAACCTACTGGACAATATCCATCTGGACAACCTATTGGACAACAACCTATTGGACAACAACCCGGTGGACAACAACCCAGTGGACAATATCCATCTGGACAACCTATTGGACAACAACCTATTGGACAACAACCCGGTGGACAACAACCCAGTGGACAATATCCATCTGGACAACCTAATGGACAACAACCCAGTGGACAATATCCATCTGGACAACCTGGACAACAACCCAGTGGACAATATCCATCTGGACAACCTATTGGACAACAACCTATTGGACAACAACCCGGTGGACAACAACCCAGTGGACAATATCCATCTGGACAACCTAGTGGACAACCATCTGGACAACCTATTGGACAACAACCCGGTGGACAACAACCCAGTGGACAATATCCATCTGGACAACAACCTAGTGAACAACAACCTGGTGGACAACAACCCAGTGGACAATATCCATCTGGACAATATCCATCTGGACAACCTATTGGACAACAACCCAGTGGACAATATCCATCTGGACAACAACCTACTGGACAATATCCATCTGGACAACCTATTGGACAACAACCTATTGGACAACAACCCGGTGGACAACAACCCAGTGGACAATATCCATCTGGACAACCTATTGGACAACAACCTATTGGACAACAACCCGGTGGACAACAACCCAGTGGACAATATCCATCTGGACAACCTAATGGACAACAACCCAGTGGACAATATCCATCTGGACAACCTGGACAACAACCCAGTGAACAATATCCATCTGGACAACCTAGTGGACAACCATCTGGACAACCTATTGGACAACAACCCGGTGGACAACAACCCAGTGGACAATATCCATCTGGACAACAACCTAGTGAACAACAACCTGGTGGACAACAACCCACTGGACAATACCCATCTGGACAACAACCTAGTGGACAACAACCCAGTGGACAACAACCTAGTGGACAAAAACCCACTGGACAATACCCATCTGGACAACAACCTAGTGGACAACAACCCAGTGGACAACAACCTAGTGGACAACAACCCACTGGACAATACCCATCTGGACAATACCCATCTGGACAACAACCTAGTGGACAACAACCCAGTGGACAACAACCTAGTGGACAACAACCCACTGGACAATACCCATCTGGACAATACCCATCTGGACAACAACCTAGTGGACAACAACCCATTGGACAATACCCATCTAGTGGTGTAAATCCTCAACCTATGGACGTAACTCAAATGAAGCCTGGAGTATATCCAATTAAAATGCCAAATGGACAGGAAATGTACTTGGTTATAAAAGTTACTTATGAGAACCAACCCGGAGCAATACCAAAAAAAAACCCTGATGGTACAACATATTACATTATTCTAAATAAGTTGGCTGAAAAACCTCAAGAAAATATGCCTTTTTACCAACCTGTTACTGAATTTTATAAAGATGGAAAATTACAATATACGTTTATTTCTGGCGGACAACAGCCAAATATGAATGGACAGAAACCTATGGACGTAACTCAAATGAAGCCTGGAGTATATCCAATTAAAATGCCAAATGGACAGGAAATGTACTTGGTTATAAAAGTTACTTATGAGAACCAACCCGGAGCAATACCAAAAAAAAACCCTGATGGTACAACATATTACATTATTCTAAATAAGTTGGCTGAAAAACCTCAAGGAAATATGCCTTTTTACGAACCTGTTACTGAATTTTATAAAAATGGAATATTACAATATACGTTTAGTTTACCTGGCGGACAACAGCCAAATATGAATGGACAGAAACCTATGGACGTAACTCAAATGAAGCCTGGAGTATATCCAATTAAAATGCCAAATGGACAGGAAATATACTTGGTTATAAAAGTTACTTATGAGAACCAACCCGGAGCAATACCAATAAAAAAACCTGATGGTACAACATATTACATTATTCTAAATAAGTTGGCTGAAAAACCTCAAGGAAATATGCCTCTTTACCCACCTGTTACTGAATTGAATATGAATGGAAAATCACAATATGTGTTTAATGTACCACAACTTAGCCAACAACCTAATGGACCAACATCCGAATACCCGAAACTCATTACAGAACCTGGAGTAGTGGAACTAACAAAAAAGGACGGAAGCATTATTTATCTTGTAACAGAACTATCTAGTCTAGGACAACCTGGTGCACATTCAGTCCAAAAACCTGATGGAACATATACGGTTTTAAGTACATATGAAACTGATGTTCAACCTGAAGGCTATGAATCTCCCAGCGAAAGTTCTCTACAAATATCATTTTCATCATCAGTATCAGGAGGTCCAAATTCACCACAAATGCAAATGCTTAGCAATTTACCCGTGGAAATCATCAATCTTTTAAGTTCTGGTAAAATTAACGAGGCTATACTTAAACTAAAAGCCCTGGGCTTCAATTTGGATCCTCAAACGGTAAGTTTGTCACTGAAATTATTCTAATCAGTTTGATGCTATAATGCGTATGTTTTAGGAACAATTTCTGAGAAATGGATTGAAAATGGTAAGTCACTGCTTATTTCTTTATTCCTTCATACATATTAACATTTTTGTTTCTATGTAGGGACCAATGGGTGGTAGCGGTGGAGCTAGCATACAATTCTCAAGTGTAAGTTAAAGTTCCTTATCCCCTTTTTATATATAGCATGTATGTTTTTAGGGACCAATGCAAGGCGGTGTTAACGGTGGAACTAGCATGCAAAACGTAGGAGTAAGTTAAAATTTCTTATCCCCTTTTTATATATAGCATGTATGTTTTTAGGGACCAATGCAAGGCGGTGTTAACGGTGGAACTAGCATGCAAAACGTAGGAGTAAGTTAAAATTTCTTATCCCCTTTTTATATATAGCATGTATGTTTTTAGGGACCAATGCAAGGCGGTGTTAACGGTGGAACTAGCATGCAAAACGTAGGAGTAAGTTAAAATTTCTTATCCCCTTTTTATATATAGCATGTATGTTTTTAGGGACCAATGCAAGGCGGTGTTAACGGTGGAACTAGCATGCAAAACGTAGGAGTAAGTTAAAATTTCTTATCCCCTTTTTATATATAGCATGTATGTTTTTAGGGATCATCTAACATTGGTTTGAATCTCAATGCTAACTTAGGATTGGGCAATGGTGTAAGTCATTGACTATATTTTAAATGAATGCATACGTATAGGATATATAATATTATCTTTGTAGGGACAAAACCTTATAACCACGTTGGGATAAGTTGATTGTCGAATGATGTTTTTGATGAATAAAAATAAATTTAATTTTTCTTCATAATTCTCCGAAATGTTCTGATAACCTTTATCTAACATGACCTGCTGTAAAAAAAACGATTGAATTTTCAACGAAAATAAACAATATGATTTTTGGAGGGACATGTCTGCAGTTAAAATATAAAAATATATACGATTTAATGTTCTTGAATTTAATTACAACGAATAAACTTTTAATTTCTTTATAATATCAAATATCTTGTGTTTTAATATTGATTGAGATTTCTATATTTTGGTATATTGTATATATATATCTAGCATCTAAATGCAGAGTTAAATATTTTTGATGGCGCATTTGATCCACCAGTATTAAGCCAAGGAAAAGTAGACAGCAAATATTCACAAACATCGAAAAAATAAAGTTCTCCCCAAAATCTCAGCTTTTTCGGATTTTTTTTCAAAGTGAAAGTCAAATTTTCCTGGGATAAATAAATGTGTATAAGGCCCATCGCCCACTATTTAACTTTTTGTTGCGCAACTAAAAGTTTCTCGGAGTTGCTTGCCATCGCTCACTAGGCAATTATCGAGCAACTTTTGGGTTCAGTATTTTTAATTGAAATGTTAAATTGACCTTGTATTTTGGATCAGTGACGATACAAAATTCGTTCAGTGAGAAAATAAAACTTGTTTTTCGAGTTAAAATCCTCTCATTTGGCAAAAATTTTGGAAAATTCCCAAAAGTTGCTGGAAGTAGTTGCTCGGAAATTGCCTAGTGGCCGAGGGTAAGAAACAAAAAGTTGCCGGGGAAAAAGTTCCGCGAGCAACTCCGAGCAACAAAAAGTTGCGCAACTAAAAGTTGCCTAGTGGGCGATCTCCCATATAAGCTAATGTAATTGGATTGGGAGCAACAAAAAGTTTCTGGGGCTAGCAACAAAAAGTTGCCTAGTGGGCGATGGGCTTAATGAAACTCTTCTTCACAGAAAAGATCAGAAGAGTACAGTATTGTGAGTTCCATGAATAAACTCTTGCACTAAATTCTATCACTTTCTGTTTCATGAACTTATTCAGAACAGAGGCCTCCACCCATATTTTTGATAAAAATAGAAAAATGGCAAAACGGTTGCATAAAGATCTTAGCCCTGGAACCACGTATTCCCAAAATTTAAACTGCATATGAGAGACTGATACCTTGGCTTCCAAATGTTCAAGCTTTTTTGATTTTGGTTTTTGTTTGTTTTATTCAAAAATTTCGATGACAGGTTTCGTGAAATTACGAAAAACTGCCAAATGCTTTCAAACCGATCTGAAAACAGGAGAGGGGTAGTCGTATAATATATATATATTTTGAAAGGTAATAAATAGGGCTTCTATTTGTTCGTGAGTGATTTTTGAACTTAGTCACCATTTTTGAATTATAAGCTTTTGAAAACAAGTAAATTTTCTAATTTGTAATAGTGTTTTTCAATAACTAAATATGGTACGAATAGCACAAAACTTTTTCAAAATGATATATGATATTCAAATAGTTCGAAATTTTAGTTCTTCCAATCGACATAAGATGGTTTTTATTCAAAGATCTATTTATGTATGTGTAATTGTCAAGAGAGAGGAGAACCAAGGAATATTATTTATGAGTTGCAACATAGAAGCCAAAAAAAGCGAGACGAATGTGAGTTTTGTGTGAGTGAGTGAGATTGCGCGAACCGCCAACATATTGAGTTGTTTAGAAGGGGGTATGCGACGAGAATATTTTTGTTGTGTTTTTTTTTTTTTTGTTGTCGTTATTTGGTCCTATAAGGCATAAGGATAAGTATATGTGTAATGGCAGTGGCACGCTTTACGCAAAGGTTGCTGAGGGTGATGTGGGTGATGTAAAAGGTAAAGGATACTGAAAACAGATTGTGTGTGTATTTCTTTACAATGTGATCGAAGGGTGGTGTGGTAGGAGGGCTCAGTATGTAAGTATCTAATGATTATAAGAAGAATATGAAATGTGACAACTGTTTAATGTTGCTGTTGTTATACTTTTGTTTGAGAAGAATCGGTAGAGCTAAAACTCTTACCAAAGTTAAACTGGAAAACAAGTAACGGCGATGTATTCAGACAAAACCTTGACGCGATTCTATCATCGCAAGAAATCACTTCATTTAGGCAGTTGGAACAATCCATAAAGAACGTCTATCCTGGGATCATCCAAACACACGATAACCGGTCAAACTTCAACCAACCATGGTTTGATTTTGAATGTATGCAAGCTAGGAAGCGCACATTTGCTTGGCTCAAATTGTTGCGTAAAAGTAGAGGAGAAGAATTTAAAGTTCACTACATTGAGGCAAACAAACTATATAAGAAGTTATGTTGGAACAAGAAAAACATGTATTTCGAAGAAAAAGCCAGAAACCTAGCATCCTGTATGAACTCAGCTGAGTTCTGGAAAGGTGTCCGTATCATAAACGGTGAAAGACACTCTTGATGCAGATACACTCTCGTCACACTTCAATTCTCTCTTAAATCCATCGGATACTGCAAATTCAATTAAATACGCTATTCCATGGTTTGAGGACGAAATACTAGATGCACAAATAACGGTATCTGAAACAAAAGCTGTGATAAAAGATCTAGAAGACGAAAAAGCACCTGGTGTAGATCGCATTCCGGGCGAGTTATACAAAAACGGGACAGAAGAGCTTATCAAAATAGTAGCTAAACTCAACAACGACATTTTAGAGAAAGGAGAAGTTCCACAAGAATTCAAGAATGCACTAATCTTTCCGATTTTCAAAAAGGGTAATAAAAATGATCCAAATAATTATAGAGGCATCTCTTTCCTTAATGTGTCCTACAAAATTCTTACAACCATTCTACAACGACGGCTAACTTCCTGGATCAACCACAACAATCTTCTTAAAGAAAACCAAGCGGGATTTCGAGCTGGCTACTCAACAGTCGACCACATATTTTTACTTCGCAATATAGCAGAGTCATTCGCAGCTCAAGGAAAGAAACTCTACGTTTTCTTCGTAGATTTCAAAGCGGCCTTTGATACTGTAGATAGAAACTCTCTTATGTACAAGCTTTATTGTAAAGTAATGTCTCACAAATTTGGAAGAGTTGTCGAAAACCTGTTGCGAGACACTTGGGCAGCAGTTTGGGATGGAGAAAAAGTCTCTGACTGGTTTCAAACAAAAATGGGAGTGAGACAAGGATGTCCTTTGAGCCCTTTGCTGTTTACCTTATTTATAGATGATATAACGGATGTATTGCCCGGAGGAATTGAAATCGAAAGAACAAAGATCAAAGCTCTGCTCTTCGCGGATGACATAGTTATACTTGCGCAGTCTCCTCAAACGCTACAATTAATGATCAATCGTCTGTACGAATACTGCTCCAACTGGAACTTAGTCGTGAACATCGACAAATCAAAGGTCATGATCTTCAATAGAGGGAGAGGAAGATTAAGGGTGAATGAACACTGGCACTATAACAACGAATCCTTAGAAGTAGTGAATGACTTTAAATACCTTGGTGTGATCTTCTCATGTAATTTGAAACTAGATAACCACCTAAATGAAAAACTGGTAAAAGCTAAATCCGCTATAAATTCGACATGGAAGTTGTGCTTCTCCAATCGATACCTAAAACATAGTTCGAAATACAAAGTATTTGAGGTGGTTGCAGTTTCAATCATGCTCTACGCGGCCCAAGTGTGGGGAAGTCATCAATACCAGACAGTAGAAAAGCTCCTCCATTTTTATTTAAAGCAGGTATTCAGACTACCACCTAATACACCCAACTACGCTTTGAACTTGGAAACTGGATTACCGCCATTATTCATCAAAACACTAAAGCTTCAAGCGGATTACGTAGTAAAGGTATTAAAAATGGATGAACGTCGATTTCCCAAAATAATTATGATGAAGGCAATAAGAAGTAAAACCGGTTGGTATGCCGAATGGATACAACTAGCAAGATCATGTAATCTAGAAATACAATTAGATCAACAACCAAGTATAAACTGGAAACGAAAACTGTACAGCATTATAGGAGCAACTGACGTAAACTTGAGAAACGACAATGAGAGAGAAGCACGAGAATCTATCCACAGGCAAATATATAGCAGACTGAACTACAACCTCCTTCAGTACAACTACTTCAAAGATGAAAATGACGTAACAACTATATCAATGATGCTAAGGCTAAGAACGGAACTGATTAACATCAACTACAGACCTCATCGAGATGACCTCCCGGTATTGTGCAATATATGTAATGTAGCGGAAAGAGAAGACGTAATACATTTTGTGGGTAAATGTCCGACGCTTCGCGAAACACGACGTTTTTTCCTAGGAAGCAGTATTCTTTCAACAGAACAAGTTCTTAACCTGCTGAACGAATGCAATGATAAACTGATGCAATATTGCAGAACGGCCTTAACTTATCGTGAACGAATCTTAAATGAAAGCTTCTAACTATCACTTTTCGAACAACAAAATAAAATCATCAATTTATTAATATTATTCTTAATTAAAACTTATTTAAAATCATAAACTGTACCAATCGGCAGACGGCATAGCCAAGCCCTAATGATTTTGTAAATATAAACTTCTTTTCTTTCTTTCTTGTTTTCATGAGTGAAATGTGAATTTATAATGAACTACTTGTGATTCTAAAATCATTAAATTTTACATTTAAAAAAAATAATTTGTGATTCTAAGATTAGTAGGTAGATACAGTACAGTGAACATTGAGAAACATATAAAATATAAACCTTAGTGGAGTGAACCAAAAACAATATTTGAACGTAACTAAATTTCATATAAAAAACAGAAAGTGCTATGCTCGTACATAATATAACTCTTTTGATCACTTTATGTACATACCTACCTACTTCTCTAGAAAATTTTTTATTTTTATTAAAATTGTTTTTTTTTTTTTTTTTTGAATTAATTAAATAGAAAAGCATGTAGTTCGGCAGTAGGTATTTATTTTTTTATTGTAACTATGTATGTCTGTACTCTGTATACAGCTAGAGCGTGAAGGTTTAGTTAAGACAAAAAAAAAAATCGTATTGGAGTAGAGTCTCTTTCCCCCTGTTTAAGCGCGCAATTTTCTATAAAAATCGAAAAATTAATTTTCAAAATAAAAATTTTAAAAAAATACTGAAAAAATTGTGTTCAAACTAATTTGTTTTTTTTTTTTTTTCAAAATTTACGTTGTTAACTACTATTTTTGTTTTTAATATTCTATGCTCCTATTGATTTCTAGTCAAACACGAAAAACTGGATCTTTTTGACAAAATTAAAAGTAATGAAATCCACTTTACTATGTAATTAATTATGCTAGAAATATGAGCTTTGGACCATATTTTGCAATCAGGTTTTTAGTGATTGACTAAAAATTGATGAGTGCATTGAATATAAAAAACAGAATTATTACTTAATAACGTAAAATGTTGAACACAATTCTTTTATTTTTTTTTTTTTTTTTTTTCAGAAATTTAACTTTGAAAATTAATAATTGAAAAACTGTTCACTAAAACAACTTTATTTAAAAACGAAACAAAAGAAGAGATTTCTGGCTTTTATTAAGCCAGGGAGGATATAGGTATGTACTACCTAACTACATAAAGAAAGCACTTATTCTTTAGGAAATAAATATAAATACCTTGTTCAAAGGGTAGTCTTAGGTGCCTACATATATCCTCATTATAAAAAGGTTAGGAGGGTAGGTAGGTAGGTAGATAGATAGGTACCTACTACTTACTTAAAAAACGATACCTAGGTATCGTAAACGTATTTAGGTAGGTGCGGGGGACTCACCTTAGGTGTATCAAAAAGCTAGAGCATATTGGTTGAGTCGAGACAAGAAAAAAATCATTATGTCGGGAGGGGGATCTATATCCTCCCGTTTAGGCAGGAGGGGCAATTTTCTAAAAAAAAAATATATTGAAATAGAAAAGTCATTAAAAAACAACTAAAATACTTACAATACCTATTTTATTATACCTACTTTTTTTCAAGCCAGAAATCAATTCTTTTGTTTTATTTTTATAGCCCAGGAATTTCGTGCAAAACTTCTAAATTTTGGTAATGGGTTTGAAATTTGGTAGGGTTGTAGAACTAGTTTAAAGGAGTATTTAAGGAATTATCCCCGCTTCTTACTGTTGAAAAAATAAAAATAGGTTAAACAAAAAAAAAATATTACGGTACATTTAAAAAAGTTCCAAAGCATCTCAAATAATTGGAAATTTAATTTTATACAAGATTTTGAACTTTTTTTGTCTATAGTACCCTTAAGTTGGAAAGTTTTGTATTGAAAGTTTAAAATTTTATTTTTAAACATTTTTTTGTTTTTTTTTGATAAAAATACAATAGATAACTATTTTTAGTAAAAACAAAAAATACAGCCTTGTTCACTATCAAAATCTGCGTCATTTGGTATATTTTTCAAGCTTCTTCCCCTTACCTTTCTCTAAAAAAAAATATATTATATTTAAAGCAAAACCGTAAAAAAAATTGGTATATAATAAAAAGTTGGTATATAATACCGTTAACTTGGTCTCTTTGTATTTAAAAATTTGCAAAAGTGTAAACTAAAAATTTTTTTACACTATTTACTATTACAGGGGAATAATGAGGTAAAAAAAAAATAAATAAATTTGATGGCACAACAGCTCATGAGGAACTAGGGCCTAGTGACTTACAACTCTCAACCATTCATGTGTGCGTGTCTGCAGGAATGTAGGGGACCTACAGTTTATTGCCGAATCCGAACGGCTAACGAGCGGCACTTTTCTGTGACAGGAGATACTCTTGGAGGATTTGTCAATTCCTCGCAAGAGGCAGTAGCCGTTTTTTTTTTTAAATAAATAGGTGGCGAGGCTGGGGATCGAACCTTAGACCTCCGGCATGACAGTCCATCGTACTAACAATCACGCCACGGCTACTACAGGCTGCTTACTGTTTTTTTTTTTATATAGACCGTTAAAATTGTTAAATTTCTACCAAAAGTCAAGAAAGTGAAATTTTTTACAATTTTTTTAAAGTGTTTATGGCTTAAATGGATTATTTCACAGGTTTTAATTTAGCCAAGTGGTAAATCAATTTATTCATAATCTAATTTGCCATCATATAAAATAAATCCAAAAATTATCCTGCTCATCTTTGTGGAAAAATTTAAATTTTATTCTTAAGGGATCGTTAAAAAATTTTTGAATGCCCAACAAAAAAATAATATTGGTACATTTCACAAACTTCCAAATTATCTCAAATGCTGCAAAATAAAATACAATTTAAGATTATATAACATTTGCTCGTATATAGAAGTGATAAGTTTGACAAATTTTAATTAAAAGTTGAAAAAGGGAAATATTTAACAAGTGTTTACAATTTTTGCTATTAATGTTGAATGATTAAAGGTACTTAATAAAACAAGAATACATTTTTTTGTGTCAACAATTTTATTTTGCGTCATCTGGGATATTTTACAAGTTTATCCTGCGATCCTTTCTATAAAAAATTTAATTTCATTCAAATGAAACCATAAAAAACGTATGTATGTTTGAGTTAAAACATATAATTTTGTCAGTATTTTATTTGCTTAGAGCTTGTATATAAGTTCTGACATTACTTTAATCAATGAATAAGTTAATAAAATATTATTTAATAATATGCCTAATTTGTTGGTTCCAAAGAATTTACCAGCCAGGCTTTAACTTGATGGTAAACGCGATATGAATGCTGATTTGTGACAGCTTTTCTTGGAGGAAGATAGACTATATTAGATTTAGAATGTAAGTGCAGGTTAGCAATCACTCTGTTGTAACCACATTACCTTTCTTTAAAAAGCTGAGGTGATATTGCATCAAGTAAAAGCATGGACAACAGGAAGCAGGTCACAACGTTAGCCTTAATTCACATAATTACGATTTTTATCAAAAAAGGGTTTCTATATTCGAAATCTTCTTTCAAATAGGTAAATATTTTTTTCTGCTTAATTCTAAAATTGAGGTTTTCTGTAGAATTAAAAGAATGCATATTTTTAATTATTTTTTATTTAAATAGTTTACGATAAAACCTAACTAAACCAAACTCCATTACGATTTTTCTTCAAATATTTGACATTTTCTGAATTTTTAAGAAGCTTCTGCCATTAATATATATTTTTTTATATTATATTATTTAAGAATAAACAATTGTTAATCATTTGGTGTACACAAATATTTTCTACAAAAATTAGATTTTAAGATATAGGCATTTTAATAAAATAAAGATTTCCCGAAAAATCAAAAAATATTCTCACTAAAATCCCGTTATTTTTTTTTCGTCAACATCCATAGTTGGGGATATTTCTGAAAAGTTGTTTAATTGTATTAGGTATAATATATTTAAATATGAAACCTATTACCAACATTTAGCAGTTTGTATGGAGCAATGTTTTTGTTTCCTGGGCTATTAATTCAAATTATTTGAGAGAACTGTTTTTGAAAAATTAATTTTCAAACTCATAACTTTGAACAAATAATGAAAAAAATTTTAGGTATTCAAAATATTTTTTTTTTTTAAGTTTTACGTTATTAAATAATAGTTTTTGTTTTTAATATTCTATACTAATTCCTAGTAAAATACTGAAAACAAAATGCTCAATTGTATTTTGGCTTTTAAGAAATTAAAAATAACGGGAGGGAAATTTTTCTAAAAAAATGACTTAAAACAGAAAAGAAATTAATAAAAACAAACTTTCACCATTATAACGACATGCTATACTCTTTTGTAAAGCCAGAAATCTCTTCTTTTATTTCGTTTTTAAATTAAGTTGTTTTAGTGAACAGTTTTTCAAAAATTAATTTTCAAAGTTAAATTTCTGAAAAAAAAAAAAAAGAATTGTGTTCAAACTGATTTTGTTCAACATTTTACGTTATTAAGTAATAATTCTGTTTTTTATATTCAATGCAGATTGCAAAACATATTCCAATTTTTGAGAAAATTGAAAATAACAAAGGTTAGTTTCCCTTAAATTCGACTTCCATCCGTTATTTTGTTGCTCCAAAGCTCATATTTCCCAGCATAATTAATTACATAGTAAAGTGGATTTCGTTATTTTCATTTTTGTCAAAAACATTTAAAGATCCAGAGACATTTAAAGATCCATGGTCTTATTAATAAACATTGTCTAACTTTAGACAGCCGTCCAAGTTTTTAAAAAACATTTTTAATTTTTGCTAAAGTAATCTATCTTTTTATCTTGCTTTACAACGTTATCTATTGTCTAAACCTAGAGAAATACAATATTTTTTTTATTAAAAAAGCATATTTCCGGCTTTTTCAAAATACTTAGACATAGTTTAAGCAGCCAAAAATCTAATTAATAAGACCACCAGTTTTTAGTGTTTGACTAGAAATCGATAGGAGCATAGAATATTAAAAACAAAAATATTAGTTAACAACGTAAAATTTAAAAAAAAAAAATTAGTTTGAACACAATTGTTTTCATTATTTTTTCAAAATTTTTATTTTGAAAATTAATTTTTCGATTTTTTTTAGAAAATTGCTCGCTTAAACAGGGGGAAAGAGACTCCAATCCCATACGATTTTTTTCTTGTCTCAACTAAACCTTCACGCTCTAGCTTTTTCTCACACCTTATGTGAATCATCCTGTATACAAACATAGTTACAATAAAAAAAAAAATACATACTGCCAAACTACATGCTTTAAAAAAAAAAAAAAAAAACAATTTTAATAAAAATGGAAAACTTTCTAGAGAAGTAGGTAGGTACCATAAAGTGATCTTTTTGAGTAATATTATGTTCGAGCAAAGCACTTTCTGTTTTTTATATGAAATTTAGTTACGTTCAAATATTTTTTTTTTGGTTCACTCCACTAAAGGTTTATATTTGATATGTTTCTCAATGTTCACTGTACTGTATCTACCTACTAATCTTAGAATCACAAATTATTTTTTTTTAAATGAAATATTCAATGATCACTCATCAAAACAAGAAAGCAAACAAAAGTAACAACAGCAACAATAATCAGTTTTCACATTTCATATTCTTCTTACAATCATTAGATACTTACTTACATACTGAGCCCTCCTACCACACCACCCTTCGATCGCATTGTGTAAAGCTCTCAAATATGTACACACAAAATCTATTCTCATTTTTCTTTACATTTTACTTACGTGTTGTTATTTCTGACCTCTGTCCATTATCACATCACTCACACCACCCTCAGCAACCTTTGTGTAAAGCGTGCCACTGCCATTACACATATACTTATCCTTATACCTTATATCCTAACCGATTTTCTTCAACCATGAGACGATTAGTTAGATTAGTAATCGTCCTTTCCGTCCTTGGTGCAGAATCCCATGAATTGGAAAAATACCGATAGTCAAATGGTAGTGTCATCAGTATTTTTGTAATGAGCATGCTATCATCTATAGAAACACCTGCTGCTTTCAACTTTAGCACGAGGTTTTCCAAAGTTAAGATATGCGTAGCAATATCATGCGATGGATCCTTTTTGTATGCATAATACTGTTATTCTAATAAATGCTTAGAAGAATCATTGATCTGCTCATAAATGGAATGCAATTTTTCCCACATTTCCTTCGATGTCGAACACATGCTCAGGTGGATAAGAATTTTGGATCCACATAAATTCACTATGAGTTTTTGTGCTTTCGCATCCATTTTACATCAATAAGCTAATTCTTGCGCATAGGTAGCTTTAGCGGATGCATTTGGCATTATACAAAATCCTATATTTTTAACAATTTAATTGAAAAGTATTTCTGTAACTCGCACCAATTGGCGCTTCTAGAGACTTGGCGTTGTACTGGCGTTTTCATAAGACGCTTACCGGCTTACGGACAGCTCCAAGACGGATTAAGGGATAGAGTTATGCATCTTTTTAGAGGAACCAACCTTGAGTAGGTATATCAATAAAACTTCCACACTTCAGCAGTGTTCAACTGTTTTTGTGTGTAGTTTTAGTTCTTGCCCTTTTGGGCCCAATTTTAGTGTATACTCTGGTAAATACTTACATAACTACGTCAAAAAACCTAACCTACCACCCAAATTCAAATTTGTCAGAATTTTTTTTTTTAAATGAAGTTCTAATTTTCCTTTCCTATTTGTATTGCTTTGCATTTTTGTATTTACTACATATTTTGTATATTCCTTTCGTGTTAAAAGTAAAATACTGACACTTGTATTCATTTAATTTATTTAACTGTCTTTTCTTATAATTAAAATAACATGAATATGATAGTGATTACTTTTATTTTTCATTTCGTTTCTGTAATTTTTAATTTTCATTTCTTAATTTTCAATTTTTTTTTATTTCGTTTTTTTTTGTTATATATATATTTAAGAAACAAAAATTATTGATGTTTAATTCATTTGCTATATTATTTTTTTAATTTGACGTATTTTTTAAATTTAATTTTAATTTAATACATAAGATACAAAATCAATTACTTAATTACATATTGATTAAAAACTAAAAGCATGAATCTTTATTGAAATAAGAAATTAAATCTTTATCAATTACAATAATAATAATTATTACATTATTACTCAATATAGCACCGCCGAATATCGATAGAACTATTAGAAACAAAAATAAATATATAAAATAAGTTTTTTTTACAATTTCGTGTAAATAATAAGTATATATTTATGTATGTACATTAAATTCTAAATTACAAAATTAAAAAAAGATGCAAGTTAAAAATATTAAAAAATATTAAAATATATTAATATTAAATATTAAAAAAAAAAAAAAATATATATATATATAATTTTGTACATTTTTATTTTTCTGTTGTTTTGTTTTTCTTAAGATTAGATATTTTGTATGGTTTTGATTAATTTGATTTTATTATTTTTTTTAATGTCGTTGACTTGTTTTTGAATATAATTTTTTTGAAATCTAATTGTTTCTTCTTTAATTTATCGTTATTAAAAGTATTTAATAACATTACGGAATAACTTTTGGGTTGTATTAATAATTGACTTCAATAATTAACACTTTTATTTAATTAACCATCAAAAAATGCTATAATTTTATTTTTTCGTTTAATTAAATTTTTTGTTTCGATTAATTTATTTTGTACAATTAAATAATGATGAGAAATTTATTTTAATTTCTTTTTTTTTTTAAATAAATCATTTATCAATAGTGTCATAGTTCCAATGAGGAATTGGAAAAAGGATTATTTATGTTTTTGTAAAAATTATGTTTCTAGAATAATCATTTCAATGTCCTTTAGAAATGTGCCGTTGTAAAGTATAATAGCCTTGCAAGCTTATTCACTGACCCAACTTAATCGGCCTTTCTTGGATTCTTTGTAAAACTGAACGTCTCACGCTTACCTATACATGCTTTAAAATCATACTAGATCGTCTAAAATTCTGTGCCTAAATATATTATTTGCAAGTAATTAGATACTACGTAGTTTCCTGCCACGTTCTGTGATGTCACAAAGACCATTGGCATCATTCGGCGTTCAAGTTTTTAATATAATTTTTGTCGTGAAGACAATTTAGTTGCTCTGCGTTAATTAAATGAACAGAGGAGATGAAAAACTTATATTTTTGGTTTATTATAAGACTGGCACCTTTTACTCTTGAGTATTTATTTGTTCATCCTTGTCAACATCTACAATATGAAATATTTTCGAAAACCATCTTGCGTGCTAGATAAGCGGCTTTATAGATGAAAAAAAAATCTCTTTTTTTCGTTAAATTCTAGGAAGTGTTCATGTAAAAAATTATGTGGAGACAATGGAAATGCCAATTTGCAAAAGAAATATAACGAAGCCTATGGAGATGAGAATGAAAGTGGGAATATGGTACTGGATGGATACACAGTCGGTGCCGAGGGTCTGAAAACAACGCTTCTCTAGAATGCTGACCGGCGAAGACAGCCAAATTTCCGCTATTATACAGAACAATCCATTCAACAATTATGGCCAAAATTTCCATCTACCTGACCTAAATAAAGTGCGGTTAGCAATATCTAAGCATAAATCGTACAAAAAATAAAAAATGGTCAGATGAAAGTATGCCCGATGAATGGAACCTCGGTATAGTGTGCCCCATCCACAAGAAAGAAGATGCCCTGTACTATACCTACTACAACATCTCTATTAATAAAAAGTCATTGTTCGCTCCATAACACCATAAAGAGGCCCATACACACAACACTTGTGTCGACACTAGTGTCGGTGTACTCAAATGTGGTGTGTGTATGGGCAAGTGTCTACACCGATTTCGGTGTCGAACACGGTGTCAAGAAAATCAAAATCTTTTGATTTTTTTTGTCGTGTTAGCTAGCACGCGGATAGAGAACTTTTCCGTTAGATAACTTTTATTATTAATAAACATATCATAATAGTTCCTGTCTGTACCACTAAAAGTACGGCAATCCTTCATCAAATCGTGGAAGTATTCTTATACATGTGTCACACACGCATGCACTAATTGATGAAAAATATGCTTGTAGTTGAACCGGTTATTATGAAATGTAAGCATGGGTGTGTTATGAAGTTATCCATCCCTTAAAAGCCAAATTTGGCAAGTTAAAGTTATCCCCTCGCTGTCACCATGTCACAGACCATAACATATTTAATTAATACGAATTGCAAGTTGACAGATGTGTTAGTCTTATCTTTCCGTTGTTTTTCGTTTATTGATACGGGGGCAAAGGTATAAGTCTCCTCAACGTGCGTTTTCAACTACATATTTTATTTGATCGGTGCCCCTATCAGTGTGGCCAATCAACCTTCGCGTTGAACACCATCTCTTTATCGATTTCAAAGTCGCATTAAATACAGTGCCATGTCGATGACGCATCTCGGGATCCCTGCCAAACTCGTCCGCTTTTGAAGGATGACGATGGATAAATCGCGCTTCTCCGTCAATTTCGGCAAAAATACCACCGAGTCCTTTGGCTTTGATATCGAGAAAGGCTTGAGGCAAGGCGACGTGTTATCAAGCAATTGTACACAACTCGCAAGTCAACAACACAGGTACAATTTTTTAAAGTCCGTTTAACTACTTGCTCATATGGATGATATTGACATCATTGGGAGAACGAAGCGAACCGTTGCCGGCGCATTTACAATTACAAGTATTGAATTGCAGGCTGCGAAAATGTGTTTGACTGTAAATGAGGACAAGACGAAGTAATGTTTTCATCGAGAAAAGAATTTCACCGTCGCCATCGTAGACTAGTGCATGTCTTTAAGCGGCCCATACACAACACACCACACTTATGTCGACACTGATGGTGCGTCAAGAAAATTAAAATCTTTTGATTTTTAGTGTCGGTGTCGCTTAATGTGTTATGACATCAGTGCACACACTTGTATTGCTTATATGAGCCGCTTTACCTTGGTCTCTGTCTAAAGTCAAATCGCCCGTTTCGATCTTTCTTTAACATTGGGTACGTTCAGAAGACATAGGGATCTTCATATGTAGTCAACTACGTTGGTTGAACGCAAATTTGACCTAGAAAGCTAGTTGATGACTAGAGATGTCATTAATGCCAAACTACGAACTTTACTTCAAACCTTTACCTTCCGTTGATAGGAAGAAAGTACTTTTAATAATATTTTTATCTGAGAATCACTTCAAAAAAGGCAGAAATCAGTTAGGAATTTTATAACATTATTTGTAAACTTTTCTTAGTAATGATGCATTGTTTAAATTGAATCTTTATTTATTTATTTCAAACTGTTAAGATAAACGTGAAACAAGTCACAGAAAAATAAAGTTCAGCTTGCTATTTAATGACAAAATATAATCAGCTGATATTTTGACATAAATGCACTTGACTAGAAATGTAGGGAGATATTTCTCACCTAGCTTTCCAGTCATTTTCCAATAAAATTTGCCTAGATTGGAAGGCATATTTTTGACAGCTGACCAATCAGAAACTAGAAACTTGCCTAGCTTTCTAGTCACCTACGTCTTCTGAACGTGCCTATTATTTTATGGTCGCCTTTGAGCTGATTTTTCAATCGTCAGTTAAACAGCCATCAGCTATGTATATACCAGAGGAATACTCATGAAAAAATAATCTATCTGTTTTTTTTTTTTTTTTGAATACTGAACATGTCAAAAAATTGACAAATTGGCCTCACGTCAGGCGACTCATTTTGAGGTCTTTTTTTTTTATCTCAATCATATCTCTTAAGAAAAAAGAGATAGCCATGTGTGGTAGGATTTTTCAAAAAAATCTGCCTCACTTGACTATTTCTTTTCGCCATTAGGTAAGGAGTGAGATAAAATAAAGGGATGTCAATATGAGTCCCCTGCAGTGAGGCCAATGTGAACACCGTCATTTATTTAATGTTTATTTCAAAGCAATATTGACAAAAAGTGTTTTTTGACAATGAAAATATTTATTCTTAAAAATAATTTTATCTCGATCTGAAATGAGCAGATATATATATATAGCTTTGATTAAGTACTTAGTGACATCTTAACTGACTATTGAAAAACTGGCCCTTGATGCGCCAGTTATAGCTATCATTGAAACTCATCATTGCAAATTTTAATAATTTATTTTAAGACGTTTATAAAGAAAAATCTATGATTATTTTGATATCAAAATAAAATTTATGACTAAACTAGCTGACCCGGCGAACTTCGTTCCAACTAAAATTGATTAAATTGTTAATGTTCCCTTCGAAAGTCGAGCAAGAGCTCCAATTATTATCACGACTTTCCGACTTTTTCGGCCTAATTTTTCAATTTTTTATCTCCGTAATGTGTTTCTCTGGTTCAATACAAATCCAACAAAAACATCACAATGCAAATCGGATGATGTTAAGCCCAGTTTTACGCCTACGAACAGATAAAGTCCCCTTTCACACGTAGTTGCTGGTGATTTTTTTGACGTTTTCTTTAAATCTCCTTAACAATCTCTTATTGTACCTTTCACACGCAAGCAACAAAAACCCGGAGATTTTCTTATTTTCCTTTCAAACTACCTTGGTTGAACACACACAAACGTAGTGTGAAGAGAAACGTCAAAAAAATCTCCTGAATTTGTTGACCGGGGAGATTTCATTTCCCCATCTTTCTTCCTGCCCTTCTCGCCTATGAACTAATTGTTGCCGGCTACTTGTTGCCCTGTGTGAAAGGGGACAAAGCGATTCATTTTTATACATACATATATATAGATTAATATATACTAGTACGTCCAGCCCTTGAAATTCGAGTGCCAATTAAATTATCTTCTAATTGACAGACATTTTGACTGAAGTTAAAAGCCTACAAAGTACCTACTTAAAAAAATTTTCGTGAATTTGCCTATAGCCTATTAAAACCTATAATAAGACCGTGGCCGAACCTACAATACCAAACCAAATGTATTTTTGTTTTTGTTATACACGACGATTTTTATACTTATACGACGTGCAAGCTGGCAACTCCACTGACTGTATTCGATCTCGCTCTCCATTTTACATATCTACTATCCAAATCAAACACATGCACAATAATTAGGTTTGTTCCAGACGTTGACCAAAACTGCCAATTGTCACAATTTGTCAAGAATTGTTGCCAAATCCTGTTCCACACTTCAAAAATTCGGAATTTTTTGGCAAAAGAGAGCGCTCACGAGAGAGTAAAACATTTCTCCTTCCTGACAATTTCTGCCCAAGAAATTTCTTTGGGCAGAAATTGGCAAGTTTGAGTTCTGTCAAAAAATGGCAGTTTCAATTCAAATAAATTCAAATATGCTGTTGACTAAGGGTTGCCCAAGTGTTATTTTTAATTTTATTTTAGTTTTGGTAGATGCGTTTTTTTTTGTATCGTTTTATCAATCTATTAATTAGTAAATTTATGTTCATAAAATTAAATATTCGTTTACCTAAAGTAATTCTGAAGAAGAAAATGTAATTAAAAATCATGAATTTCTTTTTTCAGATACGTTTCTATAGCAAAATAAATTTAAATTTTATAATTTAATGTTCAATAGAAGTAAATTGTTGTTTTATTATGATTAAATTTATGTTCTACAAGTTTATTAATACTTTGCAAATTTTTTTTTTTTATTGTGGTTATAATATTTTGGAATTTTCTATAATTTATTATCATTGATCCATGGCTACTCTAGTTGATTCTTGTGTTTGACGTTAAAAAAGTGGCAGAAATTGTTTGCCTAAAAAAGCGTTCCATACTTTTTCCTCTCTCTGAGAGAATTTTATCCCCAATCCTCAAAATTTGATAGATTGCCAAAACTGCACAAAAAAAGTTGGGAACAAACCTATTATGTTGCATTGTTTCGTAGTTGTTTTTTTTTTTTTTTTTTCATTCTCTTTTTGTAGGTATTTGGTGATAATTATCCGCTGAAGCTCATCCGTGGAAGATGAACAACCACCTAATTGTGTGTTTTTACAAATATTTTCTCTCGCTCTCTTCTCGCTCCATCTTAATACGAATTTTTTTTGTTAATTTAACTTATTTGCGGTTTAAGGGTTTACTTAATTTATATTTTGTGCACTTCTACGGCACAAAACCTTTCCAACGGTATATAATTTATATTCCTTCGGCTTTTCTAGACCGCGTAAATTGTACCACGAAACTCGTGTTTGCCGTTTTTTAATATGATGATGATGATGATGGCTGAGTTCCAAAATTCATCAGATGCGCATTTACTGCGCAGTTTGCGCATACAAAAAACTTTCTATCTGCTTCGATCAATTTTTTTTTTTGCATTCCGAAACGTCAGACTCATCTACATATACATATGTAATGTAATATTTCTACAAAGCATCAAGTTTTCGTTGCTGATGCGTATGAAAAATGAAGGCGCATTACTTCCGCATGAAAACATATTCTACATTTTGGAACTCAGCCTATATCTCGCACAAAAATCATTTATTTCAGCCCAACCTTTCTAATTAAATGACTTATTGTTTCAATTATAATTGATAAGGGAGTGCAATCATTGAAATTATTGAAGTCAATTTATGTGGAAGGTTGGGTCCAAATGAAATTTTTGTTTGGCAATAAATATTAAACGAGCCGTCAGCTCCATTGGAATCTCACTATTTTTTTTTTTTTAAACTTCAAAACTTAAATTACAATTTTTTAAAAATGAGTTTCAATGAAAGCTATAACTGACCCCTAATACAGTATTGAGTTTGAATTAGTGATAAAAGTTGAACTCAATTCACTTGATGTGCTAAATCCTAAATTTTGCATCCTAAATGTCTTAAAATACATCATTAAAATTTTCAATGATAGCTATAACTGGCGCCTAAGTGATAAAAGTTGAACTCAATTCACTTGATGTGCTTTTTTTATATTAATGAACTGTTTTTGTAGGTCTTGAATATAATTTTGGTATTTTATTTGCAGGTTACTTATTTATAATAATGTGCAGCTTTTTTCAATAGAGTTTATCTTTGTTGTGGATGTTATATTTTACAAAATCTACAGCTTTAGCTAAGATTAAATTATTTTCTCCATTATTATTTTTTTTTTTATATAATTATGTTTTGTATTTTTGTCTCTTAATTTGTTTTTAATTTAGAAATCAGTCTGTTGTTGTTGTTATGGATTTTATTCTTTCATTCATGTTATGATTTTCTTCTTTTTTTATATGAATGTACTTTGTAAATAATTACTTTTTTACCTACATTCAAGTCTTTGTCTTATTGTTTTAGGTAGGTTATTTTTGTCGCAACAAAAGTTTTATGAAAAGAAGCTACAAAAATGTGTTTCAATAATAATTTAGCTGATTATAATGATATGTTTCATCGTATTTATTTTTTTTTTATAAAAAAAAATGGATTAAGTTTAAATGCCTGCGCAAGCAAAGCCATGAGATATGATTTAACTGTAAATGATTTTTTATTTACTTAAGTCTTTTTAATGTACTTATATATTTCTTTTTTAATAATCAGTCAAAATTTAATATTTATTTTCTTACTATGTTCTTGGATAAGGCAAATTTGTTTTGAATGATTAAAATTAATGTTTCGATTTGTTTATTCCGCCATTATTGTTTTTTTTTTTTTTTTTTTTAATATAACTTTAATATTAAAACTTAAGATGATGTGTCATTTTGTTTCAATATATAAATAGGTAGTAATTTTTTTGTAGTATTTTCATTATTTTTGTATCAATTTTGGTTTAAGCTGTATCTAGGTATTTCCCATGTATGTATAATAAAATGAAAATTTAGAACTAAAACAAATTTCAATAGATACTATCCAACAAAAAGACTGTCACTTTTTATGTAAAAAAATTGTCTCGTTGTTGGTAAAGTGGCAGTGAGTCTGTTGGAGATATTTGACGATCTTCTTCAGGTTTTGGTGTTTTATTTAAGTCGGGAATTGTTGATGGTCGAGCTGCCATTGCTTTTTCTGTTAAAATATAAATTAATAATTGAGTTATGAATTTGTAAATATTATAGGTATGTTTTTGATTATGATATTAAAGGTTGCATCTAAACATATTTACTATGTAGCCATTACCTAATCTAATTATAATAAAATTATAAGTGAAATTGTATGCGTGTACAGTAAACATAATATATGTATACTCGTAACTTAGATCAACCTGTAATTGTACTTACTAGTGTCGATTATAATCTGCCCATCAAAAATTATAGTATAAGTACCTACATGGACTAGCCTAAAGACAATCTAATTTATAGCAGTTTTCCACGATTAAAAAAACTAACAGTTATTCGTCTGATTAAATGGAAGTAGATTAATTCGCTTCTCGCGACTTGAAAAAGTACGTCTACTAGCCGAAAGAGGGATCGCATAAACACTTTCTGAAAGTGTGTATTCCTTAACGCGTTTCCTGCTGCTTGGATAAATTCCTGAAATACCTATATGGAGATGCTCACCAGTGCGCTGGAAAAAAAAACCTGACCCTGCGGGGCCGCATCTCATAATCCAGTAGGTAAACCTTTGTGAAAAGAACTGTTATAAATTGGAATTTCTTTAGTCACTTCCATAATATCAAATATATCTATATAATATTCTACTAATTCTTATGGCTTTGGTAAAAATAAAGCCTGATGCTATAAAATAAATTAAACAAATAAGAAAAGTCAAATCGCAATGGTATCTATCTAGCTAAGTTAGTTTCTTCGTCATCATTGTTTCTTAAAAAATCACAAAACATATCTAACAGCCAATTTTATAAAATTAGATGAAATTTAACGATTATGTATTTTAAATTTAAACAAAAAAATAAAAACTGGGTGGTAACCCTGGATTTGTGAAAACTCTGGCAGATTGTAATTATCTTAATGGGGTTTTCCATCGGTAAAATAAATCAATTTATTTTAGATTTAGATCTGCCGAAAAGACAATTTTCCTCTTTTTGCATTCCATTGGACAAAATAAATGATTTATTTTTGATTTAAAATCAAATTTGTAAATCTCAATTTTTCCAGTGGAAATTTTTTTCCTTTGCACTTGAAAAAAATTTATAGTAAATTAAATGTTTCTTAACTTATAGAGACTAATTGTTGTTTAACGAGTATTACCCATATTTTTGATTTTATAGAAATCTGAAGACTGCGACTGGGTTTGGTTTGTTTCGTTTTTTTCATCTCGTTTTTTGATTACTTCGTTTTAGTTGCTTTGCTTTTCGTTTGTTATGTATTTTAATCAAAATGTTTTTCAATTAGTTGGTTTATATTTGTTTCGAAAAAATATCAATTTACTTAGTTCATTTTAAGTTCATTTCGTCTTATATTATTTGATTTTACGATTATTTCGGTTTTTGTTAATTTCGATTTTTGTTCATTACGATTTCGATTACTTCGCCATCGTTTGTTTCGTTTTTATTTTTTTTTTTATATATAAAGAGACCAAGGGCATTAAAATTCGCGCGAATTTTAATGCGCTTGGCCCTTTACATCAAAAAAAAAAAATTATGAGATTGTTGAAAATTACCAAAACTACTTTTTTATTCAATTTTTAATTTTTGTTTGTTATTTATGTAAACTTGCTGACATAAATACAGTGCTAGCACCCAGCATTACGGCGTATAAACTGTGAGGTATGTAAGGGGGGGGCATGCTGCCCCCCTGCAACCCCCCCAGCTTGGCCCACTATAGGATTTGGGGTAGGTGCGAGGTTGGATGTATGCAAAATTTCTTTTGCATTTAAAGAATCTGCATTTATAGAAACTTTGAACTTATCCTTTGTCAACGTCATGAATTTTTACAAAATTGTAAGAAAATCAATTATAATTAAGTTTTTCTTTTCCCCTTACTGACTTAGATACGTTACAAATTGTATTTTTATCCATTTTAAGACTTTTTAATATTTTGTTTGATAGTTTGGAGCTTGCCGCGCACGATTATAATTACACTGAAGACAAAATAAACCCACGCCAAAACAAAACAGCTAAAGTTCGTCCAATTATTCTTGTCAGTACAGGGAAGATAGGACGTTTGCATCTCAGTTTGGTTGCAGCGTATTGCATAAGTCTATCGCATAATAATAATGCATAATAAATCATTTCAAGTTTAATTGAAATTGATCAGCGTTGCCATCTAGTAGGTAAAATTGCACAAATACAATTATGAAAACTAAAAAAAGAAATTAAATTAAAATAGGTGTGTTTTTGTAAGGGTATCCCCAGTAGGCCTAATCCATTAAAAAAAAAAAAGAAGAAACAAATAACAAAAAATACCACTTCATTTACTTATTTATAAATAGTTCAAAAAAGAGAATCATTTTAATTTGAATCATAAAATTTGACCATTATATTTTTGCAAAAAAAACTTCTGCCGGCCGACTGGCCTAAACAGTTTAAAACAACGACGAACGACCACACTTAGTGCTTTTTTGATCCTAAGAGCTTTAAAAAAAGCTTTAATTCTGTAAGCTCTTGCACATAAGCAAGAGGAAAAGGAGTCTTTTATGTGAGTTAGCTTACCAATGGTCACACTATATTGTGTGAATGCTTTTAATAAACACAAACAGCAACAGATCATGTTTGGTTATTCATTGTGCCTACGGCTTTGGGCGAGAAAGGTCATGAGGGATGTATGTCGCTCGAAAAAGAAATTACAAAAACAATGCCGGAAGTCAGTGGCTATTGTGTATAGTGGCATTTTGTTTCGTGGAGTGCCTTGGGATATCAGTAGGTCCCATTGATTTGATAAAAGCTTTCCCGTAAGGCCTGTACTGACAAGAATAGTTGGACGAACTATAGGCGATATTTTGTAAAAAAAATGGTCGAATAAGAAACTGTTTAACAAAAAAAAAAAAGCTGGACAAGAAAGTGCCAATTGAATTTTGAGAAATTATTAAAAGAATATTTTAATTGGTCAATTCAAATGTTTTGAATTAAAGGAAATATTAAACGACTAGGCAAAACAAAGAAAAGTCAAATAAATTTTTCCAGGCAATGGTGATTGGTGACTCAAATTCCGATGTAGTTTCAAAAGTAAGTAATTGTAATTATAGCAGAAGCGGCGTGCTAGAACAAAATGTTGCTTGCGCAAGACCAAATCGCCCGGGTCACTGTTGAAATGAGGTGTCTTTCCAGTTTTGGGCTGCATCATTATTTAAAAAGAAATTATGTTCGTAGGATTCCACAACTTAGTTCAAAATCAATAGTTGTGCACTATATAGCACACGTTTAAGTACTCGCCAGGGAGTTGGCTATATATGTTCATTGATCTCTGTTAAAAATGGTCTAATCGAGATGAAGCGAAAAGCATGCTTAAGTTTCAATTTTGTTAGTAGGGCCAGGAAAAATGTTTTAAGATGAACAGTGCATTATCACTTGACTTCTTCATTCAACTTTAATTTGATAATTTTTGGTTTTCCCGCTTCCGTATTTTAGAAGACAATATGACTGGAATAGCTGTCAAAATATTGAATACACGGAAATTCAGTGTTCAGAACACAACGGAATGTAGACGCATACGGAGCTGCAGACGCAGACGGAAGAGTTCACCAACTTTTAACTTTTCACGTACGTATGAAGAAAAAAAAACAACTTTTTGGGTTGGAAAAAAATATTGTGGTTATTTTTTTAGCGAAAAAAAATATTTATTAAAAGGAAAATTATTGGAAACAAATAATGTAAATTCTGAGCTTGTACACAAGAATCATCTTTTGTTTTTCTTCAAAATACATTCAAAGCAGTACAGCTGCATTGTGAGCAGGTAAAAAAAATAACGAACGACACTTTTTGACAGCTCTTCCAGTTCCGTCTGCGGCTCCAGTTCCAGCATTCTATTCTGTTCAGGCAGTGAGTCTTATCTCGGTATCGTTTCCGTCTTGGGGCGTTTTTGTATTTTTTTGTGGAAGAAATATCGAAGTTGAAGTCACATTTAAATTTAAAAGCTGCTTGGTATTAAAATTGAAAAAAAAAATCAATTTTATTGATAAAATTTTGGAAAAGAGCAAAAGCCAGCTAGGCCAATGATAGACTCTCCGTAAATTAAAGTCCAAAAAATACCATAACCGTAAATGGTTAACTACGTTTACATTTTGAACCATAACAATTAGTTCGTGCGAACTATTCACGTATTTTTTTTTTTTTTAGTCCTGAGAAACTTTGACCCCCCCCCCCCCCCCCCCCAAACTGGATTCCTGGATCCGCGTCTGGGTTCAGCTGATCTTAAGTTTAAACTTTGACTGTTAAACTGGGGGTAAGTGCCCCAAAATTAACCATTAAAATTTTCAATTATGGTTTTCAAGGGGCCAGTTATAGCTATCATTTATATTCATCATTAAAAATTTTTATTTTAAAAAACAAAATCAGTCATTATTTTGATACCAATGTGAAGCTTACGACTCAATTAGTATTTATTGCAAAAAAAATTCGTTTGGATCCAACCTAAACATAATTTGACTTTCATTTTTTCAATGATTGCACTACCTTATCAATGATCATTGAAATAATAAAAGTCATTTCATGAGAAAGGTTGGGCCGAAATTAAATATTTTTTTTGGCCAGATATATGAATTAAGTTCAAAACTATATTTTGGCATCGCAATAATCATAGATGTTGCATCTTAAAATTTATCATTAAAATGTTCAATGATAAGTTTCAATGAAAGCTATAACTGCCGCCTAAGTGAGGTTTAGCGATGATTCAGGCATGTGGGTACTTGGATATTATCACATACTTGAACCTTGAACCAAAACCTTTTCAAAACTTAGTTTGAATGCACTGATATCTAGAACACCACACTTACGTACTAAAAAATAAAATAAAAATAATGTAGTTAAAAAATTAAGTTAACAATAGCGTGCAACAGAAATTTAAAAAAGTATATTTTTGTTAACAATATAATAGTAGGTACTTATGAACAGTGTAGATATCCATTGGATTAAACGAGAATTATTTAATCGAATTAAGCTTAGAGCTCCTACCGAATGTAAAATTTAAATTACAATAACTTTGTAAGGCAAAACAATAAAAGTAAAAATAAAAATTGTATGTATATATAAATTTTTTGAACTTATAGCTTCTCTTTAAAAAAAATCAGAAGATATAAATAATGTCTTCACTTCTAAGTGAAAAATAAGTCTAATGCAAAACTAAAATAATAAATTAGGAACTAAAATAGAAATATTCTATAGGCTTATTTAATTAAAATAAAAAATTTATATAAAAAAATAAAATTAACGAAATTATTTGTACAAACCTGTGTGGGTGTTATGTGTGGATCGTTGAGCTTAATTGCAAAGCAAGCATATTGCATAGATTACAAATTTTTTGTATTTCAAGTTTTTTTTTTTTGTTTTAATATTTCAAATTGAAATAAAATTGTTGATTTATTTATATTTGTGTTTTTCTTTCGTATTTAAGTTCTGATTCAATTTATGATAGCGTTAGATAGAAGGCATCCGCAAAATTATAAACTTAGAAGAGCTCCATCTACTTTTGGTTAGATTGGCTAGGATTTCCTATTTCAAATCAGGAGCAAACACAAGCAAAAAAAAAATAGACAAAAATAAGTTAAATAAAAAATACACACAAAGTAAAAGTTAAATAAGAAAATTCTTTTTAATAAAATAAAAAAATAAAATTTTAATATATAATGAAATGATATACAAAAATAAAACAAAAAATCATTTTAAATACAAAATGTGCTTTGGAAATTATATTTAATGTAAATTCAATCAACGAAATGTAGTCGAAGGTGATTTTATTTATTTTTATATTTTTGATCACACGATTGAAATGATTGATGATGATGATGATGAATTTAGATGAATTGCAATTTTAATGTTCAAATATCATCTAAAAATTACAAAATAAGATGAAAACACACCACATTATTCATTTTTTTTTTTTGAAAATTTTAAACAGCAAAAAGATTTTTAGTTTTTATTTAATTTCTGTTTTAAGAAATAAACATTGCAAATATTGAGAAAATTGTGTAAGAAATCAACAATATTGAGTGGGCTTTTACAAATGATTATTAATGATATTAAAAACTTAAACAAAAACTCGCATTCCAATTAGTTTTGTTTTGTTGAAAAAAACAAAAAAACATAAATCAAAGTTATGTCAAACAATATTTTACTGTGTGGGTATGTATATGTACTTAAATTTATGTATAAAACGACTTACATAATATATTATATAATATTTTGTTTTTAATTTAAAATAATACTTTACATACCTGCGACGATTTTGCTCATTTGCATGACTTGTTGAGCTAAAATTTGATTAAGTTGAAGTAGATGTTCGCGTTGTTTCTTTTCGGCATTGATTTTACTTGGTGGCAAACTTACAGTGTCCTGTAAATAAAATAATATTTTTTTTAATTATCTTTTAATATTCTTCTACTTTCATTGGGTCAAATGAATGAGATTGTGATTTTGGATGAACGTGGTAAGACATATAACTATTGTGAAGTGGGGAAGATTCAGAAATGGTCAAGGGCGAACGCAGGATTTCGATTAGGGGGGGGGGGGGGCAAACTGAAATTTCATTTTATTTTTTTTTTAAATAAGATATCAGTCGGTACACATTACCTTTAATAATAATTAGTGAAAAAAAAACTAAAGGATATGTTTAGATATTTTCTTAAGAAATCTTATTTTGCCTTAGCTTAGCGCCTTAGGTCTATTTTCTAATTTTTCTATTGTGATTTAAAAAACTTAAGCGACGGTAACAAAAAAAATAAAAAACAACATTATTTCTATTTACAAATACATAATATAATTTTTAAAATTGTAAGACAATATTTTACAAAATTCTGCAAATAAAAACAAAAAAAATTAACATTTTTTTTTTAATTTTTCAAAACTTTTTTTTTTATTATTTGCAGAATTTCGTTAAAAATATTGTAAATAAACAGAATTTTTAAAGCAAAATTTTGAAAAGCAGAATTTTGACAATCCTCGTAAGGTAGATAAAAAACTCCGTTTTATTATTCTGACTGAAAAGGTAAATTTTTACAGCTTGTGCTGTGCATGCATATTAGGGTGTCCGTTATTTCCTAAACTCATTATTTGTTTTGACCGGACAGCCCCTCTATAAAAAGTGTATGCCCTACAATAAATTTATGGACCAAAAACAAAAACTTGGCCGAGCTCATTAATTCGTGCCTCTAAATATTTTCAAAATTATTTCTATTTTTTTTTATATAAGATGCACAGGTTAGTGAAAGAATTTATTTGTAAATAAATTTTTTGTAAGATATAAACTTTTAATTTAGGTGGTGTCTGATGAAAAAAATTGGTCCCGTAGCGTAATACTAGCTACTATTATTATGCTACGGGACCAATTTTTTTCATCAGAACAGAAAAATAGAAAATATTTGTATTCTTTGTTAATTTAGAAGAAAGTATTGAAACGTTTTGTTTGTAATGACGAACGACATGTTTAAAGAAAAATTTTAACATCAAAGATAGTTTTTAAAATTAATATTGCGCATTACTCAACAAAAAAATGTAGGAAAGTAAAATTTATTAGGGGGGTAACCGCCCCCCCCCCTTGCCCCCCCCCCCCCCCTTGCCCCCCCCCCCCACCCGCGTACGCCCTTGGAAATGGTATCTAGTAGAGAATTGATTCGAAACTTGTTTAAATTTATAAAAGCAACAACATGATTAATTAGCTAGCCTAATAGTCTGGGAGTCTAACTGACCGATTTTTGCAACCAAAAGGGAAAGATAAAAAAAAAAGTTTTTGCTTTATGATTAACAACAAATAGATATGAAGCAATCAGTTAACATTTAATTCGTTTCATTAGACAATATATTTTCCAAAATGCCCATCAAATAGATGTTAAGAAAGGCTTTCGGAAAATTAAAAAAAAAACAAATTTTATTGAAATCTGCAAAATATCTTTTATAAAAATTTTTTTTTAACCATATTTAAAAAAGGAGTACAGTCAAGCCCTCTTAAGTGAAACGATAAAAATTCTTGATTGTTTTTTCACTCGGATAACTGAAAAAAAAAAGAATCATTTAGGCGGATCTCTCTAAATTGCTTCGAAAAGTTTTCATGGAACTCATTTTGTAAACCTGGATGTGATAAATAAATTTAAAATTAATAAAACAAAAAATATGTATGTACCTATTATTTAGTTACAATTTTGGTTTTGTTTTGATTTCACTTTACCGAATTTTTTACTATAAAAAATATAAAAAATGACAAAGAAATATTTGTTTCAGATAGCCGGGTTTTCACTTAAGCCGCGGGTTTCTGTAAAGCCGAGTTACGAGTATTTGTGCGAAATTTAAAAAATGCACGGGCCTTAGCTAACTTGTTTAGTTAAGCCGGCTTTTCAGTAAACCGGGTTCCTCTTAATCGGGTTTGACCTTAAGTCGAAAATCTGACTCGATGGAATAAAAACAGCCAAAAATATGAAAATAAACATTCTTATTTTCTCATGTCAATAAGTGAATTGATGTTTGAAAATGTGTGTTATTAAAATCGAAGGGAAAAATGAAAAACCTAAAAACCTACATTCGAAGAGTTTATAGGTGCATCCGATAGCATTTTCTTAATCACTTCAACTTTCTCTTGTCGTCGTTTCTTTTCCTCTGGAGATAGTTCTGGAGTCTGCAAATAACGGCAGTTATACAAATTTTCAAAAATCTTATTATGGTTACTTTAATATACGTACATTCTCAGGAATATACCGTTCTGGTATAACAATTTTATTAGGTGCCAAAAGTAGATTATCAATTGTATTCTCAGATATCTTCTCACCATGTCCAAGGGCTGATCTTACAACGTCTGGGGCATTGATTCTTGGTCGCAAAGCAACTTCCATGTCCAGATCATCTCTAGCTCTCCAATTTGTATTCTAAGCAAGTATAGTAAAAAATGGGTTAGAGAAAAAAGTTTTTAGATACTATGCGATAAAGGTACGATACTTACATTTCGATTCATATCATTTTCAGCCTGAACATTCTCCATAGCCTTCGTATTTACGTTATTAGGAGCCGTATAATGGCGTCTTTTCTCTCTAGGAACTGCCCGCCGATGCTTGTGGGATGAAGGAACCTTTTCCGTGTTAGAAGTAGATTTTGCCGAAGTCATCGTTGCCGATAAAGTAGTATTGTCTTCGGAGGCACTTCCAGCTGACATTTCGTTCATTATTTGTCGAGCTGCTTCGCTCTGAAAAATCGTATTCAAGTCACTTATGCTTTTATTTAGGCTTTGCATGGACTCGGTCTTCTGACGTAGAGCACTTTGAATCGATGCAGGAGGTGCCCGTGGAGTTGATTGTTGCTGATGATAGTGTCTTGATTTTGAATGATAGCCATTTGGCAAGGAAGACTGCTGTTGGTGCTGCTGATGGAACGGATATACATTGCTGTTCCTATCAGACATTGAAACCATATATGGGTTGCTGGGCGTCGTTGATGGCGAATTGCTGTAGTAGTCGGTGTATTTGATGGATTGTCTTGAGCCAGAATGATTTTTGTGAACCTTGGGTAAGAGCTTAGGAGGTTCATTATAGGTACGTGGCAATGATTTAGAGCGCGCTTGGTAGTCTTCGGGAATAAATTGGGAATTATGCTGTTCCTCTTCCTGAACTTGATCAAGATTCTGAGTTGATGTGGTGGTACTGCGTTCACGGTCGCGATGACGTCTCTCCGATTCGCGCTTCACAATTCGAACAGTTTTTATTTCTTGTTTTTCCTGGCTCGACAAGTTTGCGAAGGGATTACTTTCTAAAAATCCATCGCTATCCACCCCACCGGTTTCTAGAGGATCTGAGTCTTGGTAGCTATAGCTGCGATTATTCTTGCCGCTATCATCGAATTCGATGTGTTTGTTGGATCCGGAGTAGTTAAGAACATTCATATTGGATTGCGTGGAGCTAGTGTCTACATAAAGGGGGGTCGAAAGACTTGGCGTGTCATTGACTGTCCGATCCACGCTCACCATTGAGTCTAAATCAGTTTCTATCCAGCATGTGCTTGAAGTTTTCTTTTTGATGTGCGAAGATGCTGTTGGGGTTGAGGAACCTTCCTTGTTGCCAATTTCTTGGTACAGCCGATTTGAATTCTCCGTTAACTGTCGTACAGCTTGGCTTAATTCCTGACGCTGACGCTGCATGTCTCCAACAAGCTGTTGAACTCGTTTGAGTTCTGATTCCAGCATTGCTGTAGTGGAGCTCGCATACTGCATATTCTCACCACGCATTGGATTCAAGGCATTTTGAGACCCCCGTGATGCCTGTAATTTTTGTCGTAAGACTAAAAGCTCCTGCTCCAGCCTAGCGTTGCCAGCGACTGTTTGTTCTAGTTTCTAAAAGGTATAATAATTTTTAGAAAAAGGTTAGAAAACAATAAAGAAAGAGCCATTGGTCAGCGAAATTAAGGTGATCTGATAATGATTGCGTCTGCTTTCGTGCAATAGTTAAAAAGGAAAGATATACAAACAACTAAAGAGAGATCTACAATATATATAATTAGAGAGGATTAGCTTAAGCATATAAGCATGACCATTATGTGAGTCCTCTTTGTGGTGATATAATATACTAAATGTAGTTAAACAAAATATTTCCAAAGGAAAAAAATAAAAACAGACGACGACTACTAGGCACCTCGTCTACCTTAGAATTTTCAGCCAGCAGCTGATGAACTCTAGACAATTCTGCCTCGAGAATATGTTGTTGTTTTTTAGCTGCTTCTAAAACCATTGGTGTACCATTAGAATCGTGAATTCTAGCACGAAGACCGCCCAAAGCTCGTTCTAAGTCTTCCTTGTCACGTTGCAGGTTCTGCAATGTGCCGGATTCTTCTTGCAATAACTGATCAAGTTGATACAGTTGTCTAACTTTAGACTGAAAAAATTTAAACAAGAATTAACTTAAAATAAATTCCAAATAATTTTTAGACACCTTTACCTGAAGCTCTGTATGATTTGGACTTAAACGGTCCCATTGCTTTTGCTCTTCTTGCAGCATACGTCGTTCTTGTACCCGTTGATTGAACTCCAATCGATCAAGGGTCACGGATTCAGGTCGTTGGATGCCATTTAAGCGTCCGGTTGTATCGTTGCTGCGATAGAGTGAACCCAATTTTACCATATTATCAACCAAATTCACCAATGGTTTGCTCTTCTCATATTGACGTTCAAGATCAAGAAGATGTTGCTTAAGATAGTCTAAGCGTTGTATTGATTCAGCACGAGTTAAACCTTCAGCTGTGCGTATTCGGTTCTGAAGGCAAAAAATTTATATATTAAGTTTCTTACGCAATGTATTATGTACTTTGAGCGGAGAGTATTTTTTTAAATAACGGTTATATAAGTATGTTAATGACAGATATTAGTTTTCTGTAGGCAATGAAATTATCGATTAACATTCATCCAAGTAAATATTTTGATCCCATAATAAAATAATGTATCTATTAACACATGCAATTTTTTGAACAACAGTTTTTTCGATTTCGCAAGAATGAAATAATTTGTTACTTGCATTTGAAAAGTACTGATCTGTAAGCCTGTCAAACATAATTATTTGACAAGAAACATATTTATATCATTTTCCATCTTAATAGTTTGCAATTTGATTGCTTAAGAAGTTATGATCCGGCTCGAAGGACCAAATTGTTTGTGGGGAAAATTGGATTGAATTCAGCTATATTGAAGAACTAAGTAAAAATACCTAGCACTTAGCAGATTACTAACATTTTATCCATATTCAAAGCATTCATGCATTTATGGGAAATATACTAGATCATATTCAGATACATAAATCAAAGTTTAAACTTAAAATTTTAACTTGATTCCACGAGTTCATGGATCTAGTGTAATAAAAAAAAAAATAAAAGTTCTTCTGCGAAATTTTGCAAAATTGCTACAATTTTATTTTTTATATATGATTTTTGGACTGAAATTCGTAGAAATTTTCAGTTTGGGAAGTAAAGACAACAAACCTCATTCAAGTAGTACGAGTACGAATGGATTTAAAATAAGTTGGTAATCTATTATCTTATCTATGAAATATCATAGGTGGTGCCCCAGTTAGTGTATACAAAAATATGTTTCTAGAGATTCAATCATATTCACACTTCTAAATGAGAAAAATTATTCAATATCCATTGAAAAACAAACACTGCAAAGTTTCAGGACAAAACAGAAAATCTGCAAATTTTTAAATAATTGCTTAGAGATGTTTTTTCTCTAACAAAGTGACAGTGAGTGACACAGCTATCGAAACCATTTTTAATACCTCCAGATTCAAATGGACACAGTCCGTGATATGTCAAAAGATTATTACATCCTGACGCCATTCTTATATAGTCAAAATCTTTCACCCCACAAAACCAAAGGTCCTGATCAAATACAGGTTTGTCGGAATTTTTGTTGAAATCAGTCTTATTTTACTTTGTTATGTCAATTAGTTACAGTTTTTGATGTCTTAAAGTTGAACTTATTTTTCATCCACTTAAATTCATTGAAATTCGTAGTTTTGGACAGTTCGCAAACAGATAAAGGGTATTCCGCGTTGCAGAAAAATATGTTTCTAGAACGCATGATCTAGAACGTTGCATGAACGCCCCATTATAAATATTTGCGTAAATCTTGGAATCAATCGCAGCTGTTTGTTAAATATCAAACTAAACTCATAAAAATATAATTAGGTATGTTCCGCTACTTTGAAACTCTGTGATTTTCTGTGCATTTTACTGCAATTTTTTTTTTATATGAATCTTGACAGAACGTTGGACATACAAAAATCATAAAAATTAGAGAGTTGTAAGGTACAGAAACTAGGCTGTTATATAATCAATATTAAAAAGTGAAAATGAAAAAAAAATACGCTATATTGTTCTAATTGCATACATAAACCGTGTACGAATTGCGTTAAAAATTTCGATTCAATTTTGTCCGAGATTAAATCTTGACGTTTCCACTTCAATAGTGTCAAAAATTAATCTTTTGATAAAATTTAACGCAATTTTAACCCTATTCAAACACGGCCATAAGTGTAAGTTAAAAATTTGAAATGTCACATCAAATGACACTTCTTAGTTTAATAGGTTCATTTCTACGCTTTCCGCAAATATTACTTCCCATACAATTTATGACAGCTCGTTTCTGCGGAGATAAAATTATCTGGTTTTTGAGGTTTATCAGGGTTTTCCACCGTTATATTAATTTTCTTAAAAAATATTATATTAAAGGAGGCTTATCTGGCAGAATCTACTACTATACGACGTTTCATTGTCAAATGCTTATATTAAATAGGGTCTGTATCAACAACAAAATCCAGAACTGCTAATGGAAAATTATCAAAAGTTACGACGGTATTTCGATTGGTTAAATTTAATTTTCAAGTTGTTGTTTGCCACAATGACATTGTGCATAAAAAATCTTTACTAAATCATATGTCATCTAGCGGTTGTTAGGTTCATCATAACTTTAAAGGGACAGTTAGGGGCCAGTTATAGCTATCATTGAAATTCATCATTGAAAATTTGAAATTTAAGATTTAGGGCACTTAAAAAGCAAAATCAGTAAGTATTTTGATGCCAATGTAAAGTTGACGACTTAAATAATATTTATTGCGAAAAAAAAATTTCGATTGGGTCCAACCTTCCACATAAATTGAATTTCATTTTTTTAATGATTGCACTACCTTATCGACCATTGAAAAAATAAAACACATTTCATGAGAAAGGTTGGGCCGAAATTAAATTTTTTTTGGCCAGATATATTAATTCAGTCATAATCTTCATTTTGGCATCAAAATAACCGTAGATTTTGCATCCTAAACATCTTAAAAGACATCATTAAAATTTTCAATGATGAATTTCAATGATAGCTATAACTGGCCCCTTATAGCTTTTATTGAAAACCATCATTGATAATATTAATTGTTAATTTTTGAATATCTAGAAGGTCAAATCGATAAAAATTTTAATGCCAATATATAGGCCATAACTTGAATTATTATTCTAGTCAAAAAAAAAATTAATTTCGGCCCAAACTTCAACGTAAAGTGGCTTTGAACTTTTCAATGATCATGGGTAAAGTAGTTTAATCATTAAAATAATAAAAGTTATTTTATGTGGAAGATATGGCCAAACTGAAATTTTTTTTGGCTAGAAATAATAACTGAGTCATGACCTTTATTTTGGCTTACATTAAAATAAAAAATTAAGCTTGCCAAACGGCTCAAAACTAGCAATTCATTTTCATCATTTTCAATGATAGCTATAAGTGGCGCCCTACTCTAATCTTCCACTCGCACATGAGAGACCTAGACCCATGTTCTGTAACTTCTCGCATGCATAAAATCGGTCGAGAAACTATGGAAACTGAAACAAAATACATGAGTTTCGTTCCATTTTTCAGCGTTTCTCAACTGATTTTTTCGATGTGAGAGTTACAGAACATGGATACTAGATTAATAGTTTTTCTTTATTTTTCTCTCTCACACGTGTGTTTTAAACGTTATTAGTTGACAAAAAAATCCAATTAAAAAGCTAGTTTTGACTTCCTTTTTTTTTTTTTTTAATTTTAGGGAAAGATATAGAACCATTCCTATAGTAGCCGTGGTGTGATGGTTAGTGCGATGGACTGTCATGCCGGAGATCTAGGTTCGATCCCCATCCTCGCCACCTAATAATTTTTAAAATAAAACGGCTACTGCCTATTGCGAGGAATTGACAAAACCTCCAAGAGTATTCCTTGTCATAGAAAAGTGCCGCTCACTTAAGCCGTTCAGATTTGGCAATAGGTTCCCTCCATTCCTGTAGACCTGTACACAAGAATGGTTAAGAGTTGTAAGTCACTAGGCCCTAGTTCTTCATGAGCTGTTGTCCCCCCTCAAATTTATTTACTTTATTTATTTTTAACAGAACCATTCCGATAGACAGCAGCTATGCAATAAGATAAGAACACAGATTCTAGATGTTATCTGTGTGTGTTATAACTGTTTTACCATTTACCAATTTTTCACAAAGCCATATATTATATGTACAAAATATTTGAATTATTTATATGTATATATTAAAGCTTTCAAATTTGCCCCAATTACCAATGGTTAGTATTTTTCTTTAAATCGCATAGTTAGGAATATTGAAATTAAGATTTAAACAAAATAAAATTATATATTTCAACCTGAATTTCATGAATATCGGTGCAACATTGCTCAATAGCACGAGCCGTATTACTGTTTTGCCGACGCAATTGGATCAATAACAGAACCAACTCTTCATGGGTGCGACTCAATAAGTCTCCAGCTGATACGTCCAGATTCTATATAATACGTCAACATATTTGTATTTATGTATGTGATTTTTTTTATAAAATAAAAATGTGTATTACATGCTTAATCAAAATATCTATAGGTTACCGCATGGTTCAAAACCAACAACACTCACCCTCATCTGAGAACTTGTCTCACGTTCCAGAAGATCAATTTCTGCCCGACTTCCAGCCCGTCTAATAGGATGATATCCATTGGTTTCCCTGTAGACATTTGCTGCATTGTTGATATCATAGTTGCTGCCTCTTAAGTCAATCGAAATTCCTGTGCCAGCCATTGGGTTAGAAGTTGACATGGCGTACATATTACGATCTCGTTCAGTTGCCAATTGTGTTGTTTTGGCATATTTTGCATCCATTGCATTGCCATAGTACGAACTGGCTAGTTTTGAAATTTGTTCATAATTTAGCATTTGATCAGATGGATCAGGTTTGACCGTCAAATTAACTTTAGGGATATTGCGTACATTTCGAACAGATATTGACGCTGAAAATTGATTTAAAAACAATTTTGTATTATATTTTGTTTATATAAATAAGAATATTAGAAATAATTATACTTGTAGATTAAGATTTACAAAAGCTTAAATCTTTAGCCAAAGAAATTTGTCAGACGCCGAGCTGGCATTGTTAATATAAAAGTAATTACAGTTCTATTTTTAAACAGCTTAGCCAGTCAGAAACCAACAAATTCAATTGACTTACGATTAAAATATTAAAGCAGGCAAATAAATCGACTTGTAATATAAACTTGTGAATATAAATTTAAATAAAAATACTTATGAGTTGTATATTGGTGGAGGTTGATGGGGACTATTACGAAACTTAAGCAATTAATTTCAATAAATAAATCTTCTTCAGAATATGTCATTTTGTTGCCACAGAAACAATTTTTAATTGCAAAGAAATATTGGCCCTAACTGTGATTGTCATTTTAGCATTTTAACTTTGTTTTATTATTTGTTTTATCACCGATAAACTAATTTTGTTGAAAGGAAAAGGAAGGACTTACTTACAATCACGGGATGTTTTTAGCTCTTATTGCATTGTCATGGTCATGTATCTAACTCACCGGTTTCAGCGAAAACCAAGGTTCAATCATGTTGTTGGCTGTTATCACATACTCAAATCTTGCACCGGATTAACTGAGGTTCAACGATGGTTTAAGGTTCACGTATGTGATAAAAGCCAATTAATTTAATTAATCCGCCGACATCATCTAATTATAATTTCTGAGCCATGGATTAATATTGGAACGTGGTTCAATAATTAATCCGTGGTTCAGAAAAATTAACTCACAGATTTTGACGGATTAACTGAGGCTCAACGATGGTTCAAGGTTTAACAATGTGACAATAGCCATGCCTGGATCATCGCTAAGCCTCAGTTAATCCGCTGAAATCGGTGAATTAAAAATCCTGAAGCACGGATCAAAATTTAACTCACGATTGTACAACTGGTACGTAATGGTGGATTTACATGTATCTTCATGCGAGTTCTGCAAAAAATAAGAGATACAAAATATAAAATGTATGTTTGTTGGATAGAGAGAGAAGAACAAAATGCAGAGATCTTGATTATAGGAACGCAGATGCAGATTATAGCGAAGACGAACATGTTCATCTTCATAGTGGTGCTCTTTCACGCATTCGGTTTTTTTGGTATGACTCTATCCCGCTCTTTTTTTCTTGATGTTTGCAGATGAAGATACATGTAAATCCATCATAAGTCTGCTAAAATCGATGGTTTAAAATCACGATCCAAATTAGGTTTGTAGGTAAGGTAAGGTCCTTGGAATTAATAAAAAACATACTGAGATTGTTAAAAATAGTAAAAAAAAAAAACAAAAAAAGGACTAGTATTATGAGAACTAGGTCGGAGACTATACGGCCAGGCTAGGCATCCATCAGAATACTTACTTTCGTATCTGTGAAGACCAGAGGGATAGAAAAACCATCTTATATTACTTCAGTAAATGTTCCGCAGTTTTCGAACAATTTTTATATGGAAAGTACCGTACATTTTCGCTCGAAGAATAATTTTTGTATAAAATCAGCTCGATAATGATAAGAAACCACTCGTTTATTAAAAATCTCCCAAGTCATTTTTGAGAAACATCTCAAATTTTCAAAAGAAAATATTCAACTTTTTTTTTTTTAAACTAAAAAAATTGACGTGGATCGGTTTTCGAGGAAAGCTAAAACAAATAAAATAAAATGGTTCTGTGCGTATGTGAGGTGTCATTAATAACTATTTTCCGGACGTTAGGTTACATGTAGTTTAGTTACCTGTATGTATCGAAAGTAAAATTGTAATTGATAGATATAACGTATGCAACTAAAAGAGCTTTCAAAATCAGTACCTAGTGAAAATAGAACAAAGTGACGTTTCACTCAAAAAAGCTCAATTTTGCGAATAAACGCCAAGAAGTATCAGAAGGACTCGACTTTAGCCCACAAAGCAAAATCCACTCAAGCTTAGTAAAGAACAGCATGTTCTCGAGTTTATCAGAGTAGAAAAAAAGTTCTCTAGTAGTCTTGATTTAAAACCGTTGTACCTACTATGATGGCAAATAATGGTCCTAATTGGAGCTTATGTCTCTACTAGTCTGGAAAGTTAGAAATAAGTCTGGAGAGAGCAGTGGCATAAATAAAATGAAATAATCGATCATTGTCTATAGATTCTTAAAATATTCAAGTTTGATGTATATCTGGTGCAGAGCAATAATTATACGTTAATCGATTGATAGTACTGCTTAAAAGGTATGGAGCGCGGTAATCAAGTAGATGCAATCTATACAGACTTTGCTAAAGCTTTTCACAGAGTCCAGTTTGATATTCTTCTTTGTACGCTTGAATGTATGGGATTTCACATAAATCTTTTAAATTGGATTAGAAATTATTTAACTGGTCGGATACAGTACGTGAAAATTGGAGACACAACATCTAAAATCATTTTTAACCATTCTGGTGTACCCCAAGGCAGTCATTTGGGCCCCCTTCTCTTTTTACTCTTCATTAATGACCTACCTGATGTTTTTAAATTCTCAAAAAAAGTCTTCTTTTTGCTGATGAATTAAAATTATATGTTCAAATTAACTCGTTAAATGACTGTTTAAAATTGCAAAACGACCTAAATAGACTGCATGAATGGTGTACCGAAAACTGCCTTCATCTAAACATTCTGAAATGCAAAGCGATACGATTCACGAGATCAAAATTCCCTATATTATTTACCTATAGCTTATCAAATATACATAGATCTTGAACTTGTAAGTTTCCAAAAAGATTTAGGTGTAATATTCGATCAAGAGACTAATTTTAAAAAACATAACGATTATGTAATAGCAAAAGCCAATAAGTTACTTGGATTCTTGAAACGCAACTTAAAAGAGTTTAGCGATCCATATACATTAAAAAAACATCTATGTTTCAATGATCAGAAGCGTTCTGGAATATGCATGTGTTATATGGTCTCCATCGTATGAAGTTCATATAAATCGCATTGAATCAATCCAAAGAAAGTTTATAAAATTCGCATTGAGAAAATTAAATTGGACAGACAATATTATACCTTCTTACAGAGAAAGATGCCTTTTAATAAACCTAAAAAACACTAGAGTCAAGAAGAAAATATTATTTGGTAATGCTCGCTAATATACGCTCCAAGTAGACCATTAAGAGAAAGACCCTACTTTTTTATAGCGAGATCTTTTACAAACTATGGGAAGTCTGACCCTATTTCAATGGCTTGCTCAGAATTCAATTCTATTTGCCAATATATAGACCTGTCATATGATAGACAGAAGTTTAAAGAGAGTGTATTAAGAATATTATAATTTTCATATTATTCAATGTTGGTACTTATTAAAGTGTTTCTTTCTGTACTTAACTTATTTACCTATTTAATTATATTTATTTAAAATTTAACAAAAATTATTTATGTTTATATGTATTTTATATTTATCTAGTTTGTAAAGCTTAGTCTAAGAGATTTTGTAAATCGATAGATGAAAATAAATAAATAAATAAATAAACTTTATTCTATCCTAGAAAAAAACTTTTACTGAAAGATTAATTTTCCACCAATAGTTTGTCCTTAACTTGTTTATTTTGAAATCCTTACAAACTAAATAAACTCACAAGTATCGATTTTTATGTAAATAAAATAAATAATAAATAAAATCACCTAGTTATACAAATCAAACTTAAAGAATAAATTAAAATATAATCAAAATCTTACCAATATTGGTGATGAAAAAAATAAATTGAAACAAAAACAAAAAGTGTGTGACGTGTGTGATAGTAGTAGATAAAAGTATAGGTGTGTAATTTTTGCAAGTTTCATATATTCAACAACAACAACAACAACAACAAACGTTAATTTAATTTAACTTTTCTTTTTACAAATTTTATACAAAAATGAAATGTTTAAACCATGCTTAATTATTTATATTGTGGCTTTGTTTTTTTTTTTTTTTTTTAATTTTTCTGGCTCGTATTTTTTCTACGTTGTTGTTCAAACTTTTCCTATGTATATATTTTGGCGAATGTAACAGTCTTAGCTTTGACATTATTTTGTGTTTCTTCTGTCAAAATAGAATGTTGCTGTTCTGAGTTTATATTTATAATTCTTTCAACGTCATCGCCCTGGCCAATTTCACTGGAATTGCCTTTTAGTGAATTTGTTGTTTTTTCACCACTTATACTGCCACATCTGATGGGGTTGCCATTGTTGCTACCATTATTGCCACTATTTTTCATCAAACCACTTGACATTGAATCCCATTGTCTAATTGTTTCTCGATCGATTTCGGCTGATTTTCTTGAATAATTCGAACCACCACTATCTTCACGTAGAACTTCATACACATCGTCCATTGCCGCTGCTAATTGAACATACACATCGTTTTCATCTTTTTCATCGGATGCAGTGGTGGTCAATCCTTCAGAAATAGGATCGCTTAGCCGAGCTTTAAATGAGGATCTTCCTGAAATATTATCATTCACATAGGTTACGTCCCTAGATATCTTGACCTTCGACTGTGATTGATGTTGTTGCTTTGGTTCTGATAGCCCTAATGGTTGAATTCGATCTAGGTCATCCATTGATCGTGCATGCCTCTGCGATACACGTCGCAAACTTTCCCGCCAGAGGGCGTCTTCCTCCCAGAGTTGTTCGCCAGCTCCGCTAAGGCCTGAAAGTTTCGATCGATTATTCAGTTCTGTTACACGATCAGTATTAATGTGCTTGCTTAAATTAGCCTCCACCGAGGGAAGTGGTGAGGATGTATTGGATGTAGATGCAAAAGATGATGACATTTGACGTTGATGATGGGAATGATCAAAGCTCTCAGTCAGTGGCTCTCCACTGATCTTAAGATTCTTACCGTCACAGTAGCTTAGTTTTTCTATGTTTGTTTTCGTTTTATACAAATTCTTATTGTCGATGGTTTGATCCTTCTCTGTGAGAATGTCAACCGACAGTGACCTAACTGAACCTTTGAGACTAACATTGTCAACTATCACAGGATTTGTTGGTTTGCTAATTGGATTGTGAATGTGTGAAATTCCAGTCGTTGATCGATGTGGACCTATCGCGATATCTCGTTTGTTGTTGAGAGTGATCGGACTGGCAAGCTCTCGACTACTGGTAAGCTCGGAATAGTAGTAAGGAGCCGATTGCTCGGAAATATTGCTATTGTTTCGACTATGAATAGGAGTGATCTGGGTCAGATCAAAGGCTGTACAGAAAGATGTCTGATCGAGATCAACTGAGGATAAAGTAACACTTTTTGCTGTTCCAGCTGAAAACGTCGTTCCGGAAATAGATGCCAGCCCCGAACTCATAATTACATCATCTGAGGCACATTGGGCATCGTGCAACGAAAGATTTTTCTCTTTTAGCAGTGATTGTTTTGGATTTTCCTTGTCGCCTTCAAGCTTCTGCAGGGAATCTGTTGATGACACGAAATTAATATTTCCGTAAAAATGTTCATCTCCCTTGTTCCGGAATATTTCCGGAGGTTTTATTAGGTTTCCTATTATTCCGCCCATAACTCCTGAGCCCGTTGTATCATTCAAAAGATTCTTGTCAGAATTCTGGTATATGTAGAGATCATTCGTAGTTTGCAAATGATTTAAATACGAATCTAGATCGGTGGTGTTTATCGTCTCTTCGAACTGTTCGCTCATTGATTCTATTTCACTTATCGATTCCTCAGAAAGCGGTCGGCGACTTCGTTGCCTCTCCAATTCCGAGTCAGAACCTTGCCGATATCTGTACTCAACAGAGTCTGTTTCACTGCTGTCACCAGTGGTGAGTTTCTGTGGCAGTGAACTATTCGATTGGTATCGAGGACTTGACACAAATGATGGAGAATTTTTCTTAAGCTTATTGTACAGATCAAAGTCGGATGACGTATTCGAACTGTTGTCCGTTTGAATGCTGTAATTCGAATCAGACAGTGTCCTTTCGTGATTCTTCAAAATTGGAGTTTTAAGCCCACGAATCTTTAAAAACTGATCAGGAAGTGATAGACGTGAGCTTTTCAGACCTTCCGGTTTACTGATATTCAGCGATGAGTTACTTGAGTGGATTTTAGGTATCTGATCGAAGGATATATTAAATTTTTCTTTGCGCTTCACCGTGTCGTAGTGTTCCGATGAAAATATCTCTTCGGTGTTTAATTCTTCCATTGGAGGAGGTGATGATGGTATCGGTGGTGGAGACACGATTTCACTGTCTGAACTTTCAGCACAATTTGCCAAAGGTGTCGTTGCTCCCAAATAATATGATGCCGGACGAAATGTATCCGACAGACTGAAACGCGATCTCGATCTCATTTTTGTACTATCGGGGTTTTTCGAGGATTCATCATCAGCATCAGAGCTGTCACTGCTCATAATTGTACTTTGTGAAGGCTTCAAAATATCTGGAAGGTCTTTTCGTTTATTCTGGGCACGTTCTGAAGATTTTTTGGACTTTTTCTTTAAGGTATCGGAGGATTTTTTAAGAGTATCAGTATTCTTTGTTTTCTTAAGCGTTGATTTACCAGGTGCTTGGATTTCTTCCGATGGTAATATTTTGTTTAACGATAACTCCATATAAACTGGCTCAGGGATTATCTGAGCTGGTTTTTCTGGTTTTGGTTTGGTATTGGCTAAAACACACACTACCTCGTAGTTTGAGTTCGAATTCTCTTCTAGCCCTTTTGTCATTTCTACATAAGGATTCTCTTCATCGGCTGTAGATTCATTGAGACTTGCAAAAACCAAACTGGCTGATGGGCTCAGAACATTACGCTTTGGTGTCATGGGTAGATAATGATCTTCGGCTGGACTTGGCAAGGTTGGAGGATCGTTTTCATAAAACTGCTCTGCCAAAGGATCATCATCCATAAGAGGGCTATTTACAGAGCCGTTCTTTTCTTCATTTTTTAGCTTTGTAGGTGTTGGAGCTGTTTCCGAATCGGCTAAAGCTTCGTCTAAGTCATCGTCGGTATACTCACAAGCAATTTCATTTTCGGCATCTTCTTCATCTGTGTTGAAATCTTCCAACTGAATTGGGTATTCAACTGAATCTTGTAGCACAACTTCCTTTGACGACAATTCAATTTTATCAGATTCTGTCTTATCCTCATTTTTCGAATCTATCGAAATATTCTCGTAATTCTTACCAGCTGAAGTTGTTGCTTCTAGAATCTTAGGCTTATAAACAGGCACATACGATGAAACTGAATAATCATCGAGCTGAAGGCTTAAGTTGAGCTCTTTTTTAGGCAATTCCGGTGAGTTACGCTGTGGCAATGCGGGTGGTGGTGGTTCTAATAAATCAGAATCATCAACATCGATCTTTTTCAAATTATGGGAAGGGCTTTCTAAAATGGGCTTAGGGCTATTTTTTGTGTTATTTGTATTTGAATATTGTACACTACTACTATTTGGATTAATTGGATTGTTTTGTGATTTTAAACAATGTGTGACATTTTTCAATTTATTGTTGCTTGTTTGTACTGAGGTTATGTCTATTGCACTTTTGTTTGTTTCAATTGAGGATGAGGGAGTAGTTGGAGTAGTAGACCTTCCTGCCGGCGGTTTCTCGGACCCATCTGACGAAATTATACATAACAAATAAATTTACAGAGAAATTATAACAAAAAAAAAAATGTGTTTTGTTTTAAAATAATTTTTAGTTAATTTTGTAGGTGAATTTGATTTATAAAAAAAATTAAGTAATGAAATGAAAAACTAAGAGTGAATAAACAAATTATTTACCGGTGATTTTTAGAATACCAACACCTCTGAAGAAAAACAATGATTTAGAACCCTCACCAATTTCCTATTTATTACACCGCAATGTATATACCATTTTATTTAACCTTACTAATGAATTTAATTTTTATAACAAGAGTGATGTTTTCATGCAAATATTTTTTTGATGTTTTATTAAAAAAATGTTGTATTTTATCTAGATAGTTATTTTCAGAGTTTGTTGCGGGTTTTGGTCTCTACTCATTCCGTTTTTTTTTTTTTTTTTAATCTATTTCTTGTTGTGTTAACAGGGTTATGATACAATTGTGTTAAATAAAATTAAATAAAAATTTGAAAAAAAAAAAATATAATAATATTTGGCGCGCACGGCAGGAAGGTAGTTAACAATTTTGTTGTTGTTGTTTTTATATTGTTTCAGAATAATACCAGAAAAAAAAATATTTCATTTTGTTATAAAACTAAATAAAAAAAGAAAAAAAAAACTTAAAAAAAAATGCATAACAAATTGCCAAAAACAAAAATAATAATTTATAGAGTCAGTGGGATGGGGTTCAATAGAAAAATAAAAACTAAGAATCTACAAAAATTAAATTTTAAGTCGTGTTAGTAAAGTAATTTTTATAGATATTAGACCAACTCGCATGGAAAGGAAAAGTTTAATAGTTTATTTTTTTGATTTTTTTAAAAATTAAGTAATTCGTTTGAATTTCCAAATTTGTAGAGCAAATGTTAAGTTATGTCTATTTTATATTATAATTTAAGATACAAATTGTTTGGTCTTATTTGATTTATTCGTATGTTAATAGGAAAAAAATATCACCGCAACCGCAAGGCAATACACAATAACGCCACGAGCGCCGCCGCCATCAGAAGTCTGGGTTCGAATGTCAACTTAAATATTTCTTGCGAGAAAGTGACAAAATCCTCCAATAGTATATTATGTATCTTCTTGTCAGCGTTGCCACCCGAAATAAAATTAAAGTGCCATATTTTATGAAAAAACGTGCCAATTTTCGTGCCATAACACATTCTTCTATTTTGTTGAAAAAAAACTGTAATCAATTTTGAAACGGGATCTAATACAAAAAAAAAAATCTATTCTTGCATTGTCAAAAAATATGTGTTTCTGTCCACTTTTTACGGAATTTGGACCAATTTTTATTAAGTTTTGGTGAAATTTGAATATTTTACGTAAAATAATGGAAATAAAAAAACATAAAGTATTGAACTTTTTTGTGCCACCATGACACGAGGAATTTTCGTGGCACGATCGTGCCACTTCGGCAACGCTGCTTCTTGTCGTAATAAAGTGCAACTCATCTTAGGCCGTGTGCGAATTCGTTTAAAATTTCGATTAAATATGATCCCACATTAAATTTTGACGTTTCATCAGTGGTGAACACAATTCCATCTTTTTGCTGTGTGAATTCAATTAAATGGGAATTTTTTAATTCTAATATTTTTCTTCCGTCCGCGAGCTTTGGAAATTAGCAAATGTTGTTCTTCGGATGAATGAAGGGGACCCATCCATTCATCTTTGAGATGTAATGATCATTTGTATGGAGACTTTTCACTCAGAACGCTGTGTTTTTCTAAGAATTTAATTTTAACCAGCAGATCCGGGGTTCTATTTTGCGTCAATTTAAACTCGTAGCGCAAAAGAAATTGTATCCAAGAGAACAAACAATGTTCTACTTCTAGCTTCTATTTATCTGCAAGCAGGATCCAGTAATCTTCATTTTGGCTTTGGAAACAAGATTACACAAATTGGCATTGAACTTTTTCTTAATAATTTTATAGTGAAATCATTTAATTATATTTTAATGCATCTTCATTGAATATGTTCTTTTTATGCACATGAAAACAAACAAAACCTTTAGTGGGTGCTGGTAAACGTCAACATTTAATCTAGCAGCATAAATTTAACGTGCCCCTGGACCATGTTAAATTTTGACGTCTTATATTCACCTCAATAGTGTCAAAATTTAATTTTGGGATCAAATTTAATCCAATTCGCACACGGCCTTAGACTTTAAATTTGGCAGAAAAATTTGGACTCCGTTAATTCCCCCACTAAATAAAAACCTTTACAGTAATGCACATGTACAGTACACATATTGAAATTGAAGGTAATACATTGCGCATCTTTGAAAATTACAGTGACCTGTCAGAATTTACAAATTTAAAAACGCCAATTTTTATGGACTGAAGGCCGTCAATAATTCAACAACTCCTTCTTCAACTTGGCTGATTTATTTCAGTAGTAGGTATATAGAATTTGTATTACCTATAAAAAAAAAAAAAAACCTTCGTATTAAGAAAATGTAAATTCTTATTTTCAAAAACTTGCGCACCAAGTCCACTATATTCAAACAGTGCATTTTTCGCTGAATGTTTTTTGATAATTTCATATGAATTAGCGCTTAGCTCCAAGTGCTATCTATACAATTTTGCTTTTTGACCTTCACATTGAGCTAAAAATGAGCCTCAACGCTAAACACAATTTTTCGATAAAATTGCCGATTCAAAGCTAATTCGTTTCGGTGAACAGCATCACAATTTTGGAAGTAATTTGGCAACGTCATTATCTATAGTAAAATTAAAAAGACTACTACTCAATTATTTTGTTAGTTATAAAACTGTCGCAGTTAAAATTGCGGGTTAAAAAAAAAAAAAAAACGAATTTCTTAATCCTGATTCTGATCTGACTCGTGAAGTTAATAGAGGGGGATATTAAAAACCATAAAATAACGTTATTGCCACTCAATACAATTTATATTACTATTAACCCCTTGAACACAGTGAGATGTATACGTGCAGCAAAAAGAATCGCTATAGCACAATCTGTCATGTAGCAAAGAAAGTTCACAATGGCGTCGTTCAGGATTGTATCCAAAGCGGTCTGGATAGCTTTGTGTTGTTGTAATCCCTTGTGAAAAAAACAGCTGATGCAACAACAACTAAACGTATCTGAAATTTTTTGGATAGGTTGACACCGCCTTGGATAGGTTCTTGAACGCGAGGAATGATGTGGCGCGACTAGCTTGAGAAAGAAAGAGAGAGAGAGTTGAATAATCGCATATATGCCAACTCAAGTGTAGCTTGCAGCGAGTAGAAAAGTTAAAATTGAGTCAACTTTTGCTCCAGCAACTCCTCTTGCTGAAGCTGCAACGTCACATTGTAGCACTGTATGCTATTTCCGTATCTTTCAACTTTGACAGTTTTAAATGCTGCAGCTTCCCAATTGGGCTCGACCAGTAAAGCATTACTGCAATACTGTTTTCATGTTTAATGCCTCCAAAAACACTTAATACGAAATTGAAGTCATAAGCCATCCAGGCGAAAAACCTCTGTAAAAATTAATATGTAATTTTAAAATAATATCCATTTAGTATTCGGAAAACTATATCCTTCTTCTAATGTCTGTTTGTAATGTATTTCTTAATGTAGTCCTTTTCAGTCAAAATGCCGATATTTTTCCAACCGATTAACTTAAAAAAACACTTTTCCCCATCCATACCCAAAGCATCACTTGACCAAATATTTTATATACAAATACAAGACCAGAAAAAGAAAAAGTAAAATAAATTGTATTTCACTTAACAGTTTTCCCCGAACCGAAGTCAATAAGTGCTCCCTCTAGTTCTCAACCTTTTAAGAGAAAAAAAAAAAACCTCTAGGCTTTTTTTTGTATTCTAAATCGAAGTCACTTTGAAAATATACTTCCATCCAAATGGTACAAATAAAAAAAATACATCCCAAGAGTTAGGTACAAAAGCAAAGAAAAAAAAATAAGAAAAGATATTTAACAAAGGCGAAGGCGTGCACAAAAATATAGAAACAAAAATGAATGAAAAAATAGGCAGAAATAAAAAGTAAAGTCCTTTCAACACAAAAGTATTTAGCAAAAAATAAAAAAAAAACTCACAAAAGCACCAACAACAGTAAAATACAAATTTAAAATATATATAAAACCAACAAGCATACAATATTTAGTGGAAATAATTTAATTTTTGTTTACCAAAGTCTTAACGGGGTTACATACGATTTATATATGCAAGCATTAAATAAATAAATTAAGTTTAATTATTAATATTTAATTGAATTTAACATAAAAATAAGAAATACAAAAAAAAAAAAAATAAAGGAACACACAAAAACTTACCTTCATCATCGGATGAGAAACTATTGTAACCGGCATTGGCATGGGTTTCCGAACGGCTCCTCTGGATACCAGAAACTCCTCCTACCACCGCAACACCAGCGCCACCAGAACTATTTCCAATAATCAGGTTCTGAGGGGTGACAACAGCAGCACCAGCATGCTGTTGGCTAGCATTGTTCCCTGCAGCTGCTGCCGCCACTGCTCCTGACGCAAGGATGTTCGGATTGCTGCCTAGCTTTGTCATCAACGTTGCCGAACCACTCTGTTGCATACCTTTACGGGTGAGTGGTGATTGCAACATCCTTTGCTTCCATTCAAGCAGACGCTTCATTGACTCCTCACGTTTTCTTTCGCCATCCTGCAGCGAGGATGTCGGCGTGCTTGGTGCATCTTCGTCCCTGTTGCGGGGCAAACGGGCGCTAGCTGACCTCAAAAACTGTTCATGTTGACTCGGAAGCTGTTGAGAGCCCTGATGATGGTGTTGAGGGCGCAAATGAATGCCACTGCCAACGATGTCCTTGCTGATGGCACTGTTGCTCACACCACGACTCATTCGTGGCACACTCGAAGTCCCCTGATTTATGGTCGCCTCTTGAAGAAGTTCGTTTCGTTTGAAGGCTCGCTCGTAGGGATTCTCATAGCCAATTGTGTGCATGCCACTTGTACTTGGGTAGGCAGCAGTGTATCCATAAGCTGAGGCTGGGGCTGGTGGTGGTGGCTGTTGTTGTTGCTGTTGTTGTTGCTGTTGCTGCTGCTGTTGTTGTTGATTGTGCTGTTGGGGCTGGGCCGTCTGAGGACTTTGCAGATAAAGAGCACTCTGTCGCATTTTTTCAGCATAGCTTGCCTCTGAGTAGTAGAAACTGTCTGGGGCACGGTTGATGTCCAAGCTCGATTTGGGTCGTGGGGCACGTATGGCATCTGGCTTAATGGCACCGCCAGTTGATGATGTTGCTGCATTCGCTGCTGCTTCAGCTCTGGCCTCGTATTCGAGAAAATCAGCCGAGTGTGGTCGTGTGATAGATGCGGTTGACGGTCTTGTACGCAAGTTTGTGCTGCTTCCAGTTGCCTGTACGAACAAAAAGTTAAAAGTAAATTGTCATAAAAAGTCCTTTGAGAATTTTAACTAAAAGATACGAACAAAAAAAAATGCCCTCATTTGTCGTATCATAGGATTCCAACCAAATGGAATTGCTGCATTTCCGGAGACAAAAAGAAACACAAATGCGGACAAAAAAGAATTTATGTTTCTGACCCTGTTTTCAACATGGACGAAGAACTCCATAATCAGGAATGAATCTCAAAACCATCAGCAAAAATGGGGAGGAACTTTCTTTGACTTTACACATATAATAATTCTTTGAAAGAAACTAATAAACCTAATGGGGTTGTTTTCTAGCTCCACCTGTCACTCTGACTCCTGTTTTCTTGTCATTTTAGGATAAACCCTAAGGCACGCGGTGATTAGTATATGGAATTGTTACGTTAGTTGTGGGCTAAAAATAAAGTAAACAATCTTCTTCCACCTTCTTCTAGACTGTATGTCCTGAAAAAGTCTTGTTCCTTGTTCAAAAGTATCAAATGCAACAAGAAAAAGCTCCTTAAAAATATATTTTTCTATGTGTGTGTGTTTTTTTTTTTAATATGTGTACTACAAGGGTTGGGGTTGTGTAACAATTTTTCTTTATTCTTACTTCTTTTGTTTGTGCCAGTTTCTACGAGTATAATCCTCATGTTGATTAATTTTAAGGAAAGGAAGATGGTGGTGTGGTTTTACATGGTTATGGGTACTTACTGTTTTTATTTTTGTTGCTTCATTTTTTTTTTTAATAATAGCTGAAAGGCGGTCTAGATGGGTGTAAAGTTTCTCTGCACTTTTGTTTAATGCAATTTTCGGAAGAAAACAAAAAATTATTTAAACAGGATGTATACACTGAAAAAAAAACGCAATATCAATATAACATTTTCATAATATCAATTCCATATTTTTCATTTTCCATATCAAATTTACCACAAAACATATTAAATTAATACTTTTAATGTTACGCTAATATTACTTTTGTTATATTGATATTAAAAAAGTTACTTTAATAAGATTGGTTTTAACATTCAATATCAATTCTCATTATCAAAACTAGGTTGATAATTCTTACTATTAGAATATCATTAAAAAATATTAATCTGATATTTTTATGTCAACATTGATGTCCTCAATGTTGAATTGATAGAATTTAATGTAAAATTGATACATATAAATTTACTAAAAAAAAACGGCAAATCATTTTAATATTTTAATAATATCAAATATATATTATTATATCAATTTATCAATAAATTGTTAAAAATGTTGTATTAAGGATAATAAAAATATCACACCAACATTTTCAACATCAGCTTGGTACAATTTTTTTGATATTATAATATCAAATTATCATTTTAAAATATGGTTGGCATTGAATCATAAACCAGAAAGTTATCAATTTTGAACGTCTGCTTCCCGTATTGCGAATTAGCCTAGTGGAAGTGTATTGGGCTCGTAAGCGGAAGACACAGGTTCGAATCTCATCAGAAAATTTTCAAGTAAGTAAAATATAAGTTTTTTCAATTTAAATAAAACTCTAAATATTTCAGACTAAAAGGGAAAGGAACTTACAAAACCACTAAGGTGCAAAGGAAAATAAAACCTAAAAACTAATAAAATAAAATTCAAATCAAACCCCTACAAATGCACGCAGTTTTTTTTTTTTTTCTGCTTTCTTCATTTTAATAGTCATATCAAAATGATAATAAATATATCATAATGATAATGATCATATTGTATTGATATGATGAGCATATCCAAATTGATGTTTTTAATGTTGGACGACTTTTATAACCCAAAAATGTTAATTTTACAGTCGTTTTATCAATTTTTTTTTTTCGGTGTACATACCACTTTTTGAATGAATTTTGTAATTTATTTAAGGGTATGTTACAGTTAAAGTAATTGTTGTACTTTTTTTCATGAGTAAAGAAAAGTGTGTTACCAGAGCAGTTATGTGTGTTATGTATATTAGTGATGGAGAAATTTAAGTTGGATCGTTCTAATAAAGGTTTTGGTGCTTAATATTTTTGCATAAAATGTGGCTTACCAAGAATGTTTAGTTTTTATATGAAAGTTTTTACAATAAATCTTTCTACATTAGCGATTGATACGAATTGGTTGCGTATCAATCGCCCTACAGTAGGGCGATACAACGTTCGCTGGGTCCGCTAGTTAACTTTAAAAAGTTGGAAAATATATGACGGAAGGAAAGAACTAAGCACCAGAGTTGTTCAATATTATTTGGAAAGTGAACATTCAATTATTCAGACACAAAGATCATATCGAAATTTCTTTCATATTCGAAATGCACCTAGTAAGTACTCCAACGATTTACCGATTGGTCTAACGTTTTCAGAAATAAGGGCCTGTTTGTGATCTTTGGCGTGCTGAAAGACTTCGTGCAGTTTGAAATGATGTGAATATTGCTCGGGTGCAAGCAAGGAAGCAAGTATTGAAGAAAATCCCAAAACTTTTACCAGGCAACACGTTGTCACAGTTGGTGATATCTAGGCGGTTACGGCAGTTACGCTTTATTCCATACCACAAGATCGGATCGCGTTTTTCTAATTTTAACCACCCACCGCGTTCACCGGATTTAAAGGCTCCAGATTTTATATATTTTATTCGTATCTTCTCGATTCACATTTCCTTTTGTCTGATGTAGGCATCTATATGAGGAGGTGAAAATTCACAGCAGAAATGTGTTTTGCCTTGATCTCTTGATTCAAAGCAAAACAGATGAATACGTTCTTATAAAATAATTTTTGAACATAGACATTTATTTAGTAAAGCAATGCACAATGTTCAATGTACGAAGAGTATCAACTCTATTATTGTAGTCTCACTGAATTTTTGGGTTTAGAAACCTTTAAATCTTGTTATTTTTCCCCCTCCCGACGTGATGTACTTACAATCAAATCGTTTTGAGTGTATTATGGATGGGACTTGGCCTAGATTGATAATTATACTTCTAATATTTTGCTAGAGGTGGGGAACGGATTCCCAAATGATTATTTTTTTGAGACCTCAAAGACCGCAAACAGAGCACCGATTTTTTTCTTCTACCTTTTTACGGGGAATTCATTATAATTTTATATTTTAGAATTATCTATTGTTAAGTTATAAACAAATAATAAACATTTGTTAAGATTGCAAAAACCGAGAAAACTGAATTAAAAAAAAAAATTATTTTTATTTGGAATATATCGAATCTCTTTACAAACGTTTTTTGCTTTCTTAAGGATTAGCCTCGATCAATAAAGTTCAGTCCTTAAAGCATACGGTCTCGGCTCACATGCTTCGAAGATAGCTTTGAAGGCTTTTCTCGTCTTATGGCCAGCACTAATCGAGTAAAACCCATCAAATCTCATAGTTAAATAAAGACCGCATATAATATAAGCTTCTACATATTTTTATATGAGAGTCTAATGCCGAAAACAGGAGTGCAGCTTTTTCCCATGCAGCAAAATTAGAAATAGAGACACCGTGCAGCGAAGGCTGCATGCAGAGCCTGGAATATGTCGACCCTCATAAGCACCTGTGTAAATTTATTTTCGCTGCATTGGAAAAAGCTGCACATCTGTTTTTTTCGCATAATCCGTCTACAACATGTGGCTTCCTGCATCGCCTGGAATATATCAACGATTTTTAAATCGAGGGTCACAATATTTTCACTGACTTGAAAGCAAAATTAAATGACAACATTGATCGTCAGGGAAGTCTGTGAAAACGTGAATCGAATAAATCGTTTTCACATGCGCTCTCATGCATAGCTTTCACATTTTCGATTCACTTGTTACAAAAACAGCTATTCTCGTTCTGTGAAGCCGTCAGACGAACTGTATTATCGAACCACCTCACCATTTACCCTGAAGCGCATTCGCAGTCAGCGCAGTTCCCTCATTTTCTTATTTTTTGAAGAGTAAAGAGAAACGGTTGATAGAGGAAACAAAAATTGTCTCTATAAATTGGATTGAGATAGAAATATGGTTGGAATTCTCATTGTATTGTTTTCTATTCACCCTTTCATTTTGAACATTCACGGAGATGACGGCGTGAAAAGAAGTTATTCATTATGAAAGTTTTTTATAATTGGTTTTACATTTACACAGAACGAGAATCGGAATTACTGGTGAAAAGGTGAAAAGGTTTTCGTTTCACTTTTTCACAGAACCAGAATCGGCCCCCAGGTGTCTATATTGTAACGAAGTTACACTATTTTAACCACGCCTATCCGACAATTAACTAAAAATACCGGAATACCCACTAGAAACACATAACCAGAATTGCATCACATACTTTAAGGGGCCTACGACAATATTTTGACAAGGTTCTACAACAACAACATACGAACACTACACAACATCACCACAACAGAAGAAGCAATCGAGGCTGGCATAAAATAAGTTAATGAAAAGAGTTTTTCTGCATTTACTCAGCTCACACTTAGTTGTCCGCAAAATCGAATGGTACCCTGCTAGAGTACTACGGCCCAATATTGGTTTTGTCGAGTCTACATGGTCCAATGAACTTGCATCTTTCGTATCCAGCCTTAACTTCGGCTAGACAAGGGAGTCAATCCCTCCTATGCAGTACTTTGTTATGTATTTTAAGTAAGAGATAATAATTGTAAACTTATTATCAAGAATTGTTGAGATAGTTTTAAGAAAGGTTTAACAAAGAATTAATTATTGTAACCGGAGTACCGAACTTTCAAACACCGAGTTTTTGCTACCTCAGCTGAGAATAGAAAAGCATCAAAATATGGCTTTAACGAAGACGGGGTCCTACAAACAAAAAGGTCCAAAACCAAAAGATAAAATTTACGGTCTACAGAACCCTTTTACTGCAATCTGCCAGTTCATTTCACCAAATTTTCAACGATAAGCTGAAAAGGAGAACTGGTAGTAGGATTTTTCAAAAGAAAAATTATTTTACGGTTATTTGATCTTAAGTAGTAGCCGTGGCGTGATGGTTAGTGCGATGGACTGTCATGCCGGAGGTCTAAGGTTCGATCCCCAGCCTCGCCATCTATTTATTTAAAGAAAAAACGGCTACTGCCTCTTGCGAGGAATTGACAAATCCTCCAAGAGTATCTCCTGTCACAGAAAAGTACCGCTCGTTAGCCGTTCGGATTCGGCAATAAACTGTAGGTCCCCTCCATTCCTGCAGACACGCACACAGGAATAGTTGAGAGTTGTAAGTCACTAGGCCCTAGTTCTTCATGAGCTGTTGTGCCATCAAATTTATTTATTTATTTTATTTGATCTTGAGCGGGAAAAGAAAAAAATGCAGTATCTCTATCTATTAAAGACATAACAATATGTATAAAATGATGATACTTGTATCTAAAGTCAAAACACTTCGACTTTTGACATTTCAGTGTTTAACCACATGGTAGGGGGCAGAGCTTGAAAAGCATTTAGAACATTAGATTTTCTAGAATAGCCTTCGATTATATGAATACGATGCACAATTTTTAACAGAAAAATAGGGTCCTACCGTAATAATAGAATGTTAAATAACTTGACATTTAACAATTCAGTTGTTTGAATTTGAAGCGAATTCAAAGGGATTGAAGGACAAAGTAGAAATGTCTGTTGAAATTATCAGAAAAATTTGCTAACCAATTTATTATAATTATTATAATATTTATGTACTCACCTCCAAATGGTTTGGTGTATATCTTGATGGCATCGGTGGAACGTGTTTTGTGGTATCATACGTTGGCGGGCTCATAGGCCTTCTATACGCACTGCCCACCGCAGGTAATTCCTGTGGCTGGGATGCCTTACACTGTGTTAAATTGTAAATATCCTCATAATCCGAAAAGGGACGATTCTTAGATCTTCCATAGGCATCTGGTGTCCTTCGCTCTGCATTAGCATATCCCATAACTGTCTGATTGGGTGGGTATCTCTGCTGGATGATCTTTTGCATGTAAAGTTCTCGTTCACCATAGATGTCGTCGCCGATACTTCGCGATGGCATCCGCATCAGCTGCTCTTCCAAATCGACACTCTGATGGTTATAACCCGATCCAGGGATATTTTGTGGCAATGAACCACCTGGCTGGGAAGTGTATTCGTTCGAATGATATGGCGACTGACGGTTGGCGTCCATGGCTAATTGTTGCATCTGATTGGCTAAATTGTCCGTTGAACTTTGCATTCTCAATGATGACGTGACATTACCAGTTCGTGAGTCATAAATGGCATGATGATGTGAACGTTGCATTTGCTGGAGTGAGGGTGACATAACGGCATTGCTTCTTCGTGCTGAGTGCTGTTGTTGACTTTGTGCGTGTTTTCGACCAACACTGCCTTCATTATCTACGGAGTGTTCGGGACTAGGTGAAGAATAACCACCGTCATTAATCCGCCTAGGCTTCGGTGGAGCATTTGCGTACAAAGGTTGGGCGCCATTGTCTGATGCCGGTGTAACAGGACCCTGACTTAGACTGAGCTTACTCTGTTGTGACTGCAGGGTATGAATTCCAGAGTCACTGTTGTCAGCACTCTGGTTGAGTGACGAGACACTTGGTTGTGATGTCTGATCCGATTCACTGCTAGCTTGCATCATTGTTGCAGCGGTAAGAGCTCGGACCCACTGGATCATCGCCTCAGCTGTTTCAGCTGCCAACCAATAGGTGCGCATATTGGTGTGCTCACACTTGAAAGCATATTTTCGATAGATTTTATCTTCCGGCAAACAAGCAGATACTTTGTACGAAGGAAGGAGTATAGATCCTAATAGCTTCTCCTCTTCCGGGCCCTTGTAATAGTACAAGCAATACTCGGCCAGCACAAACCACCGTTTGCGCCACACCTTCAGACCATCCGAACCCTGTTTGTAAAGCCACCCCGACATCGCGACTGGCGATGTTGGTGGACGTTTTGTTATTGGCGATTTGATTGCTTGTATCGAACCAGAACTCTTTTTTCTGTCCAGCTGGGAATGGGATGCTGAAGTGGATGTGGCTGAAGGGCTCTTGTTCAAGCTGTCCTCGCTGCTAGGTGTTTTGGCCGGTGTCTTATTGCCAAGTGCCCCAGAGATTTGAGTTTGACAGGCTTGATTCACAACGTGACCAGGGTGATTTTGCTGAATGTATACGGGACTGGGATCACTGCCTGGAGTTATGCAACTAAGGTCGCCTTTCAATGGTGGTGCCTCCTTTTGTCTCGTCAATTGGCCATTGTCTTGCAGCTGCTGTTGATTCGATATTAGCTGATGATGCTGCTTTTGTTGCTGTAGTTGCTGCTGCTGTTGCTGTTGCTGAAGCTGCAATTGCAACTGCAGCTGATGCTGCTGTTGTGCGTATAGGCTGGCTTGGTCCTGATGGAAGTGCTTTGTGTTGGGAACAACTTTCGACGGACCCGGCGCCGCCGCCGGCTGGAATTGACTGCTTAGATTAAGTGTCGATGGTGGCACTGTACGATGTGACGATGCAGTCGCTAATTGGTGAATCGGTGACTGTTGCTGCTGTGGCGATGACATCATACTCGAACTCTGACTCATATGGTAGTGACCTTGCGGCACTGGCGGATTCAATGCCTGACGCATGGCAAATGTCCTTTGCTGATGCACCAGTGCCTCGTTTTGCGTTTGGATTTGTGCTTGAATTTTTGCCTGTTGCAGCTGTTGGTATTGCTGCTGCAGAGCTGTGACTGGATTATGTTGATGTTGACTGCTTGCAGATTGATATAACGGTCGTCCGGCTGCTGCCGACATTTGGTACGTTCGCTCTGGAGGTGTCTGATAGATTTGTTCACCGGTAAACTGCTGCTGATGGTAGGCCGTCGTTTTGAGCATGTGCTTACCCTGAGGTTGCACATCGATGGGAGTGAGTTGTGACCCACTGGAACTGGGTGATTGTTGTTGCTGCTGTTGCTGCTGCTGCTGTTGGTACATTGCTTGATGAACACCTCCATGATATTGCATATGATGATTCTGGAAGACTGGCGAATGCGCTGATGTCCGATAATCAGCTATGTTAGTTTGATACGACAGAGGGACTTTCTTTTGTGGTGCTATATGGGAATTAGCTTGCTGCAGTTGTTGCAGCTTTTTACTGTCCATGGTTGCTGCGTTAAAAAGCGGTGGAGAATCCAACCTGAAAGAAAAAAAAAATGTATTTCGCATATTATTATCTATCTATGGGAACATTAGGAATAAATTGAGATTGCATAATTATACATATATATGCAGGTAAGGTATATATGTGCCCCCATTAAACGAGCACGTTCTTTTTTTGTGCACTGCATGAATGGGAGGAATTTAATTGCTAATAATTGATTAATAGCACATCAGAGTGGCAGTGTGCAAGGGAGACTTTTTCTAAAATTTCCCGGCATTCAGCGGCATAAAATACGTACATATGTACTGTGAATAGAAACATGTACACATAATAACATAACCCCAGATGAATTATTTGCATTTAAAAAGAATTACCTCAATCAGTAGTTCAATAGTGACAGCATTTAAATTATTATGTTGATCATTTTAAGGAAAAAGTTTTCCATTACGCTGGTAGAAATATTTTATATATATTTATTTATTGTCCATGGAATTTGGATTCCGTTTATAAAATCTGCCTTTTTTTGTTGGGCTAATTTAACTAAATGTTTACAATAGAGGCATTTTACTTGAGGCAAGTACCAGATTACTTCACGTTTTGAAGGGAAGTGTACCTACCTATTTTGATTTTTAAAAAAATAATAATAAAATTGACTATCATTTAATAACTAATAAACATAACTCCGTGCGCCCTACGAACTCAGATTAAAGTGACCATGTTGCAGTTGAGTCTTCAGGTGTGTCAAAATATTAGTAGCTACCTACATAGTACTCTTGATTGTTTATTTTGCAGTTAAAGTACACAGCCACAGTTTAAACTTGCATTCAACTGTGAGTATGAAGTCAATTTAAGGCGACTTTACTAACTACCTTATAAATTATACTGGATTTTTTGCCAGCTCTGCCTTTTAAACACAAAATGAAACGTCTTATTTCTGAATACAAATCGTCGGCTGGATGCTATCTTGTTCAATGTCCATTTTTCAAAATGTTGGGAAATCGATTTTTAAAGTTCAGATTGAAATTTTTTGTTTATATCAACAAATTTTTGATTGGTATTGATTTTTTTCTGAAAGTTTTGACAATCTTGTTTACAAAACAAGTCACAGAAATTGTCTTTCTTTTATTTTGAATTAGTTATAAATTAAAGTCAACGAGGAAGTCATTTTGGATATTGAACAAAGTTATATGGAGTGACAACAAGTAGGTAAAATTTTTGGATATTGAACAAAAAAACTCAATATTGAACAACATAGAAAAAAACACAAAAAGAGAGGAAACATAAAGTTGATTATGTTATATAGAACAAAAAGTTGTTTTATTGTTTAAAGCTGATTTAATAAAGAGTTTTGAAAGAAAAAAGAAAAACTTATAATGTTGCAATGTTTTCTTTTGGAGTGAATCAATATCATGTTGGTTTAAGTAAAAAGACTTATTTGTTTTTCAATTCAAATCTTTATTTTATCAAAAAGTTAAAAAAAAAATACGTTCTTCTTTTAGGAACGAAAAACAAAACAGAAATTGATTTTATTGAATTTGTGAACAACAATAACAACTTAAAGGCGCTACCACCAATTGCACGAATTAATTTTTTTGGTATTTTTAATTCGTTTTATTTTTGTTTGGCTGGAGATAAAGCTATTTCAAGGGGGCCAAAAGCCCTATCATCAGTCTCCTTTATAGTGGTGCTAAGATTTAATCCAATTTTATTTGAAAAACTTTCTACACATCATGCGGTATTTGAACCCGCGCATCAGATTTGCTCAGTCTTCGAAGTTGTGTGCACTACGCACTCTGCCACTGCTGACCACTGACGTCACAGGGCGCGATGTGAGGTTTGTTTATCAAATGCATTTGGAGCATCAGCATTTTTATAAGCACTTTTAAGTATGCTGTCTTGTCCCGCCTCCATTTTTCTCCATACCTTATTTCGATAGACTACAATTCGTAGTACGTACCAAAGGGGCAGAGGTTGAAAGATCCCAAAACAACAATCTCCACAGACAAAATCCCCAAGAGAAAACCGAGCAAAGACAAATTGCCCAAAATAATCCCTAAAAAAAATCCTCGCGCGCGCGATTTTATTGCTTGATTCACTGCTTTCACACCTATTCTTTTTGGGATTTTCTCCTGACGAGGCGTTTATATTTTTTAATACATTCATTTTTGTATTTATTCTAAAATTTCCCTATTTAAAATTAAAGACAATTGGTCTTATTAATTAGATTTTTGGCTGTTTAAACTATGTCTAAGTATTTCGAAACAGTCGGAAATACGCTTTATTCAATAAAAAAAATATTGCATTTCTCAAGGTTTAGACAATAGATTACGTTGTCTAAAGCAAGATAAAGCGAAAAGTCACTTTAGCAACAATTATGTCGTTTTCCGTTGGTCACTCCTAGCACTCTTTTTTCACTCCATCCACACTCCCAACACTCCAAAAACCTTCCATTTGCTGTTCGGAGTGATGATTTAGGAGTGTTTTTTCACACCGGATTTCATTAAGGAGTGCTAGCAGTGCACTCTGAAAACACACATACTTTTAAAAGTATGTGTTGGAATAATTGTCAAAATAGTAAATGCTTCTTCTTGGGATGTTCTGGAACTGAAATTATTGAAGAATTACGGAAGAGTTTTTTATATTCCATTGGAATCAAAAACGAATGAAACACTCTGAAAATTCAATCAAAAATGACATTAGAAAGGCTTTTTAAAAACTTAACGGCTGTCATAAGTTAGACAATGTTAATTAATATGATGTAATGTAAGAAAGTGTGAGGCTGACATTAAGCCCCGTACACTACCTATCTATGAACTACATCTTCATCTTTGCCCCTCACGGTGGCCAACATTAAAAAAAAAAATACATCCGGCATTGTAAAAAGATACAAGATACACGAGGCACGTGAAACAAAAAGATAGATTGTTGTAAGCTGATAAAAGTTGCAAAGAATAGAAAAAATAAAAGTAAAGAACAAAAAGAATAGAGAAAGGACTTTCTTATTTTCGGTTATTTCACTGACTAAATTTTTTTAACGCGCTTTACCTTTATTTGATACTAGCAGGCCCGTGCTCGCCTTGCTTCGCATGTTTAAATAAGTTAATGATTGTAAAAAACTTTTGTATTTTTTTTTTTATAGCATCTGATATTTTAAACAATTTATCACTTATTTTATAAATTTTGGTTAACTATTGTAGATTATGAAATCCAAAGTAGCCTATGTCCATCCTGATGTTCTTAGCTCTCGCTCTACAAACTCTCATTAAAATCAATTAGGTATTTTCGGAGAATAAGAGGAACAAACAGACAGACAAATAAAACTTTCACATTTATAATATTAATAGGATTTATAATAATAATAGGATTTCATAATAGTTAGTAACAAATGTACATTATAGAATAAATATGCAAAGTCAAACAATATCATATGAAGGCAAATATATTTTTTGCAAAACAAAAACAATTACAAAGGAAAAAAAAAATGTCAAAAAGAAAAAGTACTGACGTGCTTACCAACCGAAAGATAAGAACTGAATGAGAATATAAGGAAAACAAATGCAACAACGGTGATCTCGTTTGATATTGAACAAAAAGTAATGAAAGTATACGGTTGGATATTGAACAAAAACTAAAATTAATTGGATATTGAACAAAATAGAAATGAAGGAAGTACATACGCATATTGAACAAAACATCCAAAATTGTGGATATTGGACAAGAAAGAAATTATGAAATAATTTTTTTTAAGTATACTAACAATTGTTCAATATAATACAAAAAAGATGAAAGGCAGTTTATTGAACAAAAATGACATGACAAGTCGTTGAAAAAGTGTCATATTGAACAAAACAGTTCTCTGTAACCTGAAAACTAAAAGAGATAGAACAAAATGGTTTACGCCAAACGAAAGAGCGTCCCAAAATTATGAAGACTGCATACCTAACTCAATTTCGTAAAAAATGGCCTTTAGAACAAGATAGCATCCAGCCGACGAAATGTTGAAATCTAAAGTATTTTCAAATCGGATAAAATGTTTTTAACGGATTTCAGGATATAAATAGCAAAATATTGAAAAAAAAATATGCAGTGCAGCAAAATATGCGGGTGCAGCGCGGTCGGCACGGGCGTGTCGTGACGTGACCGTGCCACCCGCGCATGCCCGCGCCGGCCGCGCTGCACCCGCACACGCCCGCGCCGCGCCGGCTCGTTTGAAAGCAGAACGAATTCCGCTTACAGCGTTTACATCACCTAGTACACTCCAAGTATTTATTTTTGATAAATAAAGAAGTTTACAAAAATACTAGATATTCTTTTTTATTTCTTTAGTTAAGGCGATATTTTTTATAGATTTTTTTATTTATTATACATCAAAATACATTTTTTTCTGTTTTCATTTTTGGGCGATTTTTCATTATTTTTTGGGTGTTTGAAAATATGTTTTTGGGCTTTCTTGCATTTTTCAAGTTCGCCCAAATGTTTTGGGTGATTCTTCATTTACATTTTTTTGCCAAAAATATTTTGGGTGATTTTTCATAAAAAAAAAATAACTGTTTTGGGCGATTTTAAAATTAAAATTTTTGGGCGATCTTTCATTATGAATGAAAGAATCGCCCAAGAATAATTTTGGGCGATTTCTGATTTTTAGGTTTTGGGCGTTTTGTTTTTGGGCGATTTTTCGCATAGCCTCCAAGACACCTCTTAGATGGGGCCTTCTGTATGCAAGACGCACTTAAAAATTCATTTTTACAGTGGGTCTTGCATACAGAATTCCCAAATAAGAGATCTTGGACCTCTTATTTGGGTATACTCAGCTCTTTCATTGAATATAATTTTTTAAGTGCTACCTAATCTTTTATCTGGGCTTTCAGAAAAAATGCATTTTCAATGCAGCATTATTTGCAAACACCCTAACTACGGCTTGCCAGACCTGCAAATTTGCAAATAAAAAGTAAAGCCTTATCTTATTGCATCATTAAATTTTTTGGTTATCATTCACACCCAAAAATTGCTGTGGGCTCTCGGTCTATCCCTCCTTATTTTCAACGAATTGTTGGTTTAGAAATCGAGTATGGAGAAGTAGAAAATAAGAAAATAAGAAAGAACCCGCATGAGCAACTACAAACTTGTGTGTGGCTAGTAAAAATGCTAGTTGATTCAAATGCAATTTTCAAGCAATAAAAGGCTGAGTTCCAAAATTCATCAGATGCGCATTTACTGCACAAACTGCACATCCAAAATTTTTTAGCTGCTTCGATTTAATTTTTTTTTTGCATTCCGAAACCTGAGATTTATCCAATGTAATATTTCTACAAAGCATCAAGTTTGCGTTGCTGATACGTATGAAAAACGTAGGCATTACTCTCGCATCAAAATATTCTAAATTTTGGAACTCAAGCAAACCTACACTCGATCGACATGATAACGTGAACTTTGGTAGAGCAGTGCTTAGTGCATATGGCCCGCAGACGCTTGGTCTATGGTTCGATCCCCAGTGACGGCAAAAAGTTTTTCAAATAAAATTGAACACCCAGACTAAGCACCACTAAAGGAGACCGATGTCTGGTGACCGTGAAATAGCTATATTTAACTTCAACCTATAAAACTTGGTGTTAGCTCAATCAAGTTGTTACTGTTTCATTTAAACCTTCAATATATATGATTGCATTCGATAATAATTTTATCATTATAAAACTATTTTTTGCTTTATCTAAAGATTGAGTACTAACTGACTGTTGAAAAGTTGGTTCTAAAGGCTACTTATATTCCAAGAGCCAGCTGCCTGTTTGACTAACTCACTCGATATAAACTTAATACTTTCTCTATCATTTATTTAGGACAAGTTAAGTAAGAAAATCACAGTTTTGCAGGGCTGCTATTCAGGTTTTTTTAAATGTAAAAAAATGGTCAAAATTAACATTCTTCTATACTAGGTTGGCTTTTTGGATATTTCTAAATTTATCCAGTCTTATCCACAAAAAGAAAAGCGAGGAAATCTAGAAAAAATCTGGAACTGTAGAAATTCTATTATCATTTTTCACAACAACTTAGGCTCTTTTAAACGCATTTTCTATCGTTTTGGCGAGAACATAGGGCAGCAATCTTGTGATTGAATTATGAAACATGAATGTCAAGTTAGGGAAACAATGTTCGCCGGTCGAAAAATTATAAAGTTGATAATTATTAGCCGTTAATTATATTGTGATAATTAGCGAAGCAGCCTCTGGAAAATGTATAAAAACTTCTTATTGTGAATGTTTCACTGCTTTATAATTAGCCATCAATTAGTCGTGAGTTTTTTTCTAAGTTTTTTTTTTTTTTTTTTTTGCAAAATTGTCAAATTTGTATCAACTTAGCGAAGCACCTCCTGGACCTGGAAAAGTGGTAAATAAAAACCTCCTTTATTGAATAATTTATTGCTTAATAACTTGCAATTCGTCAGTCCTGAATTAGTTGTGACAGTTTTAATTTTATCGTGCATTGTTTTTTTTATTGTGATAAATTTTGTGTTTCAGTGCCCAACAACTTTATTATTTTTGTATAAGATTTTATCTTTACAGTATATTATTATTATGTAACAAAAATATTCTTTTTCGTTAAGCCTTAAAAAAAAGAAAAAAAAAAACTTACCAATCCCATAGCTGATACAAACAGGTAAACATGATGCCGATGAATATTTGTATAAATCGTTTCAGTCGATATCAAATAAATTTAATAAAAATTTAAATAAAAATACAAAGAACTCGACTAAATAAAAAAAAAAAATAAAACACACAACTGAAATATATTTTTATTTTATTATTTTGTCTTCAGTTCAGTTAACCGAAAATATTTTATTTCGATTTTGAAATATTTTTCTATCCACTTCACAATTTCATTTTTCCGTTTCATTATAATTCTTTATTTATTAATTTTATTTTGTTTTATTATTCTTTGTGCTCGTTGCATACGTAAAAAAAAAAAAAAAATCTGCGGCACGAGATCACTGCTATATTAAACATCGATAAAAAAAAAACATTGAAAAAAATACGTAATATGTATTCAATAAAACATAAAGTAACCGCATTGCACTGCACCAGAATTGCAAAGCTTTTTTTATTTTGCAAAATTGTACATTTTTATAGGTCAACGATGTATAATAATTATGCTACAGTTTGTGCTGTATATGCAATGCCGATGCCGGCTGCTGCTGCCGATGCTGATTTTGAACGAACTTTTTTTTCTTATTTTTAGGCACGTTTCATGCAAGCAAGAGATTACTTCACACAATGTAATCAATGAGTTTTTCTTTTCGTTTGGTCAAAATGACCAAAGGTACCTACAATACATATCTCTCAGACACAAAACACACAGCTAGGGGCTAGATTGAAGATTAAAATCGAATGCATTAGCTGAGCATCGTCGAGGCTCTGATGTGGATGTGGATGCTGTTGCCGCAACAGCTGATGTATGAACTGCAAACCATTTTGTCCTCAATCCAACTTTAGCCGCAAAGTGATCACATACTGTGTGCACACACAACACACACAATGTAACGAGACGATTAGCCAAAGGAATGTCTCGGTCCATCTGTGCTAGCAATTTTTTTTTCGTAAAGGACGTATTTTTTTTTTTTTTTGTGATGCTTTGCTGAGCTATTTTCTGATAATTCTTTAAATTTTAATTCTGTTTGTACTTTTGGCGATTTTAAAAGAAAAAAAAAATGTTTCTGTCGAGCTAAATTTGTATATACCTAATAGTACACAATTATTTTGAGCAAACATCCCTCCACTGGATTGATTGTGTCAACACGAACATAAATAAGCTTAATTTTAGCAAAAAATAATACAGTCTGTTATGCAAGAAAATTAAGTATTTGATTCAAGGAATACAAGTAAAAATGTTAATATACAAATATGTATATGTAAGCAGGTAGGGTGACACTTATGAAGGTCACTATTTAAATATTCACTATTTTGATGTTCACTGTTATTTAAGCTGAACCCTAAACGGATGAACCGATTTCCATCAAATTTGGTACAGAGCATTATTGTATAATTCTCTAGACTCTAGAGGGAAAGTTCGAATTTTTGTTTTAACTTATATAAAACGGGTACCTAGCAGCTAGCCATATAAAACTGTTTCGGTGTTTTTTTTTTAATTCCCTCGAAAACGTAGAGGTGTTTCAATAGTTCATTTTAAAAGATTCAATCGTTCTTATGTCATTCAGTTCAATGATTCGTTCTCTTCAATCGTTCATTTTTGCAATCATTTTGGTTTCTGTTTCATTTGGGTTTGCATATGAAATGTGGAAATTTCCATCTACTCAATCGTTAATTTTTTTCAATCATTTACATTTTAGAGCTGTGCCAATCGTTCATTTTCAAAGATTTTTTCAAACAATCATTTCAATCATTATGGTCAAAAATTAAATCGGTCACTATGTCAATGAGATTGATTCGGTCTTTGTGATTGTGATCCGTAGATTCCACCAGTGGATCGTAGTTCCAATCGTTCAAATTAAACGATATAGGTACGTTTCGGTCATTCTAGTCGTTCTCAAATAAATCATTTTACAAGGCGAATACGATTATTTTGGCATGTTTGATAAGCCAAAATTTTTGTACGTCGGATCGAAAAACGGAGCACACCAATCGATTTAGGAGGTGGATATTGGGCTGTGTCAATAATGTGTGAAATGAACGAAATATACATACGTGCGTCGTGGTCATTTATTCTAAAACTGAAATGATTGATGTTGGGATTGATTGTTTCGGTTTACTGTGATTGTAATCAATCGTTCATTTTGATGAATCAATCACGATTGACACAGCCCTATCAAAACGGCTCCAATAATTTTGATTAAATTTCGTACCTAAAATGTCCAAAGTAAGTGCTAGAAAACTGAGTTTCAATTTTTTGCAAAAAAAAACCACACGACGGAAAAGGGGTTTTGACGTTTTTTAAGAAAAATCCTTTACTAACGTAGTTAACGATAAAACATATGTATTATAACTTTATAATCTTTCGCTTGTAAATAGTTCAAACAACAATATAGCATTTATTATTTTAGAAAACATTTAAAAAAAAATCCAACTAAACATTTAATTTTTTAAATTTTTCTATTAAAAGATTTAATTACATTCTTTAAAACATTAATATCCCACCAATAATTTTTTATTCATTTTAGTTTTTTATTGGAGAATACGAAAAAAAGCATGAAAAATGTTTTTATAATTGCTAAAACAAGAACTTAAAATGTTTTAATCTCAAAATGAAGTCTGAATTCAGGAAAAAGTATTTTCTTAAAAAATAAGTTTTTAAATTAAAGAACTTCTTGAATTTTTTTTCTAATCTAAAAATAATTTTTTTGAAAATCTTTAAATGCAGTATAATATTCAAACTTAAAAGGACCTCATGAATAAAATTTTGATCAAAAAACGGTTCTATGGCTTGGTACATATGAACCGCTTTAAAACGTTTGTATGGCAGGTACCGTTATTTTTCGAGCTAAAAATAAACAATTTCGGTTTACCCTGTAGTGAATCACCTTAAAATCTTAAGTTCCAAGTTTTAACGAAGTGGTTAAGGCTGTAGGTCGTGGTACAGACAGACATACAGACATACACACATACACACACACAGACATAGTAGTAGTACAAATAATAATTCTTTAAACTTTCGATCAGTTAAGCCATGGTCAGGGCGTAGGACTTTGTCATGCCTAAAAACTATAGAACACCCAAAATGCTTCTTCACAGCTGCTGCCTGTTTCGAGCATGCGCGTAGTTAGAGGGGGGCGATTCGATAATTTATAAAATAATATCTTAAATATCAAATGCACAAAATTTCCAATAGGTAGGTACATTCGAGATCGATAGTTTTTAAATACGCTTTAAGTAAATTTTTAATAGCTTTAGGGCAAGCATATGTCAAACAAAAATTTCGAGGTTGTAATCAAATCTTTCACTACCTAAATCTTAATTGAGAAATACAAAAAATTGGTCTTCGCCATGCCGTTCGCCATTTTCCTAATTTCCTTAACGGCTTAACTGATTTAAAAAAAAAATTATTAGGGCCTGTTTTATAATCGTGGTTCAATGTTTAACCCATGGTTCAGCAATTTTAAGTCGCTGATTTCAGCAGATTATTTGAGGATCAACGATGGTTAAGTTATGTGATAATAGCCAATTATTTGTCTGAACCATAGCTTGAACCTCAGTTAACCCGCCGAAATCGGTGAATAAAAATTACTGAACCAAAGATCAATATTTGAACCACGCGCGATTGTACAACTGTCAATTTGAAAATATTTACTATATTTTTAAACTATTACATGTCGATTTTTAAGTTCACCATAAGCAAAAACGAACTTTGTCAATGCTTAATCTTTCGGGAATGTCATTTTAGAATTTTGACTAAGAAATCTTTTTTGTGAAGCATTTTGCAATGCTTTAATAAACAACTTACCCAAAAAAAGTGAGTTTATTAGTGGAAAGAAAATGTCATGAAAACAACATTTTCAACGTATATATATAGTTTTATTTTTGTATTATATATGGCGATTCAAAAGTAGCAACTTAATGCTATAGAGAGTTCCTTTACAAAAATTAAGTTTTCTAGCACCTTTCAATAAAAAGAAAATTTAATTTTAATAAAAAGTGGGCGTGGCAGGTGGTAGATTAAAAATGACCTATTCAATGCTTTACACAGTTCATACTCATTCACATATACAAAATTTCAGCTTTCTAGCGCCTTTGAATAAAGAGAAATTAAAATTTTAATAAGAAGTGGACGGGCGTAGCAGAAGGCGCGTATTCAAAATTACCTACTCAATGCTTCAGAGAGCTCGTATGCAAAATTTCAGCTTTCTAGAGCCTTTGAGTAAAAAGAAAATTGAATTTTAATAAAAAGTGGGCGTGGCAGGAGGCAGATTCAAAAACACTTACTTAATTTTTTAGAGAGTTCATATATAATATTTCAGCTTTTTAGAGCCTTTGAATAAAGAGAAAATTGAATTTTAATAAATAGTAGGCGTGGCAGGAGGTGGATTTAAAATTACCTACTCAATGCTTAAGAAAGTTCATGTACAAAATTTAAGCTTTCTAGCGTCTGTGAATACAGAGTAAACTCAAATCACTTTTCCTTTTTCTTGTGTAAGATAACACCACATTTTAGTACAGTACCACATTTCCCTTGTATTTTAAAATTTTAAGTACAAATACAATTCCATGGTAATTCTACTTAAAATTTTTAAGTACCAGTACTGGTACTTGTACTTGTAATTATAATTCCACAAAAGAATTGCAAATTTTTTTACTCATTACTTTAGTACTTTAAATTGTTGCACTTAAATACTCTTCAAATACTTTTAAGAATTTTTAAAAGGAATTACAAGTTATTAAGGAATTAAAAAGTAATTAAAAGTATTTGAAGAGTATTTAAGTACAACAATTTTAAGTAAAAATTGTTTTGAAGTACAAATTGATTTTCACACAGAAAAAATAAAATCACACTTAAAGCACTCACAGGTTAAAAGTAAGATGAGTGTCAACTTAGCGAAACAACATTCACGGATCAAAAAAATTTTAATTGGGTAATTTGCCGTTTATTAGTCGTTAATTAGTTGTGATAATATCGAATTTCTCGTTCGATGTTTTCTATGATTTTTTTGCTGCTTCGCTAAGTTGATATCAACTTAGCGAAGCAGCACCTCAAAAAGCGGTAAAGACGTCTTATAGCGAATAGTTTATTGCTTAATAATTTGCCGTTCAGCAGTTCTGAATTAGTTGTGACAATTTTAATTTTGTCGTGCAATGTTTTCTACGTTTTTTTTGCTGCTTTGCTAACTTCGTGTCAACAAAGCGAAGCAGCATCTGAAAAACGTATAAAAACTTCATATTGTGAATGTTTTACTGCTCTATAATTTGCCGTTTATTAGTCGTGAATTAGTTGTGACAATTTTAAATTTTTCGCTCTATGTTTTCTATGTTTTTTTGTGACAATTTCGAATTTGCCGCTCTATGTTTTCTATGTTTTTTTTTGCAAAATTGTCAAATTGTTATCAAATTACCGAGGAACGTCTGGAAAAGAGTTAAAAATTTCGTATATTGATTGGGTTTTTCCTTAATAATTTACCTCGGTAATTTGATAACAATTTGACAATTTCGCAAAAAAAAAACATATAAAACATAGAGTGGCAAATTCAAAATTGTCACAACTAATTAACTGCAAATTATAGAGCAGTAAAACATTCACAATAAGAAGTTTTTATACGTTTTTCAGATGCTGCTTCGCTAAGTTGACACGAAGTTAGCAAAACAGCAAAAAAAAAAACGTAGAAAACATTGCACGACAAAATTAAAATTGTCACAACTTATTCAGAACTACCGAACGGCAAATTATTAAGCAATAAACTATTCGCTATTTTTGAGGTGCTGCTTCGCTAAGTTGATATCAACTTTGCGAAGCAGCAAAAAAAATCATAGAAAACATCGAACGACAAATTCGATATTATCACAACTAATTAACGAATAATTAACGGCAAATTACCCAATTTAAATTTTTTCGATCCGTGAATGTTGTTTCGCTAAGTTGACACTCATAAAAGTGAGTCCTTCACAGGTTGTGATTGTGATTTTTGAATCACAGATCGAAAATCACAGGTCGTAATTTTTTGCTCTTCTCTATAATACATACACAAAAACCCTTCCATATTCATGCTTCATGCAGCAGCCATGAAGGAATGCATTCTCCATGCTTAAACTACAGATCCAGTTGTTTTTTTTTTATATTTTTTTTAATGTCAATTTCATTTGTTTTCATCTCTCTGTTTTCCTCCTGCAAGCAGCTTTGTATGTATGTACTTATCTAGTCATCCTGTTTTTATTTTATTTTTAAAGTTTTAAATGGAATAAAGAAATCTCTATTTTATACATTCCTTGGAAATGAGGAAACACAATATAAATAGTAGAATATTATTCTTTTATCTTGACTATCCTTTAAAAGGTATCCCTGGAATGTACATAGAATTGTGCATAAAGGTAGGAAGGACCAGAAATGATTGTAATTGATTGGAATGGGTAAAACTGATGGTTATTGTACTGTTAACAGGTTGACGTTCTCAATAAAAATAATTTTTTTTTGTCCTTTATTTTGCTATATTTTTCTGCTCTCTTTTTAGCAATGAAACAAATGAATCTATAAAATTGAAGACAAATACTTTGAAGCTAGAGCAACGTTAACCGAAGTCAATGCTGCCAAACAATAATAATTTCCCGATTGTTTTAGAGACTATTGAACTTATATGTATTTTGTCTGCTGAAGTAGTATCCTGATTTAGAAACTGGATTCTCCACAAAAAAAAAAAAAAAACTGTTGTTCCAAATATAAAAATTTTTAGTGGTATTGTTTCAATTATGGCAAACAGTCAAGCCATTAGAATTTGTAAAGAAAACTACATAAAGTTTTAAGAATTGATTCTCGTAAATAAACTGGCTTGTGCAGAAAAATAAAGAAGTCTTGTTTTCGGATATAACATGTATGTATAATATACATAGGTTGTAGGTTGGAAGTTATTTGTTCGTAGAAAATATGCATAATTTTTTTTTTTGTAGAATTTTTGGATAGTTTTATTTCATCAATGAAAAAGCCTGTAAATTAACACTCTCCATAGAACCATTTATTTTTAATTTGCATCCATTTTTATAGAGAATACAATAACTGAAGTTGATGTCGAAGTTTTAAAAGCTTCGAAGGAAAATAAAGCTCCAGGATTGAACAGAATATCATACGAATTCTACAAATAACGTGAAACGCCTGCATCTTTTCGACAAGCTATTATATTCCCTCTTCACAAAAAAAGGAGATCCCAATGACGCATCAAACTACCGTGGTATTTCTTTCTTAAACTCTTCTATGAAAATATTTGCTTCTGTACTTCTTAACCGAATAAAGGCATGGATTGAAGAAAACGATGGTTTTAAGCGAGTATCAAGCAGGATTTCGTAGTGGCTATTCGACAATAGATCACATCTTTATTCTATCATCAATCGCTCAATCATATCTGGAGAAAGGTTACAAATTATACGCGTTCTTTGTTGATTTAACAGCAGCTTTCGATCTATCTCTTTGGGACTATATGAAAATAAGATTCAAGACTGATACCCAATTTTTACAGAGTGGCACACAAGTCTTCTATTATGATCACTAAAGTGACGCTTAAACATACCATAAAGTTGCACCTGACAATCACGTCAGATTTTGTAAATTAAAACAATAAACATGTTTGAATAAAAAAATTTATGAAACATACATGATTTCAAAACCGTTTATTGTTAATCTCCTCGATTGGCTAGATTGGATTCTGTGTGATGGCTAAAACTTATCTCTTTTATTTTATTTTGTCTGAAATGAATATTGTGTGAAAAATAGTGAGATCTAATTTTTTCAAATATTTTTATTTTCATTTTTTTCTAGGTCTAAAGTAAAACTAAAAAAAAAAAAAATCTGGGAAAGAGGTTGGATTCCATGCAAGTATTTTTTTTTTATTCAAGAAAATCGAAAACTTTAAATTTTCTTTTGTAAGACAAGGTCTTTCATTTTGCAGATCTTCGGATCTGTATCAGGATCATCTCTTGAAAATAAAACGATACGGATCATAATGAAAATAAACATATCTTTTTTTAATACGTTTTCTGAAATTTCAATTATTTTCTGATAAGATCCATATAGAGAGCAGGATCCCGAATCGTTTTTGTATTACGTGTTAAAAAATTATCTTGATTCAGACCCAGAATGAATTGACCTAAAAAAAATTTTTTTTTCCTCAAAAAATAAAAAATCAAACCTATGTATACTCTGCATAAATTTGAAGTTTCTGAAGTTAATCCTTAAGAAGATAAAAATCAAAATTTGAAAAAAAAAAAATCATTTCCCCAAATTTATTTTTTTTTTTCAAAAATTAAAAAAAAAAAAATAAAAAGGCTCATTTTTCCCAAATTTTATTTTTTTCTCCAAATGAAGACCAAAATTATATATATATATTATATATGTTGTATAAGTTTGAAGTTTCTTAAAAAGACGAAAATCAAAAACAGCTAACAAAAATTAACATAAAATAATTATTTTTTTTTTAATTTATTTTTTGCAAAAATCAAGACTTAAATTACCTATACGTTTGATAAATTTGATATTTCTAAGCCAACCTTTTAAGATATAAATCAAAAACTTTACAAAAATTGAAAAAAAAACAATTGACCTAGAAAAAAAAAAAACTCATCCTTTTGTGGGATAGGATACAACAAAAACTTATGTTTCTTAAAAAATTACTATATTCTTAACATAAACACACAATATTTTGAAAATAAAACTGCTACTGGATTAGGCGATCGTTACGAAAACGCAACGTAGTGCATTCATCTTACCTGCCAGGAAGGCAACTCATATAAATTGCGTCAACATTATTTCAGAATATAATTTGAACCTTTATTTACCTGTATTTAGCATTATTTTGAAAAATATAAATTCTGAAAAACACTTCCTAAAAATTTCGAAAATTTCATATTTTCAAGGTGCAAGATCATCACGAAATCATTGAAAAAATCCAAAAACAGGTCGATTAAATAATTCAATTATCTCTCTCAAATTCATTACTAAGTTTATTATTCCAGAATTTCTCAGGTATGACGTTCCGTTTTCGCAACGCTAGTGGGAAATGGGTTAAATTTGACGTATGTATGTATGTATGTGTACATATCTGTGTTTCTGTGTAAATCTAAAAAAAAAAGTCGTGCCTTTAATTTATTTGAGTATCAAATATACCTACATTTTAGATATTTTAAGAAACGAGACCAATCGATTTAAATGGTTGCAAATGTAGAACGTATGTATTTAGTCAAAAATACTTCAATATACCGACTTTCCAATCGGTTCAATTGCTCTCCAAATTTTTGTTTCATCCTCAGATATTTTGTGTTAAAAAAAAAACAAATAAATTGTGTCAACGCTCTGTATTATCAAAATAAATATTTACTTATATTTCCAGGCTAAATTTTCCATTTTGGATAAGTCCCAAAAAATGATTCTCCAGTGAATAAGGAAAGGACCTAACAAAAACAAAACTTTTAAATTTATGACACCAAAACACTATAAGAACACGAATTGGAACAGCTTCAAAATCAAAGAGTAAATGTGCAAAAAAAAAAAAAAAAACTATCGGAAAAATGTCGTCCATATAAAATAATTTGGGAAAAAGGATAATAATTTATTTTGAAATTTCAAAATAACTTTGGATATAGGTTTTTGGCCTACATTTTTCTTCCTTGCAACATCTGAATGATTTAAGCGGATTAAACAACTCTTGTCTTTGCTTTCATAGCTAACCAAAGAAAAAAGGATGTTATTGAAAAATTGATTTTAGTAGAATATCCACAGTACATCCTTTAAGATACATACGATTCTGCAAAAGTTATAGAATAACAAGTCAGGCTGCTCTACTGCTAATTCGGTTAACAAGATGTTCACTGATGTGTTTTTTTTTTTTCTAAATATTTTATTTATGTATGAATATGAACATAAATTTGATATCAGTTCCAACATTTCAGTTTCCATTACATTTTTAATTTGGGTTGGGGATGAAGGATGTTGAGGTTGGATGTCATGGCGCTCGCTGTGAAGCTTTCTATAATAGGTGATGTATTTTGTAAGTGTGTATGTATGCCAATAATATATGTACATATAATATGTATATTAGACATCCTTGTGGGTTGCGTTCAGTGCATGTCATTTCATATTCATTACGGTTTATGGAAATGATTGATGGAAAATTATATGCCTGGGGATATTTATTGGCCTTTTGGCGGTATAAGGGCCATAGTTTCAGGCGTGTCATGCAATAGTGGACGGTCGATTGAATATTCATATTGCAAAAAAAAAAAAATCTTCGATAGTGATAAAATCAGTTTTAACGTCTATTTATTGAAAAAAATGAAATTTTGTTGATAAGTTTGTTTAAAAATTAGATTGATTAGTGATTGTGAAATATTATCATTCCATTACAATATTTTAAATATGTATATGTATAAGAAGAGTAAAAAAAATATCAAAGGCATCTTTGTTCATATAAATTTGTAGGTCGAAAATTTACTCCAAATTTTCAAGAAATTTTCAAAAATTTACAGTTGAAGAAAGCTAACAAATAATACGTTCCGTTCTAACAGGAAATAAGTTTCAAGGTCAATTATTCTATTTAAGGGAATATTGTATATTTATATTGCAGTCATCGATCAAAATATTGCGTCTCAAAAAGGTACGACAGCATCTAACTGATGAGCCCAACTGTGGTGCCTGGGCGGAATACATTGGACTAAAGATAACAAAAATCTTTAAAATGAATTTCATTCAATACATTCAACTAAAACAAAAACATTCTTTTATTAGTGTTTTCTTCCTTCTTATTTAGGTCTTACTTTTATGCTTTTAAAATATTTTTTTTTTAGATATTCAAATATTTAGTTGATCATCATCCTCTGCCAGCCTAGAATAGAAATAATTCTTTGTTTTTTAGGAGCTACGCCAAGAATAATAACCCAAAAACTAATTTTATGTCGTAAAAAATAACTCCCTCAAATGTCTCAAGCACTAAAAAAAAATTCAATTTTTTTAAGTCAATTGATGACTTAAGTAAATCGACTTAAAAGACTTTAACTTTAAATTTACAGTCAGCAGTCATGTACAATATTCTGACTTATAAGCCAGTTAGGGCAGTCAATTGAATTACAGTTAAAGGCTTAAAGACTGCAACCAGTCAAAAAGTAATGCATTCAATTAACTGTAAGTCAATTAACTGCCCTAATTGACTTATAAGTCAGAATATTGTACATGACTGCTAACCAGAGTAATTTTTAATCACTTGGGAGTGCCTCAAGGAAGCCATTTGGGGCCACTCTTTTTCCTTTTATTCATTAATGATTTACCCAACTGCTAACTAGAGTAATTTTTAATCACTCGAGACTCGAGAGTGCCTCAAGGAAGCCATTTGGGGCCACTCTTTTTACTTTTATTCGTTAATGATTTGCCCAACTATTTTTTATACTCTACTGGCTTACTGTTTGCAGATGATTTCAAACTTTTTCGGTCTTCCTCTGATTTTTAAGTCTTCCTCTGATTGTTTACAACTTCAGCATGATTTAAATAGACTTTTAAAATGGTGCAAAAATAACTGCTTGCACCTCAACATCCGCAAATGTTCCGTAATGTCCTTTACAAGGTCTAAAAATCCTATTTTGTTTGACTACAAAATCTTTAACAGTAATCTTTTACGTGTTTCTTCAATTAACGACCTGGGAGTTGTTTTTGATTCCCAATTAAGTTTTGCCCTGTATATGAATTTTCTAATCTCTAAGGCAAAAAATGCTATGCTTGGGTTTCTTTTTCGCAACTCTAAGGATTTTAGTGATCCTTACACCCTCAAATCTTGGTTCATCTCCTTGGTTCGCTCTAATCTCGAATACTGTTGTATAATATGGAATTCAAAAGAGGTTTACTAAGTATGCTCTGCGTAAAATTTATTCGAAATCTGATATGCCTTATATGATATGATATCTGATGTCAACTTATTGATTTAAAAACCTTTTCATAAAAGAAGAGTTTACTATTTCACTATGTTTGTGGACATATCGATTGCTTACATTTACTGTCTTTATTTAATATTTATGCACCGTCGCGTTCCTTAAGAGCTAGACAAAACGCCTTCTTTTATATCTTCTAGACATTCAACTAATTACGGTTTGAATAATCCTGTGGACAATGCTGCATCAATTTGAAGAGTTATTAGATCTCCATTTGAGTAGAACAGAATGCAAGGCAATTATTTTAAATGCTGTGTAATTATTTTAGTTTTAAGTTTAATTATGTAAATTCATTGTCTAAAATAGTCTATGTATTTGTTAGATAAATAAATAAATAAACTCTAGTTTCAAAGTCACAGTCAAAAATCAAAAGTTTTGACTTATATTCAAATATTTAAGTCAATTAACTATGCCTTAACTGACTGCAGTCTTTAATTGAATGCAATCTCTACAACTCGCTGAATAGAATGGAGACGGAACTGCAACTGGGGCCGCAGCTGGAACTGGAATAGCTGTCAAAGTATTAAATACAGACAAATTCAATGTTGTTCAACGCAACGTAGCCGCATACGTAGCTGCAGCCACAGCCGGAAGAGTTCGTCAACTTTTAACTTTTTACGTGCAGTAAATTTGACGTTTCAAATTGTATGAAAACAAAATTATCGCGAAAAAAAATTATTAATTAAAAGGAAAAACATTGGAAATAAAAAATGTAAATTCTGAGCTGAACATGAATATTGTTTTGTTTTTCTTCAAAATACTTTCAAAGCTGTACATCTGCATTATGGGCACGTAAAAAAAATAACGATGACACTTTTTGACAGCTCTTCCAGTTGCAGATGCGGCTCCAGTTGCAGCAATCTATTCTGTTCAGGCAGAAATTCCTGCCTCTAGTTACGTTTATCAAAAATAGCAGATACGAAGAAAGAAATCTAGTACAATTTTGTAGAAAAGGCGAGTTTAGAAGTCATAAGGAGGAGCAGGATAAAACTTAAGTATAACAATGTAGTAGCCGTGGCGTGATGGTTAGTGCGATGGACTGTCATGCCAGAGGTCTAAGGTTCAATCCCAAGCCTCGCCATCTATTTATTTAAAAGAAAAACGGCTACTGCCTCTTGCGAGGAATTGACAAATCCTCCAAGAGTATCTCCTGTCACAGAAATGTGCCGCTCGTTAGCCGTTCGATTCGGCAATAAACTGTAGGTCCCCTCCATTCCTGCAGACACGCACACAGGAATGGTTGAGAGTTGTAAGTCACTAGGCCCTAGTTCTTCATGAGCTGTTGTGCCATCAAATTTATTTTTTTTTTTTTTATAACAATGTTGGCGTAATCATAGGCACCTGTGCAGAATTTTTCCCAGGGGTAGCACAAATAAAAATAAACTACGACAGTGGATGGATTTTGCTGTAATCACTTAATAGACCGTGTAAATGGAACAGAAAAAAAAAATATCCATACCCATTTATGGATTAGTGCGACTTCTACGAATTCATACAAAAATCTAATTGAAAAAAGCACTTTTAATTATTCTCGAATTTTCAAACCATCATACCATCCAGAACCAGATCCGTAGAAGTGTATGTGTCTGACGCTGTGAGTCTGTGTGCTGTGTCTATGTGACTGTGACTGTGAGTTCTTGCATCTGTTTATCTGTCCGTCCATATTCTATAATTTACACTACAAGCAGCGCACTGATCTCTATAAAACACTGGATAGCGCATCCATACAAGAAAGTTAATGCCATTTGAGAATTGTTATAATGTTGAGTTGCCTATTTTTTTTGTATAACTGTATAACAAAATGAAATGTAAAATTTTTTACTAAATTGCAACTAAAATATTTTAAATTTACTTTTACAATTATTTTAAATTACAAAATTTCAAATTTACAAACAAGTTATGGTTCTTTTGCCTTTTTTTTCTTAGAAATTCCACTTTGGTTTTTGCCCCTCTTCGGTTGTAGTAGAATTTTTGAGATCTCAGCAACTTGAACTGGCCTTCTCAGCCTCACTGAACATACCTAAAGTGTTGAGTTACCTCACTGAACATAACTAAAGTGTTGAGTTGCCTACGTACTTGTCATCTTCAATTGGAAGTAGAAAAACTGTTATACTTTGTAGGGAATCCACTATCCAGTGTTTTATAGAGATCAGTGAAGCAGCGTAACAGGTGGACTGATTTGCTTCAAATTTGTAGCCGAATATTTGTATATGATTTTCTATCCCCTTAGAAATTCGAATTGATGACCTCTTGATAATTTTTTGGTCAATGCATTTTTTGTAGGACATTTTTGATTTAAGTGATGTCTGATGGTCATAAAAAACTAATTTGGAACATAACGGTAACCCTGTAATGTACATATATGCTGTACAACGATGAGTCAGATGAATAAATGAGATATATGTAGCTATCGACTCTCTCTTTTATAATAATTGTTCATTAATTCACAATTTGTTTTCTTTTATGAAAAAAAATCTAACGAAATGTAATTCTTATGATTGCAACATAAAAAAAATTCTTTTATCCTTTCTATTCTTATAAATATTTTAAATACTGTGTGAAAATGCCATATGTATCCACAGACACATTTCCTTTAAACGCATAAATTGGGTTCATTAATTGATTTTTGAGTTGTGTCATTGTTTGTTTTAATTAAATTGACAAGCAAACCATTAAAAAGAAAAAGCAAAAACAAACACCCATCCTCAAAGTTGCTTTACTTTTGCTCTACTACCAGTATAACATTATACCAAAGTCCAACCGAATAAAAGTTAACTGAACTGGAAATTTATCGCATGCTAATTAACATACTGGGGTAATCGAAACCTGCATCATATACATAGATGCAAATTATAGACGTGATCTAGTTGTAGGAGTAGGTGTTATATAAAATACGGATACACATACACAACTCGAAGAGATACTCACTAAATCCTCTTTTACAAAACCGGGATGGTTTATGGTGATTGTACTTGTACCTACTTCCGAAATCTGATACTCTAATTTTTGTAACACTATAGCCGCAGATGAACTCCGCTCCATCCAACTTATAAAGGGTGTGCTTTTTTTTAATGAGGTTTGCTTTCAAATTGGCAGCACTACTTCTAGTGACAGTTAATTTGACAGCTGATAGATGATTTGTATTTTTTTTTTAGTAATAGTCCTTCCACACTATCCCATCGAGTATTAAGACATGTCAAAAAAATGTGTGATAGAATTACTTACGACTGCCAAATTTGTTTAAAGAAAACACTTTTCATATTCTGCTTCCACACTTGCATCTTAAAAATCAATTCACCATAACCTCAAACCAACCAATCTAAAAATGAAATTTCATATTTTGTTTCCACACTATTATACCTGATTTACTTCCCACTTTTTTGAACTGTGCCAATACTCAGCGGGATAGTGTGGAAGGCCTTTATAAGAAAAGTTATTTTAAGGTTATTCGCGCGCGAACAATTTGTTCGATGAAGTGTGACTGGCTGAACAGAATAGCATGACGGAACTGGAAGAGCTGTCAAAAAGTGTCGTACGTTATTTTTTTTACATGTTCACAATGGAGCTGTACAGCTTTGAAAGTATTTTGAAGAAAAACAAAAGAATATTCTTGTGTACAAGCTCAGAATTCACATTTTTTGTTTCCAATAATTTTCCTTTTAATAAATAATTTTTTTTCGCGATACACAAATACCACAAATTTTTTTTTTTTCACCCAAAAAGTTTTTTTTTTTCTTCATACAATTTGAAACGTCAAAAGTGCCGTACGTGAAAATTTAAAGACAGTGTTCACATTGGACTCAAATTTACGATTTTTTTTGACAGAAGGCAGTCAGCTCGTGTTCAGACACAAAGTAATGTGAACACAACCGATTCACTCTGACGTTCAGCAGTCATTAAAAAAAAAACACAAATATTTGCTCGTCGAAGAATTTATTAGAACTTTTTCAATCACAAAATTGATAATTCACTAAATAAATTGTTTTCCACATAAAATTGTTTTCCAATTGAAAAAAACTTTGATTCTGTAGTATTTAAGCTCCAAACAAAAACTAAATACTGAGAAAAAAATGTCACAAAAGGAAACGTCAAAAAAAATCCACAAATTTTAAAAAAAATTTAAAAAATCCTGCCTCACTTGCCTTTCTCTCCACAGAGTGGGAACGAGAAAAAGTATATAGACGTCAAAAAAAATCCAAGGAGTAAGTCCAATGTGAACACCGTCAAAAGTTGGTGAACTCTTCCGTCTGCGTCTGCAGCTCCGTATGCGTCTACGTTCCGTTGTGTTCGCAACATTGAATTTGCGTGTATTCAATATTTTGACAGCTATTCCAACTCCGGCTCCAGTTCCGTCTCTGTCACCATTATGTTCAGCCAGTGAATCGTATGTGGAGCGCGAATAGAGTTTGACAATAATTCTTTCTTAACAATCAAAATTGTAATTCGCGACGACCAATTTGTTTTCTCAAATTTTTCTTGTTTTAGCAATTGAAAAGCAGATTGTTATTTGTTCGTACAAAATATGCATAATTTGTTTTTGTAGAATTTTTGGAAATTCTTTTTCATCAAAATCAAAAAGCCCGTAAATTAACACTCTCCATAGAACCATTTTTTTTTATTTGCATCCATTTTTATAGAGAATACAATTACTGAAGTTGTCGAAGTTTTAAAAGCTTTGAAGGAAAATAAAAGTCCAGGATTGAACAGAATATCATACGAGTTCTACAAATACGCCACTGAAGAGTTTATAGGTTATTTGACTGCCGCTTATAATAAAATTTTTGAAAAAGGTGAAACGCTAGCATCTTTTCGACAAGCTTTTATATTCCCTCTTTACAAAAAAGGAGATCTCAATGACGCATCAAACTACCGTGGTATTTCTTTCTTAAACTCTTCTATGAAAATATTTGCTTCTGTACTTCTTAACCGAATAAAGGCATGGGTTGAAGAAAACGATGGTTTTAATCGAGTATCAAGCAGGATTTCGTAGTGGCTATTCGACAATAGATCACATTTTTATTCTATCATCAATCGCTCAATCATATCTGGAGAAGGGTTCCAAATTATACGCGTTCTTTGTTGATTTAACAGCAGCTTTCGATTCTGTTAATCGAAAAGCTGTATTTCATAAATCACATCTATTCGTTCATTCCGTTGGTCGCTCTATAGTCGCTAATAGGCGACTGAGAAAAGCATCATACTTCTCATATAAGCTTTCTGATATTACCTTCCATCCCTGCAATAACACAGCTGCATTAAAGTTTTTTAATAAATTTTAAAGTTGTATACCGCAAAAAAAAAAAGACCCTTTACAGTTTTTTATACATAGGTACATACGTGTAAGGCAATAGATGTGCCTAGTTGTGGTATCGGTGTACCTATATGTAAAGTGATTATTTTGTTCATTGGATATATTGAATAACTCTCATCCCTTAAGCTATAGGTGCTGCTGAATGCCAGCAAAGTGGTAAGTGTGAGGGGAGTCGAATGCAAGTTAATTTATGTTCGATCAGTTTACTCATCAAATATGATATGATGTATGTGTTTCTAATAGTAGATTTGGATTCGACGATGAACGACTATCAGCTTGAGTTAATTTCTTTGAAAATAAAAAGGGATTTATCCAATATTAATCCGTATTAATTCATAAATGCGATGCCACCCTAAATCCTCACATCAATTCATTTAATTGCTGTTGTTTGATAATGCTCAAAGCAAATTCTAATTGCCTCGTAACCTCATCAAAGAATTATCATACATTGTCTAAATCAAATCAATTAATCAATGAAGGAAGATTTAAGTTCGCTTGTTTGTAGGTATAAGTATACGATTTAATCTCAAAGCTGGTTACAGTCCATAAAAATTCAGTTTAAGTTCATAGTGTGGGTGAAAAAGGGGTCCTTTTAGAATTATGAAGATTCTAGAATGTCTAATTTGTTTCTATTTCTGTCTTCACGAGTGGTGTTGATGTTGGCGTTGAATATAACACTGACTAATTGCTCTTTCTAATAATTTTAGAAACAAAATTCCCTTTCACAGGATGATTCAGAAATATTTTTTTAATAAACTCATTTTAGCTCAAGGTGTTGAAAACAAAATTCACGACTGGATCACACTAACTTTCTCTTTAAGACCGTTTGTGAATTGGATTAAATTTGATCCCAAAATTAAATTTTAACACTATTGAGGTGAATATAAGACGTCAAAATTTAACATGGTCCGGGGGCACGTTAAATTTGTGCTGCCAGATTAAATTTTGACGTTTACCAGCACCCACGAAAGGTTTTGTTTGTTTTCATGTGCATAAAAAGAACATATTCAATGGAGATGCATTTTTAGATAAGTCAAAATATAATTAAATGATTTCACTCTAAAATATTAAGACAAAGTTCAACGCCAATTTGTATAATCTTGTTTCTAGAGCCACAATGAAGACTACTGGATCCTTTCTTGCAGAGAAATAGAAGTCAGAAGTAGAAGTAGAACATTTTTTGTTCTCTTGAATTGACGCAAAATAGAACCCTTAAACCTTTTTTTCATGCTGCTTTCTACTGAATGCCCTGCCTATTTTCCTCTCAAAATATGTACATTTATGTAACACTTCGGTTCTATTTGTGTTTGGGTTAATTCTATTTGCGTTTGGGTTAATTCAATGTGCGAATGCTATATAACACATTCCTTCCTGTTAAAATCATATGACTGATGTCTATATGTCTGAAGGTAATGTAGGTAGGTGTATATCTATGAAATACCATCGTCATAACTTTTATATTTAATCAATTCTGCAACTCAATGTTAATGCAGCAACCAATGTAGAAAGGTAAAACCGAACAAATTTAAAGTCCGCTTCAATCTACGTCGAAACAAAACCGCCAATAACTCACGTATACCACGTTTAAAATGAACGTGTCAAATTCCAAAACATACTCCATCATGTCAATCCTGCCTTTTTCCGCTCTCAATATGCGTACACGTATACAACCCAGCCATCTACTGCAATTTGAGATACGAAAAAAATCCTTTTTTCCACTCAATATCATATAATTCTGTTTGTTTCTATAGCACCTCCCTTAATTTATGCAAAATCAAACTGTTATCCAATCTACTACTTTGTGACACGTTTACAATGTCGGCTTTCGTGTCATCCCAACACTCTATCTATATAAGTAACTCACCACACTATGTGCACGTAATAATGTAATCCTCGTGGATTACCTTCGTCTGGGACTCTTTTCAATCATTTATTTTAAAATATTATGCAAGGACATCTGGCTCATATGCGTTGCATATATATGCATACAAATAACAGATTTGTTTATTTCACATGATTTGTGTTTCGTCAAATAAATTTAATTATATGAGATAGATTATGCGCATTAGGATTTTTTTTTTAACTCCATTTCATATTGAAAAAATAATTTCCTTCAATACGAATATCCTTGACTCAGAAATAAAAATGAAAAAAAAAAAAAACTCCCAGAGGATGATAATAAAATGAAAATCATTCCAGAGATGGATTGAGAATTGTGACAATTTGCAAAAGCAAAAATATTTTCCCATATAAGGATACACACAAGATCCTTATCCTATTTATTTTGCTCCCTCGAGTGGTTTTAGGGGGGGCGGATTGCATGGTTGTTGGCATGGCTGGGAAAAGGGTATAGTGTTCATGTTCAGTCTTCTTGGTTGGTTGTTGGGTGTATAGTTGCCCTGGAGTGCAAGTGTCGTATGGATCATCGGAATAAGGATTCTTTTTCTTATTATTTCCATGGATTCTGGAGCACAGCAACAGTATAGAGTAGAGGTATAAAAAAAAATAACACCAAAGGATGACACAATGAGTAATGCATACACATAACACACACAAGGAGCACTAAGAGATTGATGTGACATAGTGTGGTTAAGTTTTGGTATTTGTTTCCATTTCTTGCACTCTTTGCAAGTTTTTTCCTTTTGCATCCTCAACTCAAAAAAACACTGCAGGATATATATATAAGTTGCACTTCACCAACTCCCCCTCACATAAATACAAGAACAACATAATAACAAAAGAAGATGTCATCAAGTGCATACATATACTGACTCCTAACATAACATACCCGAACCCGACGAAGACGATAGGACTTGAAATAATAAAAGACTGCCATCAGAACATGAGAACTGGAAGGACGAAAGACCAACAAAAAAAAAAAACTAATCAAAGTATAATGAAAGTGAAAGAAGAAAGCAATCGAGAACAACAAAAACACTATCAACCGGGTTTAGAATGAGTATGCAGGCAAAACATAAATAGATTTTCAGGACAAAAGTCCTTGGGGAATGTACGTTCAGAATATGGGTCAGGACATAGTCCACGGTAAGGTTAACTCTGACAACGTTAACAAAAGGTGCGGGTGGATGGACGAACAATAAGATACACCATACACCAACTCGCTGTGCTGCTAAGAGGTTTCTTTTTTTTACTTGCGATATATAGGTACTATATGTATGTCTATATGGAAAGTTTTGGATTCGTAAAAAATATTGAACTCGAGATTTTGATCAAACTTGACACTACGATGATAAGGAAGACGAAAAAAGTGGGTATCTGTCTGTCTGTCTGTTTGTCTGTCTGTGGACTCGCCTACAGCCTAAACCCATGGGCCGATTTTAATTAAACTTGGTATAAAGTGGTTTTGGAGCATTCCCCCGATACGTTTTTTTCATTTTCTTTTTAGAACCAAAAATAACGGTACCTGCCATATAATTTTTTTTAGCGTTTTCGGAAAATCTTATTTTTCTCAAAAAAGGCTCAACAAATTTTTCTAAAAAAAATCAATACATTTTTTTTTAGGTATATGCTACCTATTTATGAAAAATAAATTACCAAAGAGTGGTTTTAAATGGTACCTCGCCATAGAACTATTTTTTTTTTTCGTTTTTCTCGAAAAGGAATAAACTGATTTTGATAATTTTTTTTTATAGACAATCTTCTGGAAAATTTAAATAGTATTGTATACGAAAATTTTCAAAAATTTTTTTTTGGATTTTTAAAAAAAAGTTCAAAATTTTTTTTTTAAATCAAATATTTCAAAAACGACTTTGTTTGATTTTTATAAAACTTGGTAACAAGCGGTTTTTTAACCTTATCTAAAATATTTTGAACAAACATTTTCTTATAGTCAAAATTAACGGTACCTTCTATATAAATGTTAGAAAAAAAAAACCGTTACAGAAAATATAAATTTTTTCGAAAACCACTCTTACGATTTTGATTAAAATTGTTCTTAACACTAATATTAGTATGGTCTATGATCTACCAAAAACAAAATTTACAGTTCGACATTTTTAACAGTACCTCTCAAAGAACCATTTTCTTTATTTTGGACTATCTCATTATTTGTCTAACTGCTTTAAATTAAATTTTTGTATATAAAAGCTTTTCAAAAAATGAAATCATACTGTATATCAAAATTTTCAAAAAAACAAAAAAAAACAAATTTTGGATTTTTGAAAAAACTTTCAACTTTTTTTTTTTGAAAATTCGATAATTCAAAAATGGGTAGATAATTTGTTTTGAAATTTAATTTTTAATTCAACATAAATAAATTCTAAAAAATTGTGAAATTTTTTTTTCTTAAAAATTTTAACAAAATTATTAAAAAAAAAAAACCGCTCCTACGATTAAAAATGTTTTTTTTCCAAAACTAAAATTTAGTTAAATAAATCAGATGGCGCAATTTTTTTTGCTCTCAAAACAATTTAAGATTTTTTTAATAAATTATGTCGATTTTTAATAATTTTTCAATTTAAGCTCTAAGTTACATGTATAATACTAGTTTAAACTTAAGGCTCCCATAAAAAAATTATTTAATTATTATACAATCAATCTTTAAAATTCGAAGAAACTTTTACTACAAGAGCAAGTTTGTGCGATCCAGTCGTGCGTTTTCTTTGTTTTTTTTTTTCTTTGGCGAGTGAATCATCCTGAAGCAGTTTTAAAGGGCATCTTACAGCGCAGGCTAATAATATAATACTTTCCGGCAGTAGCATCCTTAAATAGAAGTTTAAGATTTGCTTTGTTTGTCATTCAGATGGATGAGATGTTATATGTAAGCATATGACAAATTGGATGGATGTTTGGCTTACTTTATGACAACATGACAAGGATGGAAAAATGAGAACAAAAAATATGTACATTCACGTAGTGTGAGATCATTGCTAATTTTTGTTTTCGTTTTTATTATTGGATATAAGGAGCTTAAGTTATAGTACATAAACAAAACTATATAAACAATAATGTACAACACTATTACGGCCAACTTCTTGACAAAGTTCTAACCCCTTAAACTAGATTTATCGAAAAATTAGAACTTTGTTGAGTTCTAAAATAATTCTTAAACAATTTCTAACGCGTTAAAACTTCGATTTAGATCTCAGTTTGAGACAGAACCAGTGTTGGGGGATCGTGTGGGAATTTTGACCTCTAAAGGAACAAAAGGGAAAACCCGAAACCGGCCCATTTTGTGAGAATTCTTTGATTTTTGAAATTTTGCCCGGAAAAGAAAACATCAACAAAGTTATAATCAATTTTTTTAGATTAATTCGAAACAAAGCCCTACATACACCTATCTTTACAACCAAGTTAATAAAAAAAGGCTAATTCCCCCCTTATTCCACGAATTTACTACACCATGGTATAAGAGTTAAGCTACGGATTAAAATGTTCCATTTATAAAAACAAAATGTTCGTGGAATAGCAATGTGACGTTTACTGAAAATCCCTTAATACTATGTTTCCACCGAAGGTTTATCTCAATTTAGATTAAATAAATCTATTTGGTGTTTCCACCGCAAAAAAGATTAAAAACTAGATTTATTTTGACAGTTTGCAGATATTGTTTCGTTCTTTCTAATGACGTTGAAGTGAGGCAGAAAATTTCATGTATGCCCACCTTCCAATGAATGTATTCAGTGTGAGAAAATATAGGCCAGTTCGAATTCTAAAACTATTGGACCTATGGAGATTTAAATAAAATAAATTTGATGGCACAACAGCTCATGAAGAACTAGGGCCTAGTGACTTACAACTCTCAACCATTCCTGTGTGCGTGTCTGCAGGAATGGAGGGGACCTACAGTTTATTGCCGAATCCGAACGGCTAACGAGCGGCACTTTTCTGTGACAGGAGATACTCTTGGAGGATTTGTCAATTCCTCGCAAGAGGCAGTAGCCGTTTTTTCTTTTTAAATAAATAGGTGGCTAGGCTGGGGATCGAACCTTAGACCTCCGGCATGACAGTCCATCGCACTAACCATCACGCCATATGGAGATTAACGTGATTTATTTCAAATCTTCAAGATTAAGGAAATAAATTTGTATGGTAAATCTTCGGGATTTGAAGAAGATTTAAGGTAAATCTACCTAAATCTCGGTTTTGTGGTTGGTGGAAACGTATAGTATAATAAATCTACAACAATAAGTAGATGCCTGTTTAGTAACTTGAAATTTTCACAATTCGTACTTAGTCCACGGAATAAAGTCTTAACCTTCGCTATTCCACGTCTATTAATTTGGCTGTTAGTGTTTGGAAGAAACATGATATATGCAAAGATAAAATGCTTCTTCACTTCCACATATAGATCATAAACACTTGGACTGATTTGCTTTGGCACTTATAAAATGCTCTTAAAAATATAAAGGTGTATCTAATTCGTGTAATATATTTTGAGGGGAAGATTCCTGTGATCATTCTAGGAAAAAAATGTACGGGGAAAAATTTTATCTCCCCCCATCCCTGTGGCTGGGGTTGGTATTTTGTGAAAAGTTAACTTAAAATGGAAAATATTATTAAAAATCAATGGATTTTTTGAAGGCTAATATTTCATTCTTTTATTAATTTTTAAATCAAGTTGTTTAAGTAAACAGTTTTTAAAAAAATTAATTTCAAATTCAAAAATTTCTATTTTTTTGAATTTCTCAAAAATTAAAAAAAGATTTTAACATCTATTTTTCAGAATTTACTAAGAAACAGAGCATTGAATACAAAAAAAAAAAACTGTGGCAAACAACATGTTTTTTCATACAAAAACCCTTTGAAATAAAAAAGACTATAACACAAAATTATATGTGCTTTCGTTGGTTTGTAATATTTTTTTTTTCCATTTAAAGTCAACTTTTTAACTTTTTTTCTGAGGGAAATAAAGAGGGAAAAAAGAAAATATTTGTGCAAAAAAAGGGAATTTACCGACTGCGTGAAGGGAATTAAAAATGTACCCCAGCTTTGGATAAAACTTTGATAAATTTGGACACTCAAGAGACTTAGAACTTGGTTTAACAACATTTGTATTTTTTCAAAAACTTATTTTGTTAGAAATTTTGATTCGAAATCAAAAATAATGCAGATGAAATAAATTTAAGATAAATACACTTGCGAGCGAAAAAATGGAATCACCGTTTTGCTTCACGTCAAAACAATAATTGCTCTCAATGTAATTGACATGCATCATGAATGCTTATGATATCGTTAAAACGCTGGAACCATATAAGCTTTAAATCAAGGTTAAAAACATAACAAACACTTCGGGAAATCGTAATAATTGAAGAATGTAAGAAAAAAATAAAGTCAAACTAGAACAGGTTAAGCTCGAAAATTAAAAATTATCGATAAAATGAAGCGAAGTTTATTATTTCAGTATCTTGTATTACCACGCCTAAGCTCTAACTACAGCTTCTAAAAAAAACTAAACGATTTTTCATTGGCCTGTTGGGTTTCTTGACTGTATATCTTGCGGTATTCTTTCCCATTCGTCTGCCAGTGCCGCTTTCAGTTTTTAATGATCTCAGGAGATAGATTTCTGCGGCTCTAACCCTTCGTTTAAGCTCTTCTCACAAATGCTCGATAGGTTTTAAGTCTGGGCTTAGTGCCAGCCAGTCCGTGTCGTGGCAATACCAACTTCCCTAAGGAATCCGACTGTTCTCCGCGCAGTTTTGCATCGAGCGTTATCATGCATTAGTACGAAATTTTTGGGAATACATCCAGCATACGTAACGGCGTGATGCAGCAGAAAATCGGAGATATATCGATCCGAAGTTAATGCTCCCCTCGACCACCACCAGTCACAAAAACCAGCTCACTGCCAGTAACCAGCCTGCCGGTAACATACAAAAAAAAAACAGCACTGTTAAAATCGCTTGCCTGGTCATTCTGCACTTATCCGAGAACATAACTCGCCTCACTTGCTCAACTTCCCAATCGTAGTGCGCTAGAGAAAATCGTAGTCGATCTTGTGGGTAGTTTGCAGTTAATTTCGATCCCGTGATAGGTCGTTTTGGGGTTAGGTCTGTTTCTTTAATTCGTCTTTTACCATTAATGGGCGCTTATATTCTATATCAATGTTTTCTAATCATGCTTCCTTTTTTAGTATAATTTTTTATTTTTCTTTATTTTGACGAATAACGCAAAAATTATCTAATGGATTTTTATGATTTTACGTCTAATTTGAAGTTTGAAGTTCAAGCTTTAAAATGTGACCATTAGCATTAAAGTATAAATATTGTGTCTTTGGAAATTGTTGTTCTTAAAAGGCGAAACGTTGTGACTCCATTTTTTTGCTCGCAAGTGTAGATTCAATAGGCCTTAGACTGCAGTTAAGTAAAACAAACGACTATCAGCCCTATTAATAAAAAAACACTGTCCGCTCCTTAACACACGTGTTAGCTAGCCAACGAACAAGTTGTTGAATAAGCCTAGTACGCTGCTGATAAGAAACGAAATTTTTAGTTGGTCTCCAACATGACGACGAAATGCTTACGAAAACTACAACCAAAAATCACCCCTTGAAAGTGTCACCATTTGAAAAATAAAAAACAAACACAAACGCAATGTCGTGATGAAAGAAACAACAAATACAAACAAGAATAGAGACCAAATGTCACTTTTCCGCACACAATTAATGGTACAGGCAATTAATTATATGCGAAAACAGAGGGGAGATCTCTCCAAATAATCTGCTACTATTATCGATTTCGTTCATCGAACAGCGTACCGCAGAACGAAAAGCAGAACGAAATTTTTCGTTTATGATTTCGTTGTGTCATTTTTGTATGGGATTTTTCGTTTCACATCAGCAGCATACTAGGCTATAACTTTAATTATTAATAAACCTATCATAATAGTTCCAGTCTGTACCACTTAAAGTAGGGCAACCCTTCATCAAATCGTGGAAGTATTCTTATACATGTGTCACACGCATGCACAAATTGATGAAAAATATGTTTGTAGTTGAACCGGTTATTTTGAAATGTAAGCATGTGTGTGTTATGAAGTTATCCATACCTTAAAAAATTTGGCGATTTAAAGTTATCCGCTCACTGTCTTCATGTCACAGACCATTACGTATTTATTAATATGAATTGCAAGTTGACGGATGTGTTAGTCTTACTGGCTGAACAGAATAGAATGACGGAACTTTAGCCGCAAACGGAACTGGAAGAGCTGTCAAAAATTGTCGTACGTTATTTTTTTTAACTGTCCACAATGGAGCTGTACAGTAAAAGTATTTTGAAGAAAAACAAAAGAATATTCTTGTGTACAAGCTCAGAATTCACATTTTTTGTTTCCAATAATTTTCCTTTTAATAAATATTTTTTTTCGCGACACAAATAACCACAATATTTTTTTTCCGACCCAAAAAGTTGTTTTTTTTTCTTCATACAAATTATGAGTCATATACGTATACGTACGTTTACTTCCGACGTACGAAATGAATCCGAACTTGTTGGGATTTTTAAACACTTTCGTACGTTGAAACATTGAAATGTGTGGAAAGAGGACTTCGCGAAAGCGATGAGTCACCTGGACACTGTGTATTTGACGGAGAAAAATGTACCCACCAAAAACATTTCATGTAAAAAAAGGTCGCCAAGACTCACATGCACATAACGCTTTCGCTGTGAAAAAGTTATGAGATTTCATGAAGAGCCAAGCCCATAACTCTACAAGGCCTAACTCCACAAGACCTAACTCTACCAACCCTACATCGTGGTCAAAAAGTATGACTTGGCCGTTTCGCAGCCGAAACACAGCACTACCGTGCCCCCAGATTCATTGTGCGCACTCGATTCGTACGACCAGTATTCAGACGTTTAAGTACGATAGGAATTCGTATGTTGACGCATCCATTGTGCCGGTCTTATCCTTTCGTTGTTTTCCGTTTATTAATACGGGGGTATATAAATACGCGCCATTAACATTCAAACTTTGAAAGAAAGTTTTTTTTTTTTTTTTTTTTGAAAACAATGACAAACAAGTTTAACAAAAATACCATTCTTTTTTATAATTTTGACTTTTCAACATTTTTCGTTAAAATGTAAAGCTACATTGTTGTTAAGCATAAGACCAAGTTCATGCGATTAGTCTTGCATATCTTTTTAATTGGCATAATTTCAAAAATTTGCAAAAATGTCATACTGACATATAGAAAAGGCGAATTATTTTCCAAAAAGGACCAATTTTCCCAGGGCATATTGCCTTATCTTTTTTAATACATAGCTCTCTTTCAGGTATGAAGGATTGATAATTTTTGACAATGTTGCGATTGGCGCTCGAGGTCGAAAACTTGGATTATTGGGGCAACATTATAAGCAACTTAAAAAAAAAATCAGAACCACCAGATTTGACGCGAGTTCTTCCTCCTAAGAGACTACCAGTTTACTGGACTAAAATTCAAAGCCGTTTAAAATTTATTATTTTCAACATATTGCGTTTTGAATAAGTAGGTTCCCAATTTTTTATCTTTCTTAGATTTCTTGTGCAGATATTGAAATATAAAATGTTATTTTTACCACATAATTCCTAGAAAACCTTCAAGTATATCACTGACGTATACAAGCAAAAGCTAGTAAGTCTGGTACCAGTTTTATTTTCAGGAAATTATGTCATAAATTTCTTTCACAAAATTGTTATTTCCTCAAATTATTAACTTAATTATGGCCTTATTCCCCTTGTGGGTTGTATTTGGCCTACAAATCTAATTTATGCATCATCCAACAAGCGTAGAAGTGTATATTCAACGAGTGTCCTGAGGTCATACCCATATACCAGAAGAAACACATTTAGAATATTAATATCCAAAAGAGAGAGAAAAATAAAATTGCATTCGACAAGAATATAAAATAGCTTCTATCTATACTAGTTCTATACATACATACCATAGCGAAAATCAATGCTTTCTGCTTTCGTATCTGTGAAATAGTTAAATTCTCTAACAAAACGATGATGATGCTGGTAATGGCACCAGTGCCACCACACCCACAAGCATATAAAATTGGAAAACGCAAAAGTTTTTGGCCAAAAACTTTTCCATCGTCATCGTCAAAAACCTACATCAAATATCTCTATTTTCTTTAGCTAAGGAAGTTGAATGAGTAAAGTTTTCATTTTAATTTCATTGACATATCTTGCAGACATTTTGAAAAATCTAATTAAATACAGGGTGCACTATAAATAATACATGCATTAATTTGCGAATCATAAAAGCCAGTAGTAGCCCGTGCCGTAATGGTTAGTGTGTTGGACTGTCATGCCAGAGATCTGGGTTCAATACCAGCCGGTTCCGCCTTAAGTTTTTTTCAATGGAGGATCCAAGAGTATGTCCTTAAGTTTTTTTCTTGGAGGATCCAAGAGTATGTCCTGCCGTTCGGATTCGGCAATAAACTGTAGGTCCCCTCCATTCCTGCAGACACGCACACATGAATGGTTGAGAGTTGTAAGTCACTAGGCCCGTTTTTCCACCAAATTTATTTATTTTAAAAGCCGGCGATAGTTCTTAGAATGAACTTATTTCCCTAAAAGGAGATTTAGTATAATGTATAACAAAATTATTAATGTTCCTTTCGAAAATCGAGCAATCTCCAATTGTTATCACGAATTTCCGACTTTTCCGGTCTAATTTTCCAATTTCTATCTACGTAGTGTGTTTATCTGGTTCAATACAAGTCAAACAAAAAATCTCCATCCAATTTGGACTATGTTCAGCCGAATTATGCGCGTACGAAGACAAAAAGGGATTCATATTTATAAAAATACTAAATTCAAAATTTACCAAAAAAAGCTCGTGCCTGGCATGTAATTAAAGAGGAAAAATATATATATTTGACACTAAGATGGCGTTCTTTTTTAAATAGATAAATTATTGGTGCGACAGCTCGCATAATCGCGGCTTAGTGAGTTACACTCTAAAACCATTCCTGGTTGTGTGTTGTTAATCGGCAGGACTATTAGGGGACCTATTTACAATTTTCTGGACGAAGGTTTTGTAACTTCCTTGCAAGAGGCAGTAGGTAGTCTTGAAAAACCATTCAAGTTGGTAAATAATGGACTTGAACTCTCACCTACACGGGGTGATAGTCCATTGCATTAACCATTAAGGCATTGGGGTATGTTATTTTTAATAAATGGGGGCCCTTAAAAAACGCTTTATTACAATTAAAAGCCAGTTTTTGTTCAAAATATTCTAAAGCTTAGTTTTTCTCTGATGTCAGCGAAATGACAGCGAAAAGATTGACTACATCAAATAAACACCCATTAAAAGTGTCATTAACTGCAAAAAAGAAAAGCAACCACAAACCCATAAAAATTACAGAAAAAGAAACTACAAATACGAATAAAATGTCGCTTTTCTGGCCAATTTTCGGGACAATTATCTAATTCTGTGCGTGAATAATTAGCATAGACTTCACCAAATAATCTGCTACAATATTATAATTTTCACTCGTCGAATACCGTACTGAAAAACGATTTCTTTGAGTCTTTTATGTTATATTAATATTATTCAAAACTTATTTATTTTTCTTTTTAATTGTATCACCCTGCCCTGCATAAATATTTGATAGAAACCTCAGTTGAAGAATAAAAAAAAGTTCTGTCGAAGACGTCGTCGTCGCTCATCGTAAGACTTTTATTTTTCGAATTGTAATTTGGTGAATGATAATTAAATTTTATGCATATAAGTTATAAATGTCAAAAAGCTAAGAATTGTAAAACTATAATTGCAATGAATCAATTCAAATAAACTTATTATGTGGCAGATATTGGGTTTTAAGAGCATTTTATTTTTTTTGTACTCAGTTATAATAATTGGCTTTATATCATGCCATAATGATGAATTTAATTTTGATGAAGATTTTAATCACAAAACATTGACTTAACCCAATACTTTAAAAGCTTCTTTTTTTTTTTTTAATTATGATGGTTTTCAATTGAAGGTGTGGAAAAAAAATTGTTCTTCAAATACATATTATAATTTTAAGAAACTTTCGAAAAATAACATTGATACTCAGATCAAAATTTGGATCAAAAATGGGTCGCACGAACTTGCTCTTGTATAGTAAAAGTTTCTTCGAATCTTAAAGATTGAGTGTAATATAAAACAAATAATTAATATATGTATTTATCCATTTAATAAATTGAAGAATGGAAATTTGAATATGGAAAAAAAGCATGAAACACATTCTTTAAATTGATAAAACAAGTACTTAAAATGTTTTAATCCTAGAATGGAGAAAGCCATCTCAATTCTTGAAAAAATGTGAATTTATGCAGAAAAAAATTTTAAAATCGTTGGAGCGGTTTTCTCAAAAAATAAGAATATAATAATATATACACACCTTAATCTAAAATTTCAAAAAAATTCATTAACCCGTTTTCAAAAAAATGATTTTTCAAAAAAAAAATTGAACGTTTTTTTTTTAAATCCAAAAAATATTTTTTTTGAAAATATATGTATGCAGTATTATTCTTACTTGATAGGACCTCCTAATTAAAAATTTTAACTAAAACCAATTAAGCGGTTAACGAAAAAGTAAAAAAACAGTTCTATGGCAGGTACTGTTAAGAACGTTTTTGGTTTTCATCAAAGTGTACACCATACCATACCATACACACAAAAAATTTAAAAAAAAATCGTTATAGCCGTTTTTGAGAAAAATAACTTTTTGTTTTTAAATGGTCTTATGGCAAGTATACCGTTAATTTTAGAGCTAAACAAAAAAATCTAGATTTCCCCTCTAGGGAATCACCAAAAAATCGTATGATCAGTTGAAGTAAATCGCTTCAGGGGTTAAAGCTGTAGTCCGAGGTACAGACAGACATACAGACGGAATTGCGGGACCCACTTTTTTCGTGTTCTCTATCAGCGTAATGTCATGTTTGATTGTTATCTCGAGTTCGAGTTCGATTTTTTTTGTTTTTGAATCCAAAACTTGTCCTATAATGCCGAAAACAGATGTGCAGCTTTTTCCCATGCAGCGAAATTAGAAATAGAGACATCGTGCATATCGAAGGCTGCATGAAGACCCTCGAAGAAAAATTAGTCACCAGAAAACATAGTAGGTAACTAAATTATAAATGTCTACCTTAAATTGCCTATATCGAGTATTGCACGTCCACGCTGTGGTTTACAAATTTAGTATAGATAGGGTATTAAAAGTTTAATTTTACAATAAAATAAATTACACATTACTTCCTCAGAAAACTTCACACGGCAGCGCAGCGATATACATACAAAATTATTGAAATAAAACGAAAAAAAGCTTGTTACTTTTTTTCGAATTAAAATTAATTTTTCGAACAGAAACCTACCTCTACCTCTGCCCTGCTCAATAAACTTAATACATACAACAGCGAGATACATACAAAATTTTCTCTTCTAAAACTCCACATATACCACAAGAAAAACAAATAGAACTTATTAAATTTACCCCTGGATAGAACAAATTTATTCTCTTTGCTCTTCTTCATTTATTCGCATAAAATATTGTCTAAACAAGACGCAGAAAACCGAGTTATTTCTTTTGCTTTCTTATAGAAAAAAAACAACACGGTTTTCTTCGACATATTTAGAGAATTTTCTATTTATATAGATCAATGTTGCTCGTTATTTAATAAGCTTGATTGAATGTTGAAAGGTAGAATTTCAAAAGGTAACTCGATAGGAATCGTGTTATATAGACGCCACGCCACTGCTACATATTCAGAATCCTTGGAGTTCTAATACTAAATGGTCTGGTCTTCCAGGTTATAGACCGTGCAGTTTGGGGTGACTTCCCACAAAAGGATCTTGTTCCGATGCAATAACAATCCTAGGATAGGGACGGATTTGCCGTTGCCGATCCAATCAAAAGATATAAGAAAAACGGACCTCGGATTTGTAAATGACATAAGAAACACCGGCTTCTCAGAAAGCAATGTTATGTTATTTGCCTTCTTGCAAGAGTATTGGAAACAAACGTCACCACTATAGATGCACAAACTTTCTAAAGTCTATAATTAATCGCATACGCTCAATCGTATTCGCATAGAACAATGCGTGATATCAGGCACGCTTTTATTTTTATTACATAGAAAAGTGCCGCTCACCTTAGCCTTTTGGATTCGGCAATAAACTGTAGGTCCCCTTCATTACTGCAGACACGTACATGAAAGATCAACAGGACAGACAATCTTTTTTCCAAGCAGTAAAAGTGTGTCTTTATAAGAAAATTACCATCCGGAATATTTTTGGTCACCTCACCGTCCGTCAAGCGGCTGGGTTATTTAAAGCAAATGGAAACTAAGCTCCGGACCAGGAATTACTTGAATCAACCTCTTAAAAACGGTGCAGTAGAGGGAGGCCGTAACTCAGGTGCCATTCGCAAGTAGAAGGTGACCTCAACGAACGAATGCGAAATTCGAGACAGCAAGTATGTGCAAGAGATCGCCAGGACTTTTGCAGAACATACGTCTCTCTTGAACTCTTAGCAAGCCCGCCACAAGCATTGTCTGTAGAGGACTAGTGGAAACACTACCAAAATGCCACCAGGAGTGCCGCTTCTGATGTGCTGGGTTTCACTAGGCCACCACAACGAAACCCCTGATGGTTCGATTAAGAATGCAGGCTGGCACATACAGCAAAGAATGACCAATTAATGCTACAGACTAGAACCAGAGCTGCTGAGAGAGCAGACCGGGAGCTCTACGGGCAAAAACGAAGACAGGAATGCCGACTTCTCCAGGAGGAAAAATAGAGAGCATGCGAAGCGGGCGGTCGAGTCTATTGAGAACTGTGGCGCCAGGAGGGATGTTCGAAAGTTCTACCAAAGGGTAATGTAATCTATACCGGGCTACAAGGCCAGAGTGGAAGCCTGTCCAGATGGAGTGGAAATATGGTGGTAGACACACAATCAGTGCTGAGGATCTAGAAACAACACTTTTCTAGACTGCCTAGCGGCGAAGATGGCTAAAATTTCGCTGTTGGCCAGCACATTCAAACTGGATGATGATGGTCAAAATTTCTGGTCACCCGATCTAAATGAATTGCGGTTAGCGATAGCCAAGCTTAAAACGTACAAGGCTGGTGGTGCGGATGGCCTACCAGCCGAGCTATTCAAAGCAGGGGGAAATGACTTGATAGGGAGGATAAACCAACTTATCTTCAAAATTTGGTCGAAGGAAAGTATGCCCGATGAATGAAACCTCGGTATAGTGTTCCCCATCCACGAGAAAGGAGATTCCCTATACTACAAAGTTATAAGTCTCCTCTACGTGCGTCGCATACAAATTACTGTCATCTATACTGTGTGATCGGCTACCTTTTGTCAACTATTTGAGCGGCATCCCCAGTGTTGTTTAAGGCCCGGCTTACGGCGTCGTACGTACGCCACCCCTTTATCGATTTCAAAGTCGCATATGATAGCGTAGATACGGAGAAGAACTATACAGAGCCATGTCGCATCTTGGCATCCCTACCAAACTCGTCCACTTTTGCAGGATGACGATGGAGAAATCTCGCTGCTCCGTCAAAGTTGGTAAGAACACCACCGAACCCTTTGATGTCGAGAAAGATTTGAGGCAAGGCGACGCGTTATCATGCTAATTTCAAAAGTCTGTTCAACTGTACTTGCTTATGCAGATGATATTGACATCATTGGAAGAACTAAGCGAGCTGTTACCGGTCGACCTGGTCAAAACGTTGAGATGGATGGGGCACGTGGAGCGTATGAACACCGACGCACCAGCCCGACGAGTCTTCGAATCTACCCTTGATGGTCTGCGTAGCAGAGGAAGTGCACACAAGTGGAGAACGACCTCAACCAACTTGGAGTGCGTAATTGGACGCAGCTAACTAGGGACCGAGCTGGCTGGAGGGGCTTGTTGGTTGAGGCCGTAGTCCATACTGGGCTGCGAACGCCATCTGAAGTAAGTAAGTAAGTATGTTATCGCGCAGGCTGCAAGAAGCTTGTTATTTGAGGCTCTGGTTTTCACCAGACTGCAGCGCCACTTTAAGTATAAAATCAATGTACTTCAAATGCTTCAGCCATAGATCTAAAAAAAAAATTATATTAGGCTCTTTTTCCCATTTCATTTCATATTTGTCAAAGAGAAAAATTGTATTGATTTTTCGTGGATTCAAACTTTTAAACAAACCTACAATAGCTACTGATGCTTCCATAAGGCTGTATGTTGAATTTTGTATGAGATTTTCGACATAAAATGAAACATCATCACTGGAAATTTATGTTTGTATTAATCCATTTCACCGAGTAAATTTTACTTTTAACAATGTTGGTTTACCTATTTTTGTTATTGATTTTTTTTTTTAATAATTCAGGAGATTCAGATTTAAGCATAATCTCTTTTTGTTATCAATAAATCATGTTGTTTATACCTTTATGAATAATATCTCAAAAATAATTCATACATTATTTAATCTCGTAAATGACACAAAAGAGACATAATCAGCATTCAAAATGGATAAGACAAAATCCTGGAGTTTTATTATGTGCTCAAGAGAGAAGATACTTTTCACTCCTATATTATGTACTATATTCTCTTCGTCGACCACATTTGTATTTATGAAGTCAATCTCAAGAACACACCTTAATTTTCAACACTTTAACACTGCACCTTCCCCACACCAAACTCATCATGCTCCCTGCATCACAACCCATCATCGCAAGCATACAAAGCCAAAGCCCATTAAGCAAAAATGAAAGATACTTTAATGCGACTTGCATTTATGCAGAATTGCAGATAAAAATGGAAAATTGATGAATATTAAAAAGACACGGGCAGTGAAAATGAATGTGCACAACAGCGCACAAACATATGTAAGTTGGTAAGTACATAGATTTATACCTACCGAGTATGTGGGATGGTATTATAAGGATAGAGGTTGTAGCCTGGAATGACAATTACATTTTACACAGACAACAATCATCATTGAATGGGGTGAATGTTTATGCTGTATCTTCCTTGGTTGGTGTTGTCCTTGGTTGGTTGTTTGGTTGGCTATAAGCGATTTTGTTTATGCAAATGAATCTCATAAGGAATTCCAAAATGATTAAAGTTTTGTTTGGCGATGAAGCCATATTGAATTTTCTACCATAGGCGATGGGAATTCAAGGACAATATAACCCCGAAATGTCGCCTATAATACCAAGCAAATGCTAATAATTCAAAAATGAAAAGGACAACGGAATTGTATAAAATAAACCCAAGGATTTGCATCAGACACAAATTCCCATCTTCCTTTTTTTTTGTGTCACCATAATGATGCTGGGTACTCAATATGTGTAAGGCAAACATCACCGGGACCCGATAAGAAAACCAAAACGAAAAAAAATCCAAATTATAAAGGCATATCGCCTACTCAAACCATCGACTTTTGAGACTAAAGCATACAAAAACGTTGGCCATTGTTGTTTCACTTGAATTGTCAATTTTTTCTTATTTTGGATACAATATGCGTATATCCAAACTGATTGTATTGGAAAGTTGAATAAATATGATCATACGCAGAGAAGGAGAATATGAACGAAGACAAGGGTTCAAATGAACTCTTTTTCTTCTTCCGAAGAAGTCACACGTATACGCCACAGTGCATTCATTTTTAAACAATCTCTTCATCGACTATATTTCATTTGAAAATTTTTGTCTACTCTGATTTATTGGGAAAAGGAATATGCTTGGACCTTTACTGAAAGGGAGTAATTTCTTGTGTTGCTAGAATTATTGTGTGTGTCTGTACAATGTAACTATATGCATGCTCAAATAACCTTGTGGTCAAACAAAGCACGTCATATGCAAACCATAGTAGATAACATAGTTTGTTAATTTTGGTTATATTTAATCATCAAAAACAGGACAGTTGAAGAACTTTTGTAAACAACTTGTCAGAGCATTTCCTTGAGAGCAAACAAAACTTCTATGTTTGGTTAGTAGAACTGACAAAGATTTAAGGCATGGGGAGCTTTTGGTATAATATTATCAATACAGGGTGATCGGTATAAGATGCACCAAACTGTTGGAGCAAATAAGTTGGGTTAAGGCAAGAAAAAAATCGTAAGGGAGGGGGGTCTTTTTCCCTCCGTTTAGGCAGGACGGGCAATTTTCTAAAAAATTGACTTAAAACAGAAAAAAAATATTTAAAAACAACGGTACAATTAAAAATGCCATGCTATACCTTTTTCGAAAGCCAGAAATCTTTTCTTGGATTTTCATTTTAAATTAAGTTGTGAGTGAATAGTTTTTGAAAAACTAATTTCCAAACTCGAAATTAAAAAAAAAAAAAAAAATTAAAAAAAAAGTTCAAACTAGTTTTTTTCAAAATTTTATGTAATTAAGTATAATCTTTGTTTCCAGAATTCAATGCTCTTATTAGTTTTCAGTCAAAAACAGAAAACCGGATGCTAAAATGTCTTTTAGTTTTTGAGAAAATAACAGGAGGAGCAATTTTCTAAAATAATTGACTTAATACAGAAAAAAATTATTAAAAAACATTGGTAATAGCTAAAACGACTTGCTATACTTTTTTGTTAAGCCAGAAATATGTGCTTCCATTTTGTTTATAATTTAAGTTCTTTTCATGAACAGTTTTTTAAAACTTAATTTTCAAACTTAAATTTCTGAAAAAAAAAAATTTTAAATTGTGTTCAAACTGATTTTGTTCAAAATTTTACGTTATTTCGTAGTATTTTTGTTTTTAATATTCAATACTTCCATCAATTTTTAGTGAAATATTGAAAGCCAGATGTCAAAATGTAATCTAGTTTTTGAGAAAATTGAAAATAACAAAAGTAAATTTTCCTTAAATTCGATTTCCATCCGTTATTTTGTTGTTCAAAAGATCATATTTCTACAAAATATTTAGTAAAGTAGATTTTGTTATTTTCAATTTTCTCAAAAACTAAAAGACATTTTAGCATCCGGTTTTCTGTTTTTTATTGAAAATTAAATAAGAGCATTGAATTTTGAAAACAAAAATTGTACTTAACTACATAAAATTTTGAAAAAAATTAGCTTGTAACTTTTTTTCATTTTTTTTTCAAAATTTCGAGTTTGGAAATTAATTCTTCAAAAACTGTTTACTAACACAACTTTATTTAAAATGGAAATCAAAGAAGAGATTTCTGACTTTCCAAAAAGGTATAGCATGGCATTTTAAATTGTACCGTTGTTTATAAATATTTTTTTTTCTAAACGGGGGGAAGTAGACCCCCCTTCCTACGATTTTTTTCTTGTCTTAACCCAACCTACTCGCTCCAGCAGTTTGGTGCATCTTATACCGATCACCCTGTATATGCAGTTAATTAATTAAAAGATATCAGAACAAATAACATTCAATATATGTATCAGGTATCAGGTTATCACAATCATAGTCATTGTAAAGGTCCAATAGATGCTACCGTGTTGCGTCCGTTCTTTTTACTTGCAATATATATACATACATATGTACTCATACTAATTAGTAAGAGTACTACAAGGCAACATTTGAATTCCTAAAGATAACAATAAAACTTGACAATACGATTATAGAGAATATTAAAAAAGTGGGTCCCACAATTCCGTCTGTCTGTCTGTCTGTCTGTATGTCTGTACTTAGATTTTCAACCTAAACCACTGAAGTAATTTTCTTCAAACTTAGAACTTAAAGAGGTTTCCATTTGAGAGTTCTTTCGCTATTAAACTCTCAACAGCTAATTGCAAAATACGAACTGTGTTGGAACTCTCCGAACTAATTACTCTCTGTGAGCTACACTCAAAGCGCACTTGCGAGTTTACTCTTAAGAGTGGCCTGAGAGCTACTGTCAGTATTTTTACTCTCAAATAGACATGCACGATTAAGATGTGATTCTCTAGACCTAGAGGGGTTATCGATTTTTTTTTTAAGTTCCCAATATAATGGTATACCTGTCGTACAATCGTTTTGAAAAATTTAATTTATGACGAAAATGGTCTAATGATTTTGATTAAAATTTGTGTGTGTACTATTTCAGGTATGGTCTGCATTTTGGCGACCGAAAAAAATTGCCAAAAACTGTAATAAAATTACTTTCGAATTCTTCGTTAATGGCTTACCCAATTTGAATCAAAATGTATAGGTATACTCAGTAGATCCCTTTAATTGTGAATATTATTACATTAAAAGTTTATTTCAATTTTAAATTTTTGTTTTTTGAAAAATCAGTTTTTTTGAAAAAGGGTAAATGAATTTTAAACTTAAAAGTAAACCACAAAGAAGTTACTGGCAAAAAAAAAACTGAAAAAAAGTGTCAATTTTGACCTGTTTTTCTTCAGAATTGTAAAGAGTGCGGAAGAGGTGTAGTTGTGGAAATTTTTAATTTTCATCTTCAGCCATCGTCTTCTTTTTATCTATCTATACATATCTATATATATAATGTGTGTTGGTATGTTTAGAATGGACTCAGAAACCACCACACCGATGGAGCTTAAAATTTCAGGAAATCTTATGTGGAAGTCGAAGAGTGTTCTTATGCATGTTTGGTCAACGTCGCTCTAACAGTTTGGCAACAAGGTGCACCAGCGCATTTTTGGAATAATTTCAGAAATAAGCTACGATTTTTTTTTTAAATTCCACAAAATTTTGGATGAGTCTAAAAAGAGTGTTCAGAATTGGTCTAGCAGTTTGCCAATAATATAGAAGCACCTTCATTTTCGAACTAATTTCGTATAGTTTGCTAACAAGTTGCAGGAGTGCATGCACCCTTTTTTGGTTCTCTTTAGTGAACTATTTACCTTAAAGAGGTAGAAAACACGAAATTCAAAATTCTTGGCCTATAGCCAGATTATCGGTTATTTCGAAACATTTAGCAATCTGTTTTGTGTGAATCTCTCCGTTTATTGCTTAAATCAGTCATTATGTCCAGAATCAACATGGCCTTACGAAAGGTCCCTCAACTGTGACCTTTCTTTTATTTAGTTAACTGAAGTTTGCATTGATGCATTTAAGAAACAGAAAGAAATAGACTGCGTCTTTACAACTTTAGTTAAGGCATTTGATAAACTTGCAAGAAAAGACTAAGAAATCTTGGTAAGTAAATGTTTTTAAAAGTTTTCAGTCTTATGTCGAATTCCTTTTAAGAAAAAAATCGATTTATTCAGAAGAAAAAATCGACTTTTCTGGACAAATCCCTTGTATTCAAAGAAAAAATTCGATTCTGTTTAGAAAAAAAATCGAATTTTTTTGGTAAAAGGAATTCGACATTAGTTATTAAATAGATTTTGCTCAGTGTTTTTCAACGGCTGTCCATCAAATAATTTTCTGGAATGCCACAGGGCAGCCATTTATACTGCGTTTTCATTAGAGTTGAAATGAGGTGATTTGGCAAATTACAAAAAAAGTGTTCACATTACAAATTTCCTAATTTTGTTTGAAGGTACAGATTGTCAATCGCTTGATTTTGTTGTTTTTACATTGAATTCTGGGATTTCAAATAGGTTCCACTTTGAATGGAATCCATTTGGGTGTGTTCATAAAAGTTTTACGTAATTTCCTACCGAATTTCGTGCAAATTTGGTTGAAATTACCTCATTTGGAAATTTGAATTTGTATGGGAAATGAGATGATTTTGAATTGAATTTGAAAATTTTCAACGAAATTACCTCATTTGCTCTAATGAAAACGCAGTATTAGGCTCTCATTTATTGATTAACATATGTGGTATCAGACGGTGCCACATCGCATACAGCCAGGATTACAATGAAATTACTGCGAGACCTCTTTCCACAACAAGTTATTTCAAGAAATGGTGATGTTGATTGGCCTCCACGGTCGCCTGATTTGACTACTGTATTGCGGACTTCTTTTTGTTGGGATATCTGAAAAGCAAGGTTTATGCAAACAAACCAGAAACGCTTGAGCAATTCAAACAAAATATTCGTGATGAAATGTAAGAATTTAATTGAAAATGTGCTCAAAAGGGCTCGCATTTGTGAGACTAAAGGTGATATTACATTGTCATATATATATGGCAAGTTTGCCAAATAAATATGGCTCAAAAATGTCATATAAGTGTGATAGTCATATTTATATGACAAAATATATAAGACTCCATATATATGACAATCATGAACTATTTTGAATTTAAAAAAAATATATGATTTAATGAAACGTGATTGGTCAAATATATCGTATTTTTTCAAATATTTTATTTTTCGTAGCAACTGTTTCATATTTGTAAACAAAAATTGACAGAAAAAGCTTGTGAGCATTATATGGCATAAATATATGGCATAGTCTATTAATACTTGTCATATATACAAATATTGTGCCATATTTTATATGACTAGCATTGGCCATATATATATGACAATGTAATATCACCTTAACAGAGGCGGACCGATTTAATTTCCTTATTTAAAATTAGCACAGTTAATTAACAACGACAATTAAATTTTTATTTACGATATAAAAAGATTCCGCTTTTCTTAATTTTCATAAAATGACTTCAACTTCACTTTACATAGTTAAAGTTACTATCAAGAGCCTCACCAGTAATTTTTTAAATAAATAGTCTCAGCGAGGAACTAATAGGGGCATCATGTCATGTTTTCCTCGTCTAGGCTTTAATTACCAAAATCTTGCCAGGGCCTTGCCTAAACTTGCCATAAACTTGCCATTTTTCTAGGCGGGCTGTTCTTGAATATGCTTTGATGGTCACTGTATTATGAGTGCTTTATATCAAAATTAGAACGTGTTCAAAAAAGATTTCTGCGGTTTGCCTTAAGAAGCTTAGACTGGGAAAATCCCTACGAGCTTCCCGCATATTTTTTTTTTTTATATTTTATCGCCTATTTTACATGCTACACCTACCTACCTACTCCTTCGCGAAGTTGTTAATATTCCCCTAAACTTTCTTTTTTCTAAACATATTTATGAATTACACAATAAATCAGGTGACATAATAAAAAATCTATTTAAGCAACTTTTAAGAAAACTTTTAATTCCTGTAAATTGTTTATTTATTTTCAACATAACTGATGTACTAACTATTTAAGGTTAATGCTTAATAAAAGGAACTAAAACATATAAAGCATTTGTGACCTTTAAAAGTTTAGTATATAACTTTTACATCGTAAAGTTTTACGTAACTAAAGATACAGTTACGTACCTGTAGACAAATTCTTTTGGATTTTCCCTTACCTTACGCACACAATTTACTGTTGACCTACATCAAATTAATAGCGAATAAACCAGCCCTCTAAATTTATGACCTTTTTTCGTTTAATGTCTTCAAGTTCCTTTACATACAAAACAAAAAAAAAGCCCCAAATTAATGACTCAATTTAATGAAACAAAATACCATTAATTTTCCTTATTAGGTATTATCCCTTCAGAAACATATTTTCATTTTATTAATATTCTTTCATGTTTTGTCGAAATCATACAAAAATTGACTTTCAAATCAAAGAGCAGGATCTTAGGTAGCTTGAAATTAATTTCTAAAAAGTCAATTTATCTGAAATAGGTTATTTCATCGGACAGAATAAAAAAATATAATAAACAAAGTTAAGGTATAAAATAATGCCACTTTAATAAATAAAAAAAGCTCAATAAGGATAATCCCACCCAAAAAAAAAATTATCCGGACTCTAAACCATTCTTTGCGTGGTAGGTCAGTGGTTCGAATTTTTGTCTGTTGATAGTCGTTCTTCAAATAAGAATTTTTCGATAAAATTTATATCAAACATCATCAGAGTATCAAGTATCAGAAAAATGCACCCACACATAAATAATTTAAATACACACAACACAACACACACACAAAAGGAAAAAGCAATTACTCAAAGTAAAAAAAATAATGGATGTATCCTTTTTTTCTTCCTTGAGATTTCTTAGGTAAGTGAGTACCTACACAGAGTATAGAAACAGAATATTGAGGTACACAAAATACTCGTATTGGAGTTATGGAGGATCCATACAAGTAGGTACATATATTATGGTGCGATAGGTCCTTATAATAAATTCCAGTGGGTAGACGAAACACTTGCCACACATTGTACAAAAGGATATTTTGGAATTTGTATTTTTTTTTTTTTGGGTCTTTCCTAAGACCCATTCATAATAATAAAAAATTAAATAACGAATCGTTAAGGGTGTGCTGTCAGAAACATTTTTCTTTTCACTTTCTCATTTCCCCTTCACCCAGAAATATCCCCCGCACCCAACACAATCTAAAACATCACAATAGAAGGATTTTATTATTTTAATTCACAATAACTATACCGTAACACAACACGCACACACGCACTTAACGGTAGCAAATGCAGATTTATTTATAAATCGTTAATTATTCTTTCTGTATAATACACAGAATTTGTAATCCAAACTATGTAGAGTAAAAAAAAAAAAACTAGAAAAATCAAATAATAAAAAAGGAAACAGAAAAATAAATATGGAGTGAAATAATGTCGCGCGCCGGAAAAGGATCCGTAATTTTTTATTCCTGATCCAAACGAATCAATTGGCGTATCAAAACTGAGAGAGAAAATCCTATGGTCGTATGGCATAACGTATGGGTTTCGCTTTTACAGAACACACAACACACATCCAGGAGCAGATGAGCTTTTTTGCTCGAGATTCAGAACATGGAAGAAGGAATAAGAAGGAGTGGGAGTTGAGTTAAAAGTGAATGACTTTTTTCTTTTTTTTTTTTTTTTTTGAGAGCCATTCCTAAGGGATTTCTTTGCCGGGTGGGTATGGAAAATGGAGTATTTATGGAGAGTAACAAATAGAAACACCATGCGCACATCATGAATAAATCATGAGTGAATGTTTGTGTAGGTATATTGGGCATGATAACGATATAAATAAAAGAGCCGCCCGAGAATGTGAACTGTATACGCGCACACCCACCATCACGGAAAAATGGCTAAATGCTTTTTTATGACGTAGAATTGCGTTACTTTTTGTATAGGTATTTCATCAATTTCATTTTGTGATGTGGTTTTATAAGGGAAGCTTTTTTATTAAGGATTTTAAATGTTGATTAAGCTTTGGAAAGAATTTAGTGTTGCCAATGAAAATTTTGAAAAAAAAACTTTGCTTTCCTTTTTATTGAAATCCGTTTAAAAGCAAAAATAACTTATTTACTGCCTTAAGATGATGGTGCTTTAGTTCGGAGTAGACCAGAACCTGAACGAATAGATAAGTTTCTCCCAGCTCCTTTAAGCTAATGTCCCCACTTTCACATGCCGCCTCAGGTTAATTGAGGTCCTCTTCCATCACTTGCCACGCCACTCTACTATACATCGTTGATCAGGGTGGATTCAAACCTTTGCCGGGCTGTAGAATTAGCCCTTAATTACCCTGCCCTCTTTGTTAATGTTCCTGTAAAGCCCGTAACCAATTGTCAGGTTGCTTTTTTTTCAACACTGTTGCTTATGTTAAAGCCTAGTACGCTGCTGATGCCAAAACAAAAAAGCGGACACAAACGCATACAAATCCCAGAAAGCCATATTAAGCCTAGTATGCTGCTGATGCGAAACGAAAAATTCCATACAAAGATGACACAACGAAATCATAAACGAAAAATTTCGTTCTGCTTTTCGTTCTGCGGTACGCTGTTCGATGAACCAAATCAATAATTGTAGCAGATTATTTGGAGAGATCTCCCCTCTGTTTTCGCATATAATTAATTTCCTGTACCATTAATTGTGTGCGGAAAAGTGACATTTGCTCTCTATTCTTGTTTGTATTTGTTATTCCTTTCATCACAACATTGCTTTCTGTGATTTTTATGCGTTTGTGTTTGTTTTTTGTTTCCATAAAAACTGTAGATAACGGATTTGGCCACGATCATTTGCTCGATCAATTTATTTATTGCGATATGAAATGATGACTTCGTATAACAATTATGTCGTGAAATAAGAACTTTTGAAGGTAAAATTGGCAAAATAATAAAATGCTAAGTAACTAAATAGCAAAACAAGAAATTGTGAAATGATAATTGTAAATTGAAAAAGAGTCAACAAAACTCGGTTTTTTTTTATCTGTACGCGTGTACATCTGTACACTTCTGTGCACTGAATGTACATACATCTGATCATCAGGTGGACTTACTTACTTCGGATATTGTTCAGATAGATTTTATGCTTATTTTAGCTTATCTGGGATGGAAATGAATTACTAGCTGCGGCGAGCGTTGAAGATTTCAACTTGTAAGTCGAAGAAAAATTAGTCTTTCAGGTTAGGAACGTACCTTAATTAGGTGTATTTACCTGATGAAATTACTTATATCGTGTATTGCAGATCTGCTTTCCACATCAGCATAAAAACACACATTCATTCATTGGGATTCATGTTGATCGTTATTTGATAAACATTGTTGAAAAATAGAATTATTTTAAAGGGTAACTCGTTGGCTATTGGGTTATTTGGCACCACGCCACTGGACACTAGTAAATTATTCAACTACATTGCAGGCCTTCAGAACCATGGTGACCTAACGGCCATATTGTTGGCTTTCTTCAAAGCTAGTTTTGAGGAAAAACTAGTTCTATTCAGTTTTCGAGTTTTAAGTTTTTCACTAATTTTTATTACTTTGACATCTAAATCAAAATATTCATACATATTTTGACATATATTTTTTAGTAAAACTAGCTTTGAAGAAAGCCAATAATATGGCCGTAACTGCCTTTTTTATCGAAATTCGGTTTTTCACAAAAATTGAATCCTTATGCCTTTATCTTTATGTCTACAAATTAAGTACATTTTTAACTTTCTTAGACGAAACACAAAAAATTCAAAATGTTGGGTGCCTCTCTTTCTTAGGCCCTTTTTACGCTCGCATTTTTCGTTTTTCTTAAAATATTAGATTAGGCAAGGTTTTCTATAAGCCTACAGATGGCAGAGTCCAGGTTTATTGATTAGACTGATAGCTACCTCGGAAATCCTTCAAGAATTTGCAGAACAGTTACTGAATAATGTAATGCAGCAGAGATGTAAAAACTTAAGTCAATTGATGATGATAAAAACGAGTTTTCGGGGTTAAACTCCCCCCCAATTTGGCCGCCATTTTGGAAAAGGGGGCGTAGAAAGGTCTTCTCGATATATTGAGAAACAAAACAAAAACGTCTTCAAAAACGCCATATTTTGAGTTCTTAATTCCAAGTATCTCTAAACATTAAAGTTATATAAAATTTCCAATTTTAGATTTCTTGGAAATTAAACTTATTTGCCAGAAAGTTTTAAATTCTTTGACCTGTGTTATTTTTTTTTTTTTTCTGACAAATTCAAAACGTTTCATCAGATTTTTCAGTTCTTACAGTTCCATCAAAAGAGGAAAGGAGGCGACAATTTTCAAAGCTTTTTTGAGGTCGTCAAGAAAATAATGCGAACATAATTTATATTTTGCAGCACTGCAGTTTGCGAGTCAACATTTTCTACATTAAATTTAGTGAACAAAACTAAAAGGCTTTTAATGAATTATGAAAAAATGGCCACCAAGCTTGATTTTTCTTGCATTCGAAAAAAAAAAAATCTAAATCTCTCTATATCGAAGCAGTCATCAAGATTTTTAATAATATAAAGAATCGAAGAATTCAGTTATTTTAAGAAAATGATTTTTAAAATACATGCAATATAATTTATTAGTTGATATTAAAAGAATGCTTCTTATTCTCAATTTTCCTAACCAGAATCCAATCGAAGGTGGGGCAGTCTGAGCAACTGTATTATATCTAGAAAGATGTGGCCCACTTATAGTAAATCCCTAACAAAAGATCTAATCTGCAGATCAAGGCATGACATTGCCAGGATTGTTGCAACCTGCACTGGGCACTTGCCAATAGGAGAACATGCGGCAAAACTGGGCATACCTTACAATATTCACTGTCGAAGTTGTGCGAATTAGCAGGAAAAGGAAACAATAGTTCACTTCCTCTGTAAATGCCCTGCTCTAGCCCGGTATAGAGTAAAATCCTTTGGACATGCCTTTTATGACGACCTTAACGAACTTTCCGAAATAAAGATCAAAGACTTGATCTCTTTTCTTAACGCAACAAAATGGCTTTGAGACGACGAGATGGTAGCCTTTGCATCGACCCCCTTCTGATCCGTTAGACTGCTAGTATGCAGACTTCGAGTCTTGAGGGGACACGGGCAGGGTAACCGTAAGTTTGTAGGACGTAGTGACTAGTTTGACACTAAAATGTCTGACTCAAAGCAGTTTTGTTGTGGCCTCCCGCCAGCTTCTACTAAACTCTTCCATAAATAGGTTCCAACGAGTTTATGGTATCAAAACGGTGCTTTTCTGCGCTAATTGGGTCAGCGAGCTAGTTGTTCGTTGGCCGCCATTTCTACCTACCTAATACCTACCTCATATAAATATAATTTATTTTCAAGAAAAAAAAAAAAAACAAATTCGTATAATTTTAAACGCATAAATAATACTTTTCAGTCTATCACCTTTTCTCGAATGTTAAAATACTTCTTTACAATTATTAAAAAAAATACTCATATAAAAAAAAGCAACCGAAAGCCATGCAAATCTTTTCTTTTATCTAATGTTTCGGACTAAGAAACAGAAATTTTGAATTTTTTCAAAGAAATGATATTTTACTTCCACTCTACCTGTTACCACCGCTGCCCTATCTTAAATTCAACTCTAGCTACGGCCCTGAACCAATTGCTTGAACAATAGCGATTAACGAAAGAAGTTACTGATTAATAATTTTGAGAGTTAAATTTTCGACAAGACTGCAGAAATTATGACTTTGACCTACCCGCTACAGACAAGACAGAGAACACTAGAACAAACATCAACAAATCACAAAAATTTCGAATTTTACTGGAAAGACGAACATTTGTCATTTTTGTCATGCTCTTTTTTTCACTTTTGGAGTTACAACGTTTGGTGCGCTAGTAATTTTTCTTAAAAATGGCATTTAAAAGTCAATTTCAGTATGAGATAGGATTATGAAGCCTTTGCAAGGACGAGAAACTGTAAATTTTTAATAATACATATGCGGTAGTCGAAAAAAGTCAGGAAAAATATTGTGGAGCGAATATTAACTACAAGTTAATTTATTTATTTATTAGATAATTTATAGTTTCACATTAAGATTAAAATCTTATATTTTGTGACTGGCTTAACATAATACAATTTGATACAAAAGAAAGAAAGTGCCTATATTGTTATTTGTCAATTAACATTTGTTTTTTTTTTTTTTTTTGTTTAGGGAAAGGCTATGGCTAAGTGCCCACTGCTGAATTATTTTCAGGTCCTCATTGACATTATCTATTGCACTTGCAACATTGGTAATTGGGCAGCTTCAGTATAACTGGACATCATCTGCAAACATATGAACAGAACAATTTTTAACCATTCCAGGTAGTTCATTGACATCAACAACAGTGGTCCAAGTACAGACCCTTGGGGAACACCGGTTTTTATAGGAAGGAATGAAGACCTATTACCCACTGCCACGCATTGTTGGCGATCGGTTAAATAAGAGTACAATAATCTTACTGCAAATGAGGAGAGACCGAAATTATTAAGAAGTTTTTTTACAGAGTACAGAGTGGTTAACAGTGTCAAACGCTTTTGAAAAATCAAGCAATGTTAAGAAGGTACAACAGTTCATATCCATAGCTTTACGAATATCATCAACAACAAGCAGCAATGCGGTTTTACAACTTCTCTTAGCACGAAAGCCGGACTGAAAGGAGCTTAAAAGATTATTTGTAGAAAGATATCTCTGTAACTGCTTAAGTATTGCTTTTTCAAAAACTTTCGACAAAAACGGGAAGATAGATATAGGCCGGTATTCTGCATTCAATCGGTTTTGGGATTTAGGAATTGGGAGTATCTTGGCTTCTTTCCATGAACGAGGGTATACACAAGTGGTTATTATGTTATTGAAGATGTAAGTAATGTATTTGAGAATATACGGAAGAAGAAGCTTCAAAAATTTCGGATTAATATCATCCAATCCTGTAGCATTTGACTTTACTGAAAAATGGATTCCACGATGTCTTCATCCGTTAAGTTCATGAATTTGAAACATTGGTTGTTTTCATCGCCCTCTCTTACTTGTTCCCACGGCAGTTCAGGCTCGATAACGGAATGCTGCGTTAATTGCTCTGAGAGAGAAACAAACTGCGAGTTGAGCACATCGCAATCTTCATCCGCAGATACTTCAAACTGCTGTTTTCCGTTCCCTAGTAGACGTAACTTTTTCCAAATATTGTTGCCAGACTGAGAATTTTGACATAAGAAGGATTCATAATAAGCTCGTTTCGCATTTCGAATTCGCAATGTTATCAAATTACGATATGATCGATATATTTCAAATAGCAAATTTAGTTTATAACGTTTCCATCGAGTATATGCGTCATCCCGTATTTTAATCAAGTCGAGGATTTGATTGTTAAACCATGGTGGGGAATCACTTTTTAAACTTTTCGATTTAAGCGGAACGTGACTATCAAAAAGTGATTTAATGTTTTGTTGAAGCATAATTACTTGCTGTTCAACTGAAGGCATGTAGCATATTTGCTCCCAATCAACATGAGTAATGTCTGTTTGTAAGCTTTCATAGTTAATGTTTTTGAAGTCTCTAAAAGTAATTAATTTATGCTCTGTAACAATTGATATGTTATATGTCATATATATCAAATCATGATGTGAAAAACCCGGGGCTGATAATTGATTATAGAAAGCGACCTTTTCATAATCCCCTACAAAGAAAACATCTAAAAGAGTACCAGCTTCTCTAGTAAAGTGTGTTGGTGTGAGACTAATAATTAATAATAATTAATAATTTTTAAACATAAAATCAAAAATATATGAAATATATATGATGGAATTCAACACTAGCACATTTTGAGGCCATGAGAAGCAGAGTGGCCTAACTGATTTTTGAACTAATTTTTAAAATATCAAAAACTAATATTTTTTATACTAAAAAACTAACTCTTTCTAAACAGTTATATCTATGGTTTGATGGAGCACATAACTATTTCATATAACGCTCGTTTTTGTTATGATAAACAATAGTTTTCGCCATTTAAAAAATAAGTGCAAAAACAGTTAGGCCACTATGGCTCTGACGGCCTCAATTATGGTACGTGGTTTTCAGCTCATCAACTAATAATTCTTCGAATATAGAGTGGCGATTTCATCTCAGACTTTTTTCCAGGGAAAAATCTAATCCCACGTCACGTACTATATTTTAAGATGTATGTTATAGCTTTTTGTCAAAATAGGAAACAGTATGTGGGTACTATACGAAGCCTCCACTGTATTAATCCATTTATTTAGAATTGAGGTTGTAAGAATGTTTTTGTTTTCTTACCCCTCAATTTACTTTCATTATCAAAACAAAAAATGTTCCTATAGTGAGTGTTTTCTTGAAAAAAAAAAAGAAAAAAAAATTGATAAAAGCTCACTTTTACGATATCAAATTTATACTCTCTTCTATACAATCTTTTCATACATTTATTCCTTTTTCCGTCATGCGCTCTCTATAATTTCCTGCTTTTTCACATCTTTTTTCGAAATATAATGTAGGTACATATTTCCATTTTTGTTGCCCTTTTTTTTTGTGTGTTTTATATTTCCACAGGAATTTCTTGTAGAATTATTTAAGCTTTTAAATTTTGATGTAACATTCCACAAGAGAGATATGTACCTACAAGGATTTACGCATACACGACACAAATATTTTTTTTTTACTGCTCTGTTTCTCTTAATTTTTCTATGTTATGTATGTATTTGGGACTATAGCTGAGTCCTGGTTATATTTATTCCTTCAGACTAGCTAATTGGGTTTTCTTTTTTGGTGTGCTTTTAAATTTATTCTTAAGATATGCATTTTTAATACGCTAAAAAATTATTTATTTATTGCATTTCTGATGAAAAAATAGATGTAGGTACCAGTAGCGTGGCGTGGATGATTTCAAATGGTAAGTCGAAAAAAAATTAGTCACCCGAAAACGTATAGGTAACTAAATTATGAATGTCTACCTTAAATTGTCTATATCGCTGTCCCCGCCATGATATAAGTTTTGATTTACAAATTTTGTATAGAAAAAGTCATAAAAGTTTAATTTTACAATAAAATAAAAAGGTGTATGAACTGTATTTTTTAAAGAAAAATCTACATGACTTCCACAGTAAACTTCACACAGCAACGCAGCGAGACACATACGAAGTTCTTGAAATAAGACGAAAAAAAGCGTGTTATTTTTTCGAGTTAAAATTAATTTTTTGCACAGAAAACTACCCCTACCCTGCTCAATGAACTTCATACAACAGTAAGACATAAAATTCTCTCTTCTACAACTTCATACCCCACAAAAAACACAAATAGAACTTTTAAAATTTTTCGCTGGATAGAACAAGCTTGTTCTGTCATTTATTTGTATTAAAACTCCCGAAATAAGACACAGAAAACCGAGTTATTTTTTTGCTTTCTTATGGAAAAAAATAACACGGTTTTCTTCGACAAATTTAGGGAATTTTCTAATAATTTAGATTAATGTTGCTCGTTTTTTAATAAACATGATTGAGATTTTCAAAAGGTAACTCGATAGGAATCGTGTTATATGGACGCCACGCCACTGGTAGGTACATTGTACTGTACATACATATATATTATTATGCCATTCATTAAATTTGATGATTTTTATTCCAAAAGTTAAATGGGTCATTTTCTTGCTTCATTAGCTTAAAAATCAAAATTAAATTTAAAACACATCAGCGTTGCTAACTTTCAATGAGATTTATATTTTTGGTTTCGCAGAAAAAAATATGCTTCAGCAACAATGATGTATGTATGTATGGAGGTAAAATTGGCGAAAATGATAAAATATGAAATTTATTTTTGTTTTTTTTTTTATTTTTTTTCATATTATTTTGCTCGCAGGGGTTTTTCTCTTTGTCGTTATTTTTAATGAAATTATTACAATGCTAAGGATCTGGATGATACTTTTTCCGGACTTTTAATCCTTGCAACTTTTTCTCGCACCAACATTGTGGTTTGTGATGAGAAGGGATGAAACAAAAAGCAATACTTTTGAACAACATTGTTGCTGTAGGTATTTGATGTTGGCACAGATAAGAAGTGACTTTAATTTTAATTGAATAAAAAAATATTAAATATACAAATTAGGTATCATAAATTTAAATGCTTTGTTGATTTTATGATAATAGTCTATAGCACAGAAGAATTTTTCATAAGGATGTTAGGCCCCTACTTTAATTTTATAATAATCACCAGCAATCTAAAATTAATTAAATAGACTTTTGATTGAACCTTCTGTAGATACTAGACATATGAAATATTATGCAAGCAGCTAAAATTTTAAATATGTTTTATGTGTAGAGGTGCAGGTACCACTTTTTGGTAACAAATAATAAAAAAAAATAATAACAGCCGAGTTTTGTATAATTACATTTCACTACCAACTTAAATATCAAAAATCACCCCAAATCATAAAAACAAATCGATTTCTGTTGGTTCTGCTTTATAAATTAAGTAAATTTTTGTGGTCTATTGTACATTGTGATATAATGTGTCATTTTTGAGGACATTTTCATTTCATTTGGCACAATTTTTTATTTACTTTGCCATATTTTATGAATTCTACTTTAAGGGCTCTAGGATCTTATAGCACCTTATTAAAAAGTTACTAGATCATCATAATAGGTCAGCTGAATTCTGTTATTGATAAGCCTTAGATTTTTTTATTTTATTTCTTAACTTCAAAAAAAAAAAAAAATGGCAGGGTGCGACCCACACTGGAAACTTCCCATTAGTGCCCTTTAGGGGCTAGGATTTCTATGTTAATACATATTTTTTGTTGGTTAACGTAGAAGAAAACGAATAAGATAGTTTTACGAATCAGGAAATTTCAATAAAAATGGCATTCAATCGTTAGAGCATATTTTTGCATATTTTCATATAAATGCATATAAATGCAGTTTTTGGATATTTATATAATAAATGCATATTTTTCGTGCATATTTTTAAAATATTAAACAAATTAAAAAAATTAAATTCCTTATTTTGACGAAAGTGCCTACAAATTTATACATCCAAAACTTAAATTCAAACTGGAAGAGTTTTTTTCATACATAGTTCCCTTTTTAACTAAGTTTCCAGCAACTTATAGTTCTTATGTGAGAAGGGCACGAATCTCCTCGTTGGACCATTTGAGGAGATTTTTCTGACGTTCCTTTTCACACTGCGTAAGTTGCGTTCAACTAAGATACTCTTAAAAAGCTCTATACTATTTTGTTTCTCTAAGTTATATGTACAAGAGATTTTAAGGATATTAAAAGAAAATGTCAAAAAATCTCCAGCAACTTGTTTCTTTGTGTGAAAGGGGACCTGATAGGCCAAGTTTTCTTGCTAACAAGGCCTATTAAAGGAATTTGGAAAATAATAGTTAGAGTAGTAGAGTTTATTTATTTTAATAAGTAATTTTGTTTTTTACTTTTTAATAAACTAATCATTTATTTTTAAATTTCCATGTATATCATCTTTTCTTAATATCTTTTTTACAGCATATTTTCATTTTTTAAGCGAATATTTTCTCATTTTATGTGCATATCTTATGCGCTTTTTTTGTGTTTTTTGGCACATAAAAATCCGAGCCCTGGTTATAAGAAATCACCAATTTAAGATCTTAAATAAAAAACAAACAAAAATTAAATTTAACCAAAAATTAATTATAGATACATAAAATAGACAATTTTTTAGAAGAACATGATAAGAAAACATAGAAAAAGTTATTTTTTCTCAAATAATTCATGTGATAAATTGAAAGATTTTCAGCGATAAATGTTTCAGGAAGGGGTTTGTTCGTAGATTATGGTCAAGGTAAGTTCACAGGTAGAAACAAGTTTCTAAAGATTTTTTTGGCGTTTCTTTTAATTTCCTTAAAAATCTTTTGAAAGTTTTATGCGAATAAACAAAATCGTAAAAGATTTCCTGTATTTTCTATTAAAAGTGATGTGTGTGGTTGCACACAAACATAGATACATATGTACGTAGTGTGAAGAAGAATGTCAAAAAAAAAGTTCTGAAACCGATGACCGGGGGGATTTTGTTTACCCCTCAAACCTTCTCCAAACCTTCTCCACCAGACCGAAAGTAACTGATGGAAACTCAATTTACTCGTGTGAAATGGGACTTAGATGTCGTTTATGTATCCTGAAGTAGATGACATCGGCGATAATTTTTTTTGGATAAAGAAACATGTTAACTGAATTATATGTGGTTTTCCATTTGGATATAAAAGTTTATCAAAATCTCGATTTCGAGCAAAAAACACCAAATCTCATAGAAATCAACAAGATTTCCAAATTAAATAATCAAGAAGATTACTGCAAAATCTTCTTGGAACAGTACGAAACGAATGTGAAACAACTTCAGAACAACACTCCTGCCATAAAATCGAAACTCTAAAGAGAGTTTATTGTACCTACGTCTCACTACTCAGGTAGTAAGTTTTTTTGTTGTTAATAGAAAAAGAGAGGGTGTTTCTTGAGAATTACCTAATTGTAAAAGAATTTTTTTTTTTAGTTGGACATGTCAAACAAAATCTAGTTTATGTGTGATCGATTCAGTGAAATTTGGTAATTTTACTGAGGAATATTGCTTATGTTCAAAGAAGAACAGAAAAAGATAAATTTTATTGCACAATGGAAAAACACACCATGAACAACGCACAACTACTCTATGAACAAATCCATCGAGATTCAAATGAAATTATCAATCGCACCAACATCTAAAAACAAAACTACCAAATTCCATTCGATACTCGAACAAACGTCAAAAGCCCATCCGCAGTAGAATTTTACTTCTCCTTTTATCGGCAATAATCATACTGAGGATGTTGTATTTATAATGCGTGTAAAATCCTACTGTACTATGTATAGCTTTCCCAAAAAAAAAACACGGCTAATATCATGTTATGTGTTCTCAAGATATTTAAGCCAAAAATCAATTTTTACGAATTCGTCTGTTCATCGCTTGTTTATTTCCGTGAAGAAGCTTTTCAAAGCTAAATCAATATTGAAATTGGAGCCGTTTTAGTTAGTTGTTTTTTCACAAATTTCTAACCTTATTTTAATGCAATTTTTTAAGGAAATTATATTAATCATTTTTAAATTTCGAATTATGAAAAGGAGATAATTTTGAATTTGCCCAAATGAAATCATAGAATCAATAAAAATCAGCCAAAAACAAGGCTTTTATTTCAAACGAAATTGTACACTAAAACAGAAGAAATAGATGAACGGGCATATCGAAGAAGAAGTGAGGCTTCTTTCAAAATAGTATGGAGTTACACAAATGCATTGACACAGGGTCGACCCGACGTTAAGTTTGATGGTTAGACGGTTACAGTTAATAGTGCTAGAATTTGATTTCAATCTTCTCAGAAATATATACTAAGGTACTACAATACAGTGATTATATTCGTTTTATTCAGATTTATTTGCCGAAGTGGACTTACTGTCGAAATACCTTTAAAAATTTAAAAAGTTGAAAAATAACTCTGCATCACGGGCACTTAACGGATTTTTTGCGCCTTTCAATCACAAACAAAAAACAATCCGTCCCTGGGCACGAGTTTCGAATTTTTCAACCAAAATGCTTTTGTGTGGGATATGAGACAGTACTTAATTTTGAAATGAAAAGTTTGTGCATCGTTTTTTTCAGCATTCCACACAGTAGGCACCAAATGTTGTTTTTTTTTTTAATCAGTTTTTGCAGTTTTTCAATTTTTTATTTAATTTTGTAAATTTATTTCACTACTTTTACGATATAAAAGCTTAAGATACTTTCCTAAATGACAGATTCATATCAATTTGTTTTTTTTTTTTTTAATCTTGATGTGATATACACCCCTTCCTTTACTTCTCTTTCTATTGTATTATCTTTTAAGTGGCACACATTTTAATCTTCTTACTTATTATTTTATTAACCTTGCTCTTATAATGAATATTTCAATAACTCACCTTAAATATTTAAATTATTCCTCCAAACACATGGTTACACTGTTCATCTGAAAGAAAGAAATAAAAGAAATTTCTGTTAGTGAATTTATTTACCCTATTTAATATGCAAAAATTAAAAAAAAAAATAGAATTAGAATACAATATTATTGAAGAAAAAAAAGCTTTAAAAGTGAAATGAATAACAAACTATTAATTTAGATAATTCAGTCACGTTTATTGGATTTCTTTGAAAGTTTTTTTTGTTGATAAAAGAAATACAAGACCAGAGAAATCACTTTGGGCAAATGCATACAAAACTGAAAGGTCCAATTTATTGATTATGTCCAAATTGTCAGTTGAAGAAGACAAACATAGATCCGCGTCCCACATGGTCAAGAAGTGCTGAGAACAAAAGAGGTGGAGATTTATGAGTGTTCCACGATTTGCATGCATAATAAGGCAAACAAAAGAGAAAAAATTTTCAAAAAAGTTCCAATTTTTTTTTTTTTTTGGTTTGAAAGGGGAGCATATGGTTAAAGGATGACAGCGGGAGGAGGCACTCGGACAGTGGGCAGCTAAATAGGACGAATTGAAATATGTTTGTATACGTACATTTTTGTTTGAAAGAGAAAATGGAATAAATTTTCGAAGAAGGTGCATATGCAGCTAAGCAGAAGCATAACAGCCATAGTTTCAGTTTTAATTTTATTATTTTAGATGTATTTTCTTTTTTTATGTCCAAAAAGTTTTTATTATTCAGCTGGGGTATGCGACTGTCTGTGGTATAATGTCGTGAAATTTCGTTTAGGGTTTTCCATCACGACAAAAAAAAAAAAAAAAAAAAAAAAAAAAAAAAAAAAAAAAACAACTCAGGCGAATACAGCAAAATAGAAGAAACCCACTTAAAACCATGGCTTCTTTCACCATCAGGGCATGATGAAAAATTTTAACATCTTCTACATCAGCACCATCAGATATACCGCCACCACCATCACTTGGCACATTGAAAGGTTTCATTTGAATAGCTTTGTATACGTCGCGTCGCTGCTAGAGGCATCCCAAAAGGATAAACAGAAAAGGAGTTGCGCCACACCACCTTAAGGGCTAAAATGAATGGCAAAAGAGGAAAAGGAATTCCTTTTCCAACACTCGAGACCCGTTTAAGTGGATGAGGTCAATTATTAAGCCCAATTTTTCACTCCCGTGGATGGTTAAATGATTTTGACATTTTTGTTCTTGACTTTTTATGTGATGAGTAGGAAATTTTCGGGTATACCTTAGGATTATGCTGATGGTAATATATAAGATTGGCAAGGTGTCTTCCGGGATGAACTGGATATCTGATTAAAAATGAAAGTAGATACGGGAGAAAGGCAAAAAGCAGAAGGGAAGATACAAATTGGGATAATCATAGAATTAAAAAGTTATTGAATTAGGTTATCCAGTCATATGGTAAGTGTTTGTGAATGGTTTTGATTTGAATAAGAATTAAAAGTAGATAGAAGTAGTGGATTTCTATTTTGACGTGCGGGTGTTATATTTTGTTATAATTAGATACGAAATTTTTTGGTAGAGTGCCAAGCTTATGCTGGCCCAAAAGCCCTTCCTGTCTCAGCACGTATAAACAGTTATAGTCATAAACACAAAAGCACGTTTTCAATATTATAGACTTGCGTACATTTCGAGAAAGCAAACGTACTTTGTCTCAAACCATTTCCGTCTTGCAGTAAAACTCCAAGCCCAACTGTCCAAAGCAAAAAATTGAGAAAAAGACGTCCACATACCACTGGTGAACGGTATAGAAGCCAACTTTAATTGGTCTCAGTATCATCAAAGAGGAAGCTGAATCCATCGATCGTGAGCTACGAGCCATCATTTTTTCATCGTCAGGAACTCTATATATTCCGATTGCCAAACTCAGGATATCGGAAAAACTGATCCAGTTGTGTCGCATGAAATTATAAAAAAAAATAACGATCTCATGTATAACTGGGAAATAATTCTTCCAAGCTATTCCAAACACTGGCAATATCTTCAAAAAATACCTTTCCACTAAGGTCATCGACTAACAAGAGTGACTCTTCGTTGTATCATATCTTTAAATAAATAGTTGCTTTATTCTGCAAATATAAACTCAATTATTCGGCTGTGGGATTTTAGCACCCATATATATGGGATATTCGAAAAAAAATTTATGCAGTCTAAAAGGTCAGTACTTGGTCATAAAAGCTCAGATTGTTTAAGAAATTGGTTAGGCTTAGAAAATTTTTAATCCAGGGTTGAAGTTTTTCAAGGTCACCCGCGATTTTTAGCACCTCATTTATGGGATATTCGAAAAAAATATATACCATCTGAAAGGTTACTTAAATCCCCATGCATAAAAGGTCAGATGGTTTCAGAAATTGGTCAGCCGTAGAGATTTTTTTAAGCGACCATATAATGCTTTTTCAATTCATTTTCGTCCCAAGAAATGTTTATGTTTTTGATTTTGAGATTTCTAACAGAATCTTTATATAAATAGCCTTAAATAAATTTTGTGGTACAATTTTCTCAAAAAGTGTTTCATCGATTTCGATAAATTTTATGTGGTTGGAAAGCCACAGCTGCGGAGATGTGCAGAATATACTTGAGACACGCATTCACTCACTGTGGGTCATTTTTGTTTTTGTCAAACACTGACTGTGCGTATTAAAAAAAAAAAATTTGTTCCTTCAATATTTTCAAACAAATTGATTGCGAAAATGAACGTGTCGAATTTCGACACAGGGCGAAATTAGCAAATATAAAATTATTGAAAAACAATAATATTTTTTATATTAATAAATACATACGTACATAAACTCAAATTTCAAACCAAACTGTTTTGCAAAATTCTGCAAATAATAAAATAAAGTTTCAAAAATTAAAAAAAGGGGGCACTTTTACAACGCTTCGTACAACGAAGAATTCATATATATTTACCTCTTCTAAAGAAAAGAATATCTTTTGCGTTTATCTTAACAGTGCGAGATTAAATTTAAACCCGAGGTAACTCACCAAATTCGCAGATTCTTTGATATTAGATATATCCTCCGACCTTAGGTCGATTCGTATTTTTTTTTAAGTTTTTCTTGATTTAACTGAGAACATTAATTGATGACCAGAGTTGACTAACTCTGGCTTAACTTGCCACTGAAAAACTGGGCCCAAATAAGTTAAATGAAAGAATTCTAGCAGTATTTCAGTGCAAACCTGGAAATATGGTTCAAGGATCGATATTATAGTTCATCCGACGCACGGTTTCACTTACTCATTGTGTGCAAAGTTATATCCTTCCCTGTAGTGATCTTTTTGTGGAATCACCGATATGATGGAGTTAAATGTCTAGATGAACTATGTACGATTCACCTTGCCTTATATTAACAACAAAATCTATTTTCAAGTTAACTCCTCAACCCAAATTTCGACTCGACTCCGCTCCTGAAGTGGAGTCGAGTCGGTTCAAGCTCATTTCAACTCGATGCAGGTATACAAAGAGTATAAGTGAGCTTCAAGCCATCTTAAATACCACATGGAAACGTAGTAGATATTCTCCACAAAGATAAGCAAAGCAGGGTCCTGCAGTACTAGCAGCGGAGATCAAGTGAGGATGTGGTCCAAATTAGACATAATAAAAATGAATCCGTTTTTGTGTTCATACGCGCATAACTCAGCTAAACATCATCTACAGGGGGATCCTTTGTTTTTTTTTTGAATTCGTTCAGATTAACACACAACGTAGACGAAAATTGGAAAATTCTACCGAACAAGTCGGAAAATCGTGAGCCGGCTGAACCTTATCCGAATTGAATGGGAATCTTTTTGTAGGATTCGTATTCGCTTGTTAGAAGGCCGTCGAGTTTGAAACAAAATCTTTGAACCATGTTTTTTGTTTTTTAATTTATTACCAATGTAACATTATGCTGGGAATATGTCGCATCCTTTGTTTTTCTTAAACAACGATAAATAGTGCGGTACACTTAGGCGTATACGCAATCTCTATATTTATTGTACTTTTAAAAAATTATTCTTCATTTTTCTTTGTGTATTACGTTTGTCAATTGAAATATTATTTTTCAAAGTTACATCATGGTTCCTTAGGACTCACTTTTACGTTCTTTCTTAATGGACAACTAAATAAATAACGTTTTTTATCACAAAGCATTGCAGTGACATCAAATGTGTGAAATCGATTTTCTGTTAAATTAAATTGCATTAATTCAACTTAATTTCAAAAGAGTTGAATTCTTTTAATTGATACGCTAGACTTTTGAGGACATTAATAATAATAATTTATTCAATTTTAGTTGGAACGAAGTTCGCCAAGTCAGCTAGTATCTACATATAAAAGAATTCATTCCTCACAAGAAGCCAAAGTGTATTTACTTGCTGCATTTCACCTCTATTTCATTCAAATGCAACAACTACAATCTTTACTGCACCAATTTTAATAAATAATCACCAATTACCGTTTTTGTCACTCACTAAATTGCCTTTGGCCAGCGCAACATCCAACGAACTGTCGCTAAGGGGCTATTTAAAAAATGCACAAAACCTTCATCAGCAAATTGAAATCCAATAAATGAATATGGTCCAGAATCACGTCACTGTGTAGAAAGCCACATCGCCTTCATGCATTCATTATTCAATGCTCGCACACTGGTGGAATCGGTTGAGTTGAGACAGACAACATTATGCCTAAGTGATTTGAGACAAAAGCCCCTACCCTATTCCTTTTATAAAATGACCCAGTATGACTCGATATCGCTGTGCATCCTTTGTGTGTGTTTATAAAGTAGAAAATATTTATTCCATGTGTGCACACATATTCATATAAATTACCATAAATATAGAACTTGTTGGTAGCAATACCTCTTTCAGCACTTGTCACTATTCCATTACGATGTGTCCTGTTCCGGTATAGTAGTATAGTATAGACCATTAGAAATTCAATGAACCTTTATTATGCTTGCCAAAGAGGAAGTTTTTAGTCCCATCGAGACATAAATCCATTTACCTATCATCATCGTCGTCCTCGCATCCTTTTCTTTCGAAAAATTGGTTTTTGGAGATAAATAAAATCAATATAATATTTTGTGCATCAGAAAAATGTCCTTAATGGTCCTCCATATGACATGCAGAAGAAGAATACGACAGTGGGCAACAAATAAAGTGATGCCAAAAAGAGGTTCAGTGTATAAATATTTTTGAATAACATTCCTCATAACCTTGCGATTTTTTCTGTAATAACACTCTCTTGAGCAAATATATAAGAGCTCTGGGATGTTAACACTTCATATATTGGATATTCGGAAAAAAAGTATGCAATCAAGGTATTTATTGGGCAAAAAAAAAGGACAACTAGATTCAGTAATTGCTCAGCTAAAGAATAATTTTGATCAATTTTTTAAAGTTTTCAAATTCTAAATGGTCTATGTAATGGTTGAAGCCGGAAAGTTAGAGGTTGGGACTTATCAGATACCAGAGATGTAAAAACTTAAGTAAATCGACTTAAAAGACTTATTTTATAAGTCTTTTGACTTTCAAAATGACTTTAACTTTAAATTTACAGTCAGCAGTCATGTACAAAATTCTGACTTCTAAGTCAATTAAGGCAGTCAATTGACTAACAGTTAAGTGGCTGCATTACTTTTTGACTGGTTGCAGTCTTTGGCTGAGTTCCAAAATTCATCAGATGCGCATTTACCGCATCCAAAAATTTTTTAGCTGCTTCGATTTAATTTTTTTTTTTTTTTTTTTGCATTCCGAAACGTCAGACTTATGCAATTTAATATTTCTACAAAGCATAAAGTTTGTGGGCATTACTTCCGCATCAAAACATTTTCTACATTTTGGAACTCAGTCTTTAAGTCACTTAAAAGTCAGTAAGTCATTTGATTGCAGTCTTTTAACATAAGTCAACTGGCCCGTAATGAAATAACTGTAACTAATACACCACAAAAAAAATATTTAAAGAGTTTGTTTCGAAACGCTTAACGCAGTAAAAAGAATAAAAAGAAATAAATTGACTTAAGTTAAAAGACTGCAGTCCAATGACTTACTGACTTTTAAGTGACTTACTGACTTTTAAGTAGTGACTTACTGACTTTTAGTGTAGTAGCCCATGGCGTAATGGTTAGTGCGTTGGACTGTCATGCCAGAGGTCTGGGTTCAATATCAGCCGCTTCCACCTTAAGTTTTTTTTTCCGGACTACTGCCTCTTGCGAGGAAGTGACAAATCCTCCAAGAGTATCTCCAGTCACAGAAAAGTGCCGCTCACCACAGCCGTTCGGATTCGGCAATAAACTGTAGGTCACCTCCATTCCTGCAGACACACACACACAGGAATGGTTGAGAGTTGTAAGTCACTAGGCCCTGGTTCTTCATGAGCTGCCAAATTTATTTATTTTACTGACTTTTAAGTGACTTAAAGACTGCAACCAGTCGAAAAGTAATGCAGTCAATTAACTTTAGGTTAATTGACTTCCCTAAATGACTTATAAATCAGAATATTGTACATAGCTGCTAACTCTAGTCTCAAAGTCATAGTCAAAAATCAAAATTTTGACTTATATTCACATATTTAAGTCAATTAACTCTGACTTAACTGACTGCAGTTTTTAATTGAATGCAATCCTTACAACTCTGTCTGTAAAAAATTTAAAAAATAAATTAATAGTACATATTTACAATGAAAGTTTCTATCGTGAATGGACCACGTGTGACCGGAGATTCGTTGGAAATGTTTGCGACCATCTTAACCGTTCGAAGTAAAATTATATTTTTTTGATTCACACAAAAATCAACTATTTGGCATCACTGTCATTGTTATATTGACGTTTAAATGTTTGTCTGGCTTTTCAGTTGACATCCGAAGTCAATAAATTTTCGTTTCTATTATAAATATGTGTCTACTAACCTCTTCCTCCTGGCCATGCATTTTCGTCTGATGTTAGTTTTTTCCTTTATGACTTGGCCTTATCCATTTTATTTTCATTTCCTTCCGGTGCCGGTGTTGTTGACATTAAACTGTCACAAATACATATCAATATAACTCCAGTGCAGAGAAAAAAAAAAGAAGATTAGCGCAACAGTATAGTGCAGTTAGGTAAACTACAAACAAACATAAACACAAAACAAAGTCTCCTCTCGTTTCGTAAAGTACTTAATGAAAAGCACCACATTAATGAATGCGCATACTATTAGTAGTTGTAGACAGGACAAGCACCTACGAATACGAAAACATACATAGACCGATGGGGATTTTAACTCAAGCATTAAGGACTTGTCGAGTGGAGTAAGGAAGTAAGACCGAGTGTGATATTATCATTCATTATTATTCAAAGACAAAAAAAAAAACATCAATGAAGTTTTGGCTTTTCTGACACAGCGAAGCAATGTCGCTTTAATTGAAAAGCTTCAGTTAGTTGTGTCTGTAAAGTTGAATGTCCTTTAACATAGAAACAGTATGTCCGACATAAATTATACACAAACTCTGTGTGTGTTTTTGTTTTGTTTTTCTCATTTATACACGAACCATTTCTCGACAACGCCAACGGCTTTCTCAGCCGCCAAATTGCAGAAGTAAACATCTGATCAGGTTCAAAGTTAGAATTAAAAGCTCGATCGTTCGAGCTTCGTAGTTAACTTAGCAAAGGAGATTGGACTAGACATTATGGTATGAGTTGGATTCTATTGTTGTAACACTTTTTATCATTTCATATGAAATGTATGGTTGTATGGGCATAAATCTTTATCTCATACAGGGAAAGTTTAATAGCCTATCTTAAGGCCAATTTAACACGTGCGTCCAAATGAATGTCCAGTCCATGCATTTGGAAGCACGACCAGTATAATAATATCTTAATGTCACACGTCACGTACTCGCGGACGGAATATTAAAATAGAATTAGTGGATGAAAATTCAAAAAACGACTTCTACCGCCTTTCCTGTTGTAGTAATGAGCCCTATAAAATCTATAAGATTTTTGTAAAAGGGAGTTGGGCCGATAATATTGTAGAATATTGTTTTTCAAATTTTCTGAAAATTTTCATCAACTTTTGAATTCCGGATACTTAAAAATTGATTAAAGTTCCGGAGGTCTAAGGTTCGATCCCCAGCCTCGCCACCTATTTATTTAAAAGAAAAAACGGCTACTGCCTCTTGCGAGGAATTGACAAATCCTCCAAGAGTATCTCCTGTCACAGAAAAGTTCCGCTCGTTAGCCGTTCGGATTCGGCAATAAACTGTAGGTCCCCTCCATTCCTGCAGACACGCACACAGGAATGGTTGAGAGTTGTAAGTCACTAGGCCCTAGTTCTTCTTGAGCTGTTGTGCCATCAAATTTATTTTTATTTTTTATCGGGAAATAACTTTTTATAATAAGTTATTAAAATTTCTGAAATTTGACATAATCATTCTTTTCAATTAAGAATTCCAATAATTGAATTCAATTTCTTCTCTATTGCGTTTTTATTGTAAAAAGGAGTGCTCCTCCCCAAAATTTTGAAAGCATTATTGTAGCCTCACATTTTATCTTTGTTCTAAGACCCTAACCTCGAAAATCGGATCACTAAAACGAAAGATATAATTTTTTTTAAAAAAAGCTTAACTTTAAAAATTGCCACAGTTTTGTTTTTTATTAACGGACCTTTCTCCACTGGTAGACTAACGAGAGCAATAAACTAAACAAACAAATTCTATGCATTTTTCCTATTTCTCGATTAAATAAAATTTGAAATTGTGACTTTGTGAGGCTTGTATAGCACGTAAAACAAAAAGTGAAGTATCACAAAAATCGTTGTTTTATTGACATTCGGAATAAGAAAGAACATGCATTGATGAGATATAAGCTTATAGAAAAAGGGTTCTCATATTGTATATTGCTGTTATCTCCACTAAACGGTACTTTACGAACTTAATTTTTTTAATTAAATTTTGGATACATTTGGTCGTATTAATAAACACTGTCTAACTTTAGACAGCCGTCCAAGTTTTAAAAAAACCTTTCTAATTTTTGCTAAAGTGATCTAACTTTGTATCTTACTTTAGACAACGAAATCGATACTCTAAACCTTGACAAATGCAATATTTTTTTTTATTAAATAAAGCATATTTCCGACTGTTTCGAAATACTTAGACATACTTTAAACAGTCAAAAATCTAATTAATACGACCAATTATTTCTATTATCTGGGAAAGTTTCAGCTACCTTGTCTATTGACCCATTAAAAAGACGGACGAAACCAATAAGTGGACGCTCCTATACCTACCCAATTCTGTATAATTTCTTGGTTCTCAGCTCAGGACGTACTTCCAAATGGACGCTCAGAAAAAAAAAGCTAAACCAATGGGAAGAAATCGCCTATTCTTTTTTGATACCGTAGCTCGGTCCTTGGACAAAAATGACTCTGGTTTACTGGAATTGAAATAAATCGATTTAAAAATTGAAGTGCAAAATAAGAGGGGAGCGCTGGGAGGGGCAACAATACAAAATTTGGGGAGTAAAAAAAATGCTAAGTCTATAGCCTATTTCAAATTATTGTGATGTCGAAACGTACTTAAGGGTTATCCAACAGGGAAGGATAGATTTTGACTGTTCATGGCAGCCATTTTGTTTTCGGATGTTGTTAATATGCCTGTTTGTTAACTGCCTGAACAGAATGGAGACGGAGACGGAAGCAGAGCCGGAGCTGGAATAGCTGTCAAAAATTCAATGCTGCGAACACAACGGAACGTAGCCGCAGACGGAAGAATTCACCAACATTTAACTTTTCACGTTTCAAATTGTATGAAGAAAAAAACAATTTTTTGGGTCGGACAAAATATAGTGATGGTTATTTGTATCGCGAAAAAAAATTATTTATTAAAATGAAAATTATTGAAAACAAAAAAAATTGAATTCTGAGCTTGTACACAAGAATATTGTTTTGTTTTTCTTCAAAATACTTTCAAAACTGTACACCTGCATTGTGGGCACGTAAAAAAAATAACGTACGACACTTTTTGATAGCTCTTCCAGTTCCGTCTGCAGCTACGGTTCCAGCATTGTATTCTGTTCAGGCAGTAACTAGAAACGTTGTACGACGTCGTTCGAATTCGCAGAATTTGCTGTTAAAAACAATAGGAAACAGTAACCAAACAGACCTAATAGCACAACGGCAAGTAACATGCGTCGAGCAATAAACCGTGTGCTCGCTAACTAGTTTCTGGAGCTGACCCCTATTTTAGCGGGGATGGCGCAACAAATTACATATATAGCTGATCAATACAGACATTTTGCACGAGCGATTTGCGGGCATGGTTAGCTCACGCAGCAGATGCGATTTTACCTCGTTCGACATTTTCTTTTAACGGGGTTTTCATAAGTGATAGGCCTATGCCAATAATCCAGGACCCATGTTCTGTAACTCTCACATCGAAAAAATCAGTCGAAAAACACTGAAAAATGGAACAAAACTCATGTATTTTGTTTCAATTTCCGTCGTTTCTCGACTGATTTTATGCATGCGAGAAGTTACAGAACATGGATCCAGGTGTGACAAAAAGCTATAGCGTGTATATTGGTTCGAGATAAGAAATCGTATGGGAGGAGGGAGTCTATTTCAAAACGGTTTTACTTACAATAACCACGATATACCTTTTCGTGAAGTCACAAATCTCTTCTTATATTTTATTTTTAAATAAATCTATTTTAGGGAACAGTTTTTGAAATATTAATTTTCAAACTCAAAATTTTGAAAAAAAAAAGTGAAAAAAAAATCAAACTGATTTTGTTCAAAATTTTACGTCGTTAAGTAGTATTTTTGTTTTTAAATATATTTAATGCTCCCATTAATTTGTAGTCAAATACTAAAAAATAGATGTCAAAATGTATTCCAGTTTTTGAGAATATTGAAAATAACAAAAGTAATTTTTCATTATATTCGACTTCCATCCGTTATTTTGTTGCTCCAAAATCCTATTTCTACTAATTAAGTAGTTTTTCGTTATTTTCAATTTTCTCAAAAACTAAAAGACATTTAGGCATCGAGTTTTTTGTGTTTGACTAGAAATTAATAGGAACATTGAATATTAAAAACAAAAATATCACTTAATAACGTAAAATTTTGGAAAAAATTGGTTTAACACAATTTTTTAATTTTTTTTTTTCAAAAATTTAAGTTTGAAAATTAATTTTTTGAAAAACTATTCACTAAAAAACTTAATTTTAAAACAAAATAAAAGCAGATTTATGGCTTAACAAAAAAGTATAGCATGCCGTTGTAACCATTACCGTCGTTTTTTAATATTTTTTTTTGTCTCAAGTAATTTTTTTTATAAAATTGCCCCTCCTGTTATTTTTAATTTTCTCAAAAACTAAAAGACATTTTAGCATCCGGTTTTCTGTTTTTGACTAAAAACTAATAAGGGCATTTAATTTTGAGAACAAAATTATTATACTTCTTACCTAAAATTTTGAGAAAAATCAGCTTGAAAATATTTTTTATTTTTTATTAAATTTTGAGTTTGAAAATAAATATTTCAAAAACTGTTTCCTAAAACAGATTTATTACAAAATTAAATGAAACAAAAGATTTGTGGCTTCACAAAAAGGTATATCATGATATTGTAAGTAAAACCGTTGTTTTTTTAATAATTTTTTTTTTTTCTGTTTTTAGTCAATTCTTTAGAAAATTGCGAAATAGACCCCCCATACGATTTTTTCATATCTCGATCCAACCTACACGCTGTAGATTTTTGTCACACCCTAAGTTAATCATCCTGTATAACCATTTCCTCAATTAAATAGTACGTCAAATTGGTACCAAGGCTATGGTTTTCGGTTTTGGGCGAGAAGGGTTTAATTTGATTTTTATGTAAATGTCTTGAAAACCATCCGTTTTTTTTGGTAAGGTACTGCAACCAATCCGTCTCGCTCGGTTTTTGAACAAAGACTGACTCCGAAATCATCCATTCTCTCCAATCTCCAACTCAACCTTATCTATATCCTCAGATCGCCCGCTCCGAAAAAGCTGAATATGAACAACTTTTCAAACCCTTCTTGTCGCACATACTTTATTCTAACAACTAAATGCATTTATGTGGAAAATACTCACGGATACCTATTCACCAACAACTTCCATACACCTAACACGACATTAAAACGAAGTTTCCCACCAGCCAAAGTCCTCCAAGTGTTTATTCTATGATGCTCCACAACACCATCAGACAAAGAGCACAAGCAAAGGAAGGACGGAAGGAAGAACTTATTATTAACGCATGAGTACATTTGAGAATAATTCATCCATGAGTGAATATTTCACAAGTGAAGTGTCCTTTTTTTATATGAAAATCTGTGATGCTTCTCAATTGAAATGAGCGATGAAATTGCAGATTCTGATTCCTTGATGCTCAGCCCTCGTATGGGATTCTATCTTAATTTACAACTTAATCAATTCCTCATATACCATCACACAAACTCTGAAGAACAAATCTCTTTAATACCGTTTCGCTCTGGCTGGTAGACAGCTTTGTGGTTGCATGGAGGACCCGGCCAAGGCCAACAACAAACCAATTTTATAGTCTCCATCCGGAATATTGTGGACGGGAGGGAGCAAGGCAACATCTCTATCTAGGGCGATTATTTATTGAATTAGAATGTTCAAAGCCTATTATTTGAACTGGAACCACTTCAGGCGTAATTAATGTTTACACATTCTATGGCAATAAAAACGCACGTTGTTGTGTAAATTTGGTCCTTGGCGGAGCATTCTAACGTTTTAGTTCTAAGTTCTGGTGACGTGAACAATATACCTAGATACTTCAGTCTGGGACGTTTGTGGTTCATAAAACTCGGGCTTAGAAAAAGTGATAAATCACTTAATTTTTCATTTAACGGCAACCATAAGAGGGGTGGTAGTGTGAGTTTGTGGTGACTTTCTTTGAGTTTCCGAGTTTCATTCAATGGCGTCTATATCCGTTGTTGGTGCTAACTAGGCTGAAATGCTCTCAAAAATAGTTTGTTGACTATTTTGCTTTAGGTACCTACATAACGTTGAATTGAATGATTTATTATTGCATTGCATTGCATTGGTGTGACTCTCTGCTTTTGGTATCATTTATCACTTGACTGTTTGGAGATTCACCTTTAGAAATATCATAGTTGATGGCTTTAGATTTGAAGGTTTGGAAAACACATGTAGTGAATAAATTTAATCTGACAAAGGAAATGTTGGATGTTTTAGATTTCAATGGAATTCAAAATTAAAGAGTATAATGAATGATCATCGGTAAAGACCGGCCAAGAGAGGTAGATAGTAATGGATTTATGTTTGAGGTTTTGCGGGTGAGCTTAAATTGAAAGTATTCGACTGGCAAATAGCTGTGGACTTAATTTTGATCGGTAAAGTTCAAGGAATACATATACGAAATGAGAAGAGAATTTTTAACTTTGTGAATATCAGATTTCATCAATTACGTTTGCACATGTAAAAGATTCAAGTTTCACGCAAAGTATTTATTTATCAACTCAAATAAAGACAGTTTTTCAAAAGTGTTGCAAATAGAAAGTTCCGACTTTTGCGATGTCAGTTTGATATAATGACTGGTTTTACTGATATTTCATAGGTTTTTCACTAATTCGGATATTACAGCGTATCTGTAGGTAATAACGGTCGGTCAAAGCCTGAACAAAATGGAGACAGAGCGGCAACTAGAGCTGCAGCTTTGGCCTGGCAGGGTTCGCCAACTTTAAATTTTTCACGCGTATGTACAGTACTTTTGACTATCAATAAATAATTCTGTGACAGGAGATACTCTTGGAGGATTTGTCAATTCCTCGCAAGAGGCAGTAGCCGTTTTTTTTTTTAAATAAATAGGTGGCGAGGCTGGGGATCAAACCTTAGACCTCCGGCATGACAGTCCATCGCACTAACCATCACGCCAAGGCTACACAGTTTAAATGAGGCAGAAGTTGAAGTGAAATTAGTTCACGTTGATTTTTTACTTATTTTATAGAATTAAAGTGTGAAATAAAATTAAGTTTTATATTTTGAATTTAACAATAATTTTTTTATTAATTAAATATGTAATTTAACAACATTAAATTTTTAAATAAATAAATAAAAAGCGACGCGGATCGGAATCTATTCCATCTTCGGGCTTTTATCAAAATTTTTAAAGCTGAGCTTTATCGTTTTTTTTTGCGATAATTTTGTGATATTTTTTTCAGATTTTTCGATATAACCTCATAAAAATCTGGCAAGCCTGAGTTCCACTGTCCCAGTTGTTCCACAGTCAACAGCTTATTGTACCCATGCAGAAAATGTAACCCATTATTTTCTTGCTTCAACACATAAACACCAAACTGCTGCAACAAATTATGCCTTTAAGAAAAATTGCGACATCCTTTAGCACTAGGAGAATACACTCCTTCAGAGGTTCTTACTCTAATACCATCAAACTTTAAAAAAAATTATAGAAAAACACCACAATGTCTAATAAACCATGAACTCAAAAAAATATTCCTACAATAAAAAAATATTTTTCCAAAAAAAAAAAAAGATTGAGTACAATGTACAAGATAATGCAAATGGATTCACAAAAATTGCACAATTTACAAAAAAGAACTGCTCTGTCATTTGTACTGACTCTGGATGTGAAATAAAAGGTACAAAGTATGCCTTTTATATAAAATAAATATTTTATTTCAGTACTTTTACGGTGCGGCATCTCTCCCACACTTTGGTGGGAGAGACGCGCGCCACAGCCAGTATATTTTAGTATTTTTGTTAATTGTTATTTAAGCAATAAGTTTTTTTTACGCTTAATCGTTTTTTTATGCTAGAATATACTATACATATATATCCATTGTCAGGTTTTATTAAAAAAATTTAAATATTTTTATATTTTTTTATAACAAAAACCGTAAAATTGATTTTTCAAAAGGCGCGGCATCTCTCCCGCAATTACCCTAACTGCATTATAATTGTTAACTGCAAGAGCAAGTTCGTGCGATACAGTCGTGAAAATTGTTCATTGTATTTGCAAAACAATCATAAAAGAAACACTGAGTCAGTAATTTGATTTGTTTGTTTTTTTAGTATTAAAAGTGAGTAGCTGCTGAAGCAACTTGGTATAATAAAAAAACACGGAAGAATGCAGATTTCAATAAACTCATCACCAAGGTACATTATTTTACGAAGTTGTTTACATTTTTAAATATAAAACCTGCGCAGACATAATTTATATAAAATTTACTTCAACAATCGCAACGTTAAAAAAAAAAAAAAAAAAAACACAGTGGAGCAAGTAATTTCATTTTATTGCCGAATTTGTTTAAATTAATTTCTATAAAATATTGGAATAATTAACCTTATTCTGAGTTTTACTCGAACAACATTCCACCCGGAAAACTTTTTCGCCTTGTGAGTTTCCACCACAAAAAAATATTTCATGTTCCGAAAATTCTGGGTAGAATATAATGCATGAGCTTGAGCAAGCCATTTACACCTTAACAGCCTTATTTATTAACTCGTTTTACAGACGGAGTAAGGTTACTCCGACTTTACGACACCTCTAATCCTCAAAAATGTATTCATAAAAAAATCCACGCGGAATAGAGGCGGAGTAAGCTAAAACTGGTACATAGGAGGAATAAAGCCAGAGTAAAGCCGTTTTAGTATTTATGTCATTTTGACATGACATCAGCATCGTGTGAAATTTACAAAAAGGTTTGCAAACGAAATCCCAGTTTTTAGACCGTTTTCTTTTATTTTGCTTATCCATTCATTAGATAGGTACTTATTTAGATAAAATAAAACTAATAATAATTACTTTAAATTAATAATTTGTGGAAATCAGCCATGTTTATAATAACCGGAGTTTTAGATTTGTCATTTTTTGATAATATATTTTATAAATAAGAATTTGGTTGACGTGGCGTAAAGACGGTGTAAGTGCTTCGACTCGGTTTAACTATTCCTAGGTTGAAACGAGTATTAGTGAAATCTAATAAATAAGGCTATAAATGTTCAACTATTTTAAGTAGGCCAGCAAGAGAGCAATAAGGAGGAAAAAGTAAATTTCGTTCCGGCTTTTAAAATTCCGGGCGAACAAGAAATTTTAAGGTGAAATAATTAACTCACTAAACTCACGGATTAACTCACAATAAGCCTGAGTTTTTTTTAATCCTTGCAGGTATTAGATGATCTACGTGCTAATTAATATGTATCTGTAGATAGCACAAATAACATACATTCTAATAAAATTTAGTGCCTTCAATACATATTAAGTCCTTAAAATATCTGATCACTTATACAAAACGTTGAAACACAAACGCAAAAGAAGTGTTTTTTTTTTATTTTTAACTCATACCATACCGATTTTTTCTGTCGAAAAAAAACGAACTTTATTCTGCTGTTAAATAACTTATTTTGTTCTAAATGACAAGCACGTTCAAATGTGTCATTTTCAAATTTCTTTTTTTTTTTAAGATTGCCATAGAGAAATCTTCTCGTTTGGCGGTGAAAAATAATTTGTGAAACGCCTAACAATGCAATAATTGCCTACTGTCATCACATTTGACGTAATTGTTATTTTTCGTTGTCGTTGAAGAAGCAGCTTTTTCGAGAGTAGCTAAATATTGAATAATTATGTAGGTAGATTAATAGATTCGTTTTTGCATATAGTTTATACATACACAGATAGGAAGAGAAATCTTCTGTTAATTAGATTAATATAATTAGATTCTGCTTAGCTAAAGAGACAGAGCCTTGGGTTATATAATTTTTCAACTATAAATTAAAGAATTTTAAACGTACCGTAATCTTCGGTTAGACCTTTAGGGGAGAGTACGGTAACTTAGGTGCCAAGAAATGGTAACGGTTTTTTGTAGAACAATTTAATACAAGTATTTTTTACTATGAGAGGGGGAAAAGGGGAAAAAGTACTAAAAATTAAAAAAAAATATATATAAAAAAATAACGGTAGAATTAAGTGTTATACAATTTTTCAAAAGCCAATACTCTGTTCTATTAGACAGATTTTAAATCAAGTGAAATCTATGCACAGTTTTTGAAAATTTGGGAAAAAAACATCAAAAAAATGTTTAATATTTATTTTTTTTTCTGAAATTCGTTGCTAATTACATTTTAATCAAAAACCGAAAACTAGATAATTTTATGTTTTCTAGTTTTTGAGAAAATTGAAAATTACCAAAATTACTTTTTTATGTTTTTGGTATTTATGTAAGCTTGTTAGCATAAATACAGTGCTAGCACCCAGGATTACGGCGTATAAACAGTGAGTTATGTATAGGAAGGGCATGCTGCCCCCTTGAAACCCCCCTGCTGCCGGGCCCAGTATAGGATTTGGGGTAGGTACGAGGTTGGGTGTATTCAAAGTTTCTTTTTCATTTAAAGAATCTGGATTAAAAGAAACTTTGTATACACCCAACCTCGCACCTTCCCCAAATTATGTAGTGTGCCCAGCAGGGGGATTGCAGGTTGGCAGCATGTCCCCTCATACATAACTCACTGTTTATACGCCGTGATGCTGGGTGCTAGCACTGTACTTATGTAAGAAAGCTTACATAAATACCAAAAAAATAAAAAAGTAGTTTTAGTAATTTTAAATTTTCTCAAAATTTAGAAGACATTATATTATCTGTTTTTTCAGTTTTTGATTAAGTTAGAGCAACAAATTTCGGAAAAAAAAAATAATATATGGTTTTATAATTTTGAAAAAATACACTTTAAACATTTTTTTTGATGTTTTTTTTCCCCAAATTTTGAGTTTAAAACTCGTTTCTTTCAAAAACTGTGCATAGATTTCACTTGATTTAAAAACTATCTAATAGAACAGAGTATTGGCTTTAAAAAAAGTATAACACTTAATTATGAGTATTACCGTTAATTTGTTATATATTGTTTTAAATTTTTAGTACTTTTTTAATGAAATTGCCCCTCTCGTCCAAACGGGGGGAGATAGACCCCCCCCCTCAAATAGTAAAAAAATGCTTGTATTGAACTGTTATACAAAAATCCGTTACCATTTCTTGGCGCCTAAGTTATCGTACTCTTGCCGACCTTTAAAAACTAATTGTTCCCAATTTTGTACAGAAAATTAAAAGTTAAATTACCTTAATAGGTTAATTATTTGCCTCCTTTTTTCCATTCAATAATAAATAAAAGAAATCAAAATGGCATTCATTACTCTCTTCCCTACATGACTTTAGCGGGTAAGCAAGAAAAATTACATTCAAATTGCACGTCAAATGCCAATAGAGCTACATAGGTAATAAAAATTAACTCAAAATTAAAATCAACTTTATTAATTTATTCACAGAGCTATTATATCACAAATCCATATTAAGCGGAGTATAGTTCAATGGCTTTGGGATCGGAATAAATGACTGCGCCGCGCGGGTTGAACAACAAAAATAATATGTTACCTTTTGTGGCGAATTTCCCACAATTATGGTTTGGCAAGAGTGTCAGTTCAAAAGTAGTGACACACAACGTGACGACACGCACATCACATATAGTGCATTTTAAATATAATTATCTAAGTGTAAATGTCAAAGAAACGTAGTGGTTTTGATGGAAATGATTATAAAGTCTGTGAGAAAAAAAATTATTCAGACAAGAAAGACAACTAAGGAAGAAAGTATTTAATATGGAATTGTTAAATTATATATTCGATGGAAAGCGAAAGTGGGTATCATGTAATGGGCGGAAGTTAGATATGATGTGGGAATAAGAGATTGAGGAACTGGATGGCAATGAAAATACAAGAAAGACTTTATACTAATTTTATTATTTTATTTAGTGTATTTAATGACATAATATTGTCAAATTAAATTGTCTAATGGCATTCTGAAACCCAGGTATGTCTAGGACCATATTGAAATAGCAATTTTGTCGGTTTCTATAGCCCTTGTCTTAAATGTATTTTATTTAAAGTGTCGGGGATCAGATATTGTTCTTTTTAAATAAATATGTATTTATACGAAAACTGTCTTCGATAAATAAATTAATTTTTGATGACACGACAGTAATTGAAGAATTAGGCCAAAGTCCTTTACAACTCTTAACCATTCGTATGGGTGTTGTTAGACTGTAAATGGTCTGCTCAATCCCAACGGCTAGAATTTCATTAAAATTTGAGCTATAGCCTTAACGGGCTAGCCGATTTGCTTAAAATTTGGTTCAGAGCATTTTTTGTGATTCCCTAGAGGGGATATTCTAATTTTTTATTTAATTAATCTAGAACGGCTCCGTGAAATAACTCCCCAAAAACAAAAATGAAATAAATCCCAAAAATTTATATGAAATTCGGAAGTTTTTTCATATGAAAAAACTCCCCAAAATTGGGAATTTATTTCATCGAGTTTTTGGGACTTATTTCAGCTTTAAATTGGGGGTTATTTCATGATGAAATAAATCTTCAAACTCAACTATGAAATAAGTCCCCAAATTTGGGTACAAAATTACGGGTACAGTGAAATATGTATGGGGGGGGACATGCTGTCCCCCTGCAACCCCCCTTCTGGTCCACTATAGGATTTGGGGTAGGTGCGAGGTTGGGTGTATGTAAAGTTTCTTCAAATCCAGATTCTTTAAATGCAAAAGAAACTTTGCATACCACCAACCTCGCACCTACCCCAGATCTTATATAGTGAGCCAAGCAGGGGGGTTGCAGGAAGGCAGCATGCCCCACCTATACATACTTCACTGTTAGCGCCATAGTTTTTCTACTTCTTTGGGGACTTAGATTTCATTTTTTGTTTGAGGACTTATTTCATGCGCTTTTGGGGATTTATTTCATCTTTGAATTTGGGGACTTAAAAAAAAAACATTTTGGGGAGTTATTTCATTTTTGGATTGGGGGGTTATTTCATTGGAGAGTTATTTCACGGAGCCATCTAGAACTGGTAATTGCCATACAAATATTTTGGTTTTTTTTTTTTCAAATTTACTCAAAAACGTCTTTAACGGTTTCAATTAAACATCGTATATGTAATGATTTAAACTGTTGTTATAAAATAGCGTTTCAGGTTTTGCCAAACAATTCGCATTGGGGAAATAAGCGGGTTTGATGTTTTTTTTTTTTTTTTCGAAAATTTCTTCAAAAACAAATATATGTAAGTTTATCCCTTGCTACTTAAATTCATACTTTTCTTGACTTTCGGAAACAAATTTGTCCAATTTTTCATTAAATCCAAGTATTCTATACATGATTTTGTATTGTTAATGTTAGCTAAAAGCTCAGCTCTTAATATAAGTTCAATGTTTTCTGTAGTTTCTATTTATCTTCTGTCTAATTCTAATGGTGTATAAAATGACAAAATTTATGAAAATTTAGTCATTAATGTAAATTAGGCATACAAAAATTTGGATTATAAATGATAACCAAGTGAAGGCGTTCTGTTAAATGATTTCAAATGGGTCCAGTGAACCTGATGGTTACGGCTATATTATTGACTTTCTTCAAAGCTAGTTTTACTGAAAAACTAGTTCTATATGGGTTTAGAGTTTTAAGTTTCTCAAAAAATATTATTTTATTTGATTTAGATGTCAAACTATGTAAGAATATTTTTATTTAGATGTCAAAGTAATACAAATTTGTGATAAACTTAAAACTCGAAACCGCTATAGATCTAGTTTTTCGGTAAAACTAGCTATGAAGAAATTCAAGAATATGACCGTTAATGTTAAAAAAAAAACACACTTGAATACTGTAATGCCTCATTATTGACATTATTTCTGTAATTTTATCAAATTACCATGACAAAAAGCTGGTTTTAAATGACAAAAGTAATCTGTCACTCGCGTATGAGGCATAACTAAAGCAACACACTAAAGTAATCCCTTAAATTTTTGAAAAGAGGGACATTTTTAAGTAGACTTTTTCGCTTATATGCTTGGTTTTTAAAATAATCACGAAAAAAGGGGACCTTTAACCTCTCCTCATGTCTAAATCTCACGGCCCTGGGACTCTTAGTATGACTACCAGAACCAGACTACATAATTTTTCGTATTTTATCTATGATTTTGGGTCTTCGTTCAGTGGGACTAATAGTTCCTTCGTTCAGATCATATTTTTTTACTACCTACTACCTATATAGAACAAAAAAAAAATAGGAAAAGAATTTTAAATCTTCCTCTCGCTGAATTTTTGCATTTTGCAATTTGCATTTTACTATCTAAAATGTTTCCCAAAAGATGTCCTCAGAATAAAAAAAACTCTTTCACTACGTTATGAATCACAATTTACTCAATTATGCTTTTGACACGGTATGGCATATTGCACATACTAGGTACATACTAACTTTTGATAGAGCTACAAACATTCATTTTCCTAGAATTCTCGGATCCTTGCCTTCATAGAACTTTTCCTATCGTAAAATTGTTTTTTGGCCCCTGGCATATTCCTTGGAAATTTTAATTTTTTTTCGCGACTGGCAAAGGATGTTGCCACAGTATTCCTCATTCCCCATACCTATCTAAGAAAATTTAGATTATCATTAATAGGAAATAGGAGGCAGCAGACATTTGCATTATGCAAATCGGGAGACTATGAATTCCACGAAGAAATAATATTATGGTCAATGAACTTGTTCGAATATTTGACATGCACTATGTAACACTCCCCCGCAACCCAGTCCACCCATTGTATGACACAAATAACTTCACGTATCTCGTAGTTACTTGACGAAGTTTTAAAGCAAAATTTTAAGATTAATTAATTCCGTGGAAAATGGTTATTTTACTATCAGGAACGTGTCATATAAAACGTGGTTAGATAGTGATAATTTCAATCAACACGTCTGACGCGCATATCAATTTTATAAATACACACATCTTATATTTTTTTTACTATATATGTATAATAGAGATGGTATTTGTGTGGAGGTATATTGAAAATAAATATTTTTTTCACCAAATGCACTGGTGGCATATATGTATGTATAAATTTACACAATATGTTTTTCCACACTTATATATAAATAATTTCTGGGAAGCTATGACATTGAAGTGCTTTTGTGAATAATAAAATAATTATTGCTATAACAGCTGGATTCCTGATGAAGACAACAATACAAATCAAGTATTTAATAACAATTGCTTTGTGCGAGGGAAAAAACATATTTATGTACTAATGAGATGCGGGGAAAAAGATTTTACTAACAGACTGATATTATATGTTATACCTATCTATATAACATTGCAGGCTCTTTAAAAATAATAATACAAACATATCATTAGCAGAGTCACTATGGCGTATACGTACTATTTTTATGAAGATTTTATATTAGTTAGATTTAAAAATTTGTACATCACAGCTTTACAGTTCATTTTATATAATTGGTATGAGACATATTTTGTATAGCGAACCCCTCTTAAGTCAAAATAAGTCTTTATTATGTGAGTTAGGTCAAAGTTTGGTGTTTAAAAAAATTTTTATTCGATTGCGAATTTTATCCAACTAAAATTTAACTTACTTCGGCACAAAAATTTGTATGTCTTTTGATCATTGTGGAGTGGTGTGAAGTTTAATGAGTTGTGGTTAACATAACCAGTGTCAGTGTCATTCGAATTCAGTATGATTTAAGATTAAAGATTAATTAAATTATTGAATAATGCCCCTTTCCATGCAAATCGGATGATGTTCAGCCGAATTATGCACGCAGAAACGAAAATCCAATTAAGAATGTATGTTGTTCAAGATTTACCGGCTTTTACGGTAAAATTTTCCAACTTTCGGTTCCGTTACATGTAAATGTGGGTCAACAATACGAATCCAAAAAAAGAATCTCCATGAAAATCGGAAAAATAAAATAAAATAAAGATTCTATATTTTTTTTTATTTTTCAAACAAAAAACAAAACGATTTTATTGTATTACAATAATTTAGTAACGCAGGGTATTCGAAAACCATCAAACAAATTATTTTAAATTTTTCTTTTCATATAGAAACCTTTCTAACAAATTACTAGAAAACTTAAAAAAAAAAACGATGAATGAAATCGGTAAAGTCGTTCTCAAGTTATGGCGTGACCAAAGGAAAAAGGTATTCATTTTTAAATACACTAGTCAAAAAAAAATTTCCTTTTTATTTTTTTTGGCCCCTCACCGTAAGATTAAGAAAGGGTCAAAAAAACTTTTAGTAAATATTTCACTGCTGTACAAATGTTGATTGCAGAACCTAATTTGGTAAGAAAATTTAAAGAACTTTAGACCAGTAGTATATCTGTAAATTTTCAAATCGATCCATTGAACTGTTTTCCCGTACCGAATGATTAAAGTCGTACAATGCAATTAATGGATCAAATTGTCGGGTTGATAAACATTTTGAAATCTTCAACAAAATGGAAACAAAAAGTGGGATTTCTGTCCACTTTTTTCACAATTTTATACTGATGAGATTTTAATGGGAAGCCCATGGCGTAATGGTTATTGCGTTGGACTGTCATGCCAGAGGTCTGGAGGTCAATACCAGCCGCTTCCACCTTAAGTCTTTTTCGGAGCTAGTACCTCTTCTCCAAGAGTATCTCTTGTCATAGAAATTAGCCGTTCGGATTCGGCAATAAACTGTAGGTCCCCTCCATTCCTGCAGACACGCACACAGGAATGGTTGAGAGTTGTAAGTCACTAGGCCCTGGTTCTTCATTTGTGCCGTTTGTGCCACCAAATTTATTTATTTATTTAAACAATCTTTTGGAGAAAAAAAAAATACAACTAAAATTTTAAAATTTTGAAAAAAAATTATTCAATGTTTGCTTAAATTTTTTTTTTTTTTTTATTTTTTTAATTCTGAAGAAAAAGAAGTTCTCATGAAAATGCATATAACACATACGGTACCTTACGTACACCTATATGCAATTAAGGATAAAACATAATTGTTAAACTCTTGGCCTTAAACTCGAGCATAGTACACAATTAATTTGTTTAAGAAAAAGCACCCATCATCAGGCTTTCACTGCTTCTGACACAATGAAAACATGGGTTTTAAATCCAATTAAAATCCTTCCCATCAACACACTGAACTACCCCCTAAGAAATTTGCTTAGAAATTTTCAAAAGCTCTTCAAACACACGCATACACACACAAGGAGCTGTTGTCATATTGTCAGTTTGCTTTAGATTGAAATTACGATGCAAAAATTACAAAAAAAAATAAATAAATAAATAAAATCTATGTCACTACTTCCTCATCTGTTGAAAATTGATGGCAAGAAATGCCGCAAGCTCTAGCAGCAGCAGCAGCAGTTTCAGTATCAGTATACCTTCTACCTTAGATTATTCTTCCCATCAGCAAAAGTAGTGCAGCAGCACATCAGGAAATGTGCATCATGTTAAAAGAAAATCCCTTAGAACACAAAACTTCACATCACCTTTTGACCTATTTTCTTTTAACTTTAAATCGACAAACAGTCAAAGTGTAATCACAGCCATAAACCACGAAACGTCTTTAACCCAGAGTCACACTATTTTACGATGTGCTCTGCTCTGTGCTCTCTGTGGCATCTCCTTTCACGTCACAAATAATTGTGTTTTGTTTTTTTTTTTTTTTTTTTTGTACACATTTCATGGCTTCACTGATTCAGAAGAATACATAAAAAAGGGTAAAGGGTGAAACCAACATAAAAAAACACACACACACACACAATAACATAAAACGATCAGAAAATAAAATTTGCAAAAAAAAAAAAAAAAACCACAAATCGAAGAAAAATACGGTGGCATTTCTTTACATTTAGGAATCATCTACGAACTAATGGGAACCAAATGTTGGTCCCTTTGTATAAAAGTGGGTTGTGGTATAGGCTATGTATAATGCCAATTTCGTACGGTGAAAGGGTCTTCGGAAAATAATATTTATGTACGTGCTTTCCAATTGTTTGTTTATTGTGATGGGGATGACATTGCAAATTAGTTTTCCACTGATGGCAAAAAATGAGAAAACAAGAATGAAGGGTAATTTCAAAAATAAATCAATCAATGGAGGGACAACTTCCGAAGTTGGCTTGCTTATAAAGTAAGGTGAATTTCATCACCAAATACATTAAATGGTGTTAAGAGCTTTCAATTAATGGGGTTTTCCTTTGGTAAATTCAGATTTCTGCCTGAAATCTTTTTCGTGGCGACTGGAAAACGATTTCAGGTTGATTTTTTTTTTGTCATAGTAGAACTGTATGGCTTAGTTCCAAAATGTAAAAAAAAAATGTTTTGATGCGGTAGTAATACATTTTTCATACACATCAGCAACGCAAACTTAATGTCTTGTAAAAATTTTTTGTTTGACGCTTCGGAACGTATTTTATTAACTAAATTTTAGAAATAAATAAATTAATGTTTTTCATGACGAAAGATACATTTAAAAAAAAAAAAAATAATAAACTGATATAGGCCAGCATTATTCCTTAATAATCAATTTTCTACTTTTTCACTGAAAGTAAATAACACTAAAAATCAACAACATAAAATATTTTTCAGACATATCAGGCGATTTTTTTCTTTCAAAATCATAATTTAAATAAAAGCAATAAAAAAAAGTTTATTGCGCAATTATAGCACCATCAAAAACTTTTTCGATGCATTTTGGAACTGGCTACTTTGTCACAATTTTTTTCGTTTGAGTTTTTGAACTTATGACTTTGCAGCAAATGCGCATCTGATGCATTTTGGTCTTTTGGAAATTAACCTATATTTGTATCTGTGGAGCTGCTAGGGGTCAAACTAGTAACTGTCAATTGCACTTGGTTAGATCTAGATAAAATAAAATGACTTTTTTTACCATCGGAAGATCCAAAATCTAAAAGATCTTCGGACTAAAATTGGTAGAAATGGGTAGTTTTGGTAAGTAAATGAAAAATAAAAATACATAAATTTCAAAAACGACAAAAACGGTCGATATTTCGACATTATCTAGAAAAATTTAAATAAAAAATATTCTTAGTCAAAATTAATGGTACCTTTGGGGGTGGCCCCGGCGCAGTGGAAGTAGTGCTTGACTGCTAATCTGGATGTGTGGGTTCGAGCCCCAGTCTAGGCAGCATTCTTTTCTATATTCCCTCAACTGAACGCCTCCCCTGGGATTTAATGAGATAATCAAAACCTTATTTCTCAGTCCACTGTGCCAACAAAAATCTATCCTATTCTTCTATTCCTTCTAACATTGCCTAATTTATAAGACCCTAGGTCTTACTGGCATATATATGTTTGTGTTGTTTTTTTTTTTTTATTTTTCATACAAATGTTTAAACATTTATCAAAAATAAATTTAGAGTTCATCATTTTTAACAAAACTTCTCAGAACTATTTTTATTGCACATCAAAATTTTCAACAAAATAAGTTTTGTATATAAAAAAAAAAAAAAATATTTTATTTTTTGAAAATTCGAAATTTTTTTTTTCTGAAATTGAATTATTTATTCAAAAATAATAAATATAAAGAAATGATGCCAATTTTTTTTTTCTTGAAAATGTGTACTCCTACGATTTTGAAATTTTTTTCTGTTAAACTAAGGTTTTTAAAGAAATAAGATAATACTTTTTTAGCTCTTAAAACAATTTTAGAAATTTATTTTTATTAATTGATTGACCAGACGGTATAGTACCAGCCAAACTGCAAATGACTATCGAAATAATTCTGGCAATCTTGGAGATAGTATCAATAGTTTTTTGAGTTTAGTCCATATACTCAAATCATGGAGAGAAGTTTAAGTTGTTTTCATACGCAAAGCTGATAAATGTCCCCATGTAAACCCAAAAGATCTCCGACCTATCAGTCTTTCTTCATTCCTTCTAAAAAAACCTTTGAAAGATTGATTGATATCCATTTAAGAACAAGTATTTATACGAGACTTATCTCTACGGCTCAACACGCTTACTGCAAAGGGGTATCTGCACACACTGATGCGATATGCGAACCATCGAATACTCCCTCCACCATAAAGAATATACTCTGGTTGCCTTCTTAGATATAGAAGGTGCTTTTAACCACGTCGACACATTCTCAATCACGTCAGCATTGTCATCTTTGAAGGTAGATAGTTCGCTTGTGGAATTGATAAAATGCTAACTAGCAGGATTATTAACTCAAACTGGGCGGCTTTTCTGTAAGAAGATGTGTCAGTAAAGGTATGCCGCAAGGCGGTGTTCATACCCCCCTTCTTTGAAACTTGGTAGTGAATAAGCTACTAATCAGCCTGGAAGCGGAGGGCTACAAGGTGATTGCCTATGTATCAGAAAAGCAACCTAATACGTTGAAAGAACTCCTACAGAACGCTTTAAATTTGCTTACAAACTGGGCAGATCAATGTGGACTGGGGATCAATCCTCATAAGATCGATCTTGTTCTCTTTTCTAGGAAATACAAAATCCGTCATATAGACCCACCTACTATCAAAGGTGTACCACTAACTTTTTCAGTTGAAGCGAAATATTTGGGTCTTATTTAAGCTAAGAAGTTAAATTGGAAACCCAATTTAAATAAAAGGGTCAAATAGACCACAGTGGCACTCTTCTCATGTAAAAACGCCGCCGTCTGCAACCCCGACAGTATGGTGGACCGCTTAACAAAGAAAAACTAAACAAGGTCCAACGCTCAGCCTGCAAGTGTATGGTTGGAGTACTTCGTACAACCCCCTCTGCTGCACTTAATATTCTGTTCATCTGGGCACCACTTGATATCTTTGGTAAACAAACAGCTGCAAGCACAGCCATTCGTCTTAAAGATTCCTCCCAGTGGTCCAATAATGACATTGGTCAATCCACTATTCTGAATTCAATCAGAACTATACCAAGCAACACAGACTACACCACTCCTAAATTACAGTTTGATGAAAACATCAAGGTTACCATCCCTTCCAGATCCATCTGGGAGGACTCACCGTTCCTGGAAGATGAATCAATTCATTTTTACACTGATAGATCAAAAACTGATTACGGGGTTGGTGTAGGGGTGCACTCCGACAGACTTAATTTAAGTCTCTCCTTTCGTCTTCCTTACCCTTGTAGAGTTTTCCAGGCGGAACTTTTGGCGATAAAAGAAGTCCTGTCTTGGCTGAGAGAAAACGTGATATAAAACAGTTATATCCGTATCCGTTTGTTATCTCTAAGCAGATGACATATCGGCTATCCGTAATAGGTGTCATAACCGAACACTGTCTAATAGGCAAGCATGCGACAAGGCTCGGGCTATACTCAAACGACTTCTGCAGAAGCTGGACGGACGAAGAAGAAGAAGAAATTCCATTTCTCATCTTCTATGTACATATCCTGCTCTCTCTCAAAGACGTAGGCTCCATCTAGGAGAGTTCTACTATAATGATCATAGCGATTTGGCAAGCATAGACATTAGTCGTATCGCACGCTTTGTAAGAAGCTCTAAATGGTTTAATGAATAGGAAGAAATTCCACTTGATTCATATGTGGTATCACTTCAGTAGTAGCCCGTGGCGTAATGGTTAGTGCGTTGGACTGTCATGCCAATGGTCTGGCACCATTCAATACCAGCCGCTTCCACCTTAATTTTTTTCCGGGCTACTGCCTCTTGCGAGGAAGTGACAAATCCTCCAAGAATATCTCCTGTCACAGAAAAGTGCCACTCACCTTAGCCATTCGGATTCGTCAATAAACTGTAGGTCCCCTCCATTCATGCAGACACGCACACAGGAATGTTTGAGAGTTGTAAGTCACTAGGCCCTGGTTCTTCATAAGCTGTTGTGCCACCAAATTTATTTATTTTCATTTAGTATCACAATGGACCAACCCATGGTCTAAGTGTGTCAAGCCCTTGTGCTGACAGCTAACCCAAATCGCATCGTGTTTATTTTTTAACAATTCTTCACTTTAAGCTCTAAGTTTCATGTATGAATGTATGTGTCTATGCATACAGATATGCAATGTGTATTGGCTCTAGCGAAAAGAAGAAGTGACAAAATCCTTCAAGAGTACAGTAACCTTCCCATTTAAGCAGTCAGACATCCAGAGACTGCGTAAAGATTAAAGGCTGATTTCCAATGGCGCGTTCGCGTTAGAGACGCTTACGTATACGTTTACAAGCTTTACGAACGCGTCGACATGACAGACGACTTGCAGAGAACCTGAAAATCAAAATGAACCTACATAACTGTAATTTCGAATTCCTTTCAACAAACGATTCCATTATTTTTTAAACGAAATCGATTTTTTTCTTTCAATAAAAGGAATTTGTCCAGAAAACCCGATTTTTTTTTCTAAATAAATCGATTTTTTTGTTGAAAGGAATTCGAACATTAGTTTAACTGTCAAAACGCACGCTAAAGTTGATTTTTTTCAACTTTAACGTCGAGGTAGCAACCAACGCGTCATTGTAAACAATTGGTGCCGTGACTTAAGGCCAAGCGACATAAGGCCCAATTTGGGTGTTTGGCTTTATGTCACTTTTCAATAGCGACATAAGGCCAAATTTGAAGAGTTGGCCTTATGTCACTTTTGAAAAGTGACGTAAGGCCAATTGGGCCTTATGTCACTTTGAACTGTTTTCTTTAAAACCGAAACTATATTGAATAAATTCGGCATGTATATTATCACTGTAAAAAGCCGAAATAATGAAATTCTAGAATTTACCGGTAAACTCTAGAGCACTCAGCCTTATGGCGTATAAAAGGTGAAGTATGTATGGGGGGGCATGCTGCCCCCCTGCAACCCCCCTGCTTGGCCCACTATAGGAATTGGGGTAGGTGCGAGGTTGGGTGTATGCAAAGTTTCTTTTGCAGAATTTACCGGTAAATCCTACCTCACAGTTTATACATAGGATACATTTAAAGTTTCATTAAATTCAGATTCTTATAACATACAAAAAAACTGTGCATACACCCAACCTCGCACCTACCCCAATTCCTATAGTGGGCCAAGCAGGGGGGTTGCAGGGGGGCAGCATGCCCCCCCATACATACCTCACCTTTTATACGCCGTAAAGCTGAGTGCTCTAGAATTTACCGGTAAATTCTAGAATTTCATTATTTCGGCTTTTTACAGTAATATATACATATACGTGGCGACATTCCGAAGTTATTCAATATAGTTTCCTTTTGATGTCCGAAACCTCTTTTACTGTAAGGGGAGCTTTTGGGAATGTTATATAATTATATATTTGGCCTTATGTCTCAAAGAAAATTGGCCTTATGTCACTTTAAAAAAGCGACATAAGGCCAAATATGAAAATTTGGTCTTATGTCGCTTTTGTAAAGTGACATAAGGCCAAACACCCAAATTTGGCCTTATGTCACTTGGCCTTAAGTCACGGCACCTAAACAATTTGCTTAAATTGCTATGTGTGAGCTTTCGCGTTGAAAGAAAAATCTGTCAAAGCGACGCCCAACGCGGCATTGGAAATCAGCCTTAATTTAAAAGATACTTGTGAAATTCAACCTGCTTCACTTCATTCAAAGTTGCAATGTAACCGAAGTTCGATAACAATATTCCCCCATATTTTTTGCATTAACTGACCTTAAACTTTGGGTGCACCACAACAGCACCACAGCACAGCCAGTCTTTGGTTTAAAAGGAAGCTCACAAAGCGTGGCGACGACTTCTTTGTAATTATTATTTCACATTCAGTCGGCAACAAGTCGAGTAATTAATTCATTTCATGGGGTCTGCGTTCATCCAATAATTTGCAAGCCAATTGGCTGCTGCATGCGCTTGTCCGGCCACAGTCACTAAATAATGATATGAACGAATGGGCTGTAAATGTACAGCTTTGTTATTATGATTTATAATTTAAAAAAGAAGACTCTCGCTGGTCTAGGCTCTTTTGATGCTGGTGCTGGTTGATGATGTTAATGTTACTCCCATATTCATGCAGCCTGAGCCATGGGGAACAAACACTTGTTTAATTTTAATTATAGAATGAAGGTCCCTTCGAGTATGTACTTGTTTATTATGTAACTCTGGCTAGGTGCATGATTTCATATAAACAAGAAGTATCTCTGCCCTCAAGTAATTTTATTTAAAACGCAAATGTAATCTCTTCTGCACCGGATGGTGAGCAAAATAGCAGCTCTTAATATTTTGTGGTGATTTGATTTTTATTTTAAAAATTAGCTTCTTTAAGGAAAGTAGGGTTCTTTGAGGGCTATAATTTATAAATGAGTATGGTACCTAGATACTATTTGATTTAAATCATGCAGGAGAATTTTTTATGCAGGAATAATAATTAAGAGTACGTGAGTACTTAACTTACTCTTCTATATTGGTAGTGGTTAAAAGGTAGAGCATTAGCTGCGTGTTGCATTGCGTGCACTGAATTATAATCTTTGCTAAGATTTTACGCACTGTGTGCCTATGCAATTACTTTTAAGTACCTACAAAAAATAGATTTCTATCATAAAATTGTAAGTGTGTGAACATTTTACGTGAATTAAATAGAAGTGCACTTGCCACTTATATCGAAAGTCTAGATGATAACCAATGTCAATTTATAAATGTTTTATGGTCAAACTACATATATAGCTATTTCGTTTGATACCTCGATTCGAGCTCCCTGTAAAAACTCAAGTTTCTTCCAATCAGAGAGTAGTTTAAGATGATACAAACTCTAATATTAATGATGTTAGATATTAGTAGAAGACGAATTGAAATAAAACATACTCCAACAATAACGAAAAGCACCAAAGAAGAAAGGGCGATAACGCTGCAATTTGTTCAACCTCTGCAATTTCGTCTACCCCGGCCACCACATACGTCCCTCGCTATAGTTTTTCGAAATCGCAAGACAATTTCGAAACGTGTAAAAGCAGTCAAAAAGAAAACTCGCTAACATAGAGACATTCATTTTGTGAGGCTTCGGGATTTCCATTGAATAGTTGCTACTTCTTACGCTACTATTGCTGCTTTGTCCTCGATGATTTTAATTTAAACAACGATTTATCATCCGAAAAAAATTCTGCAATGAGTGTAAATGCTTCTGGTTTAAATTCTGAAATTCTTTTCAAAATACAACCTCTCCGCCGTAATTCTCAATTTCAATGCAATTATCCATTTATTCTTAATCAATTTTTGTTTCTTAAACTACACAAATAAACCGAAATAATAACTAAAATAAATAAAGAGCTGCAATCTAATAGAACACATGGAACTAGAGTCAAAAGCAATACAAAAAAGAGCAGGGTACGGAAATGCTCACTCGTGAGCTGCTCTCGAGTCAGCAATAATTCGTAATGAGCACTTATAAAACGCTCTCACTCACGAGTTATTAGCTGTGAGCATTTTAATTTTGGTCATGCTCACGAGGGATCAATTTATAAAAGCACACGAACGACGACGAGAGCACTCTCACTGCTCACTGAAGAAACTGCTCGGCTCGTGAACGTTAGAAGAGAGCGAGACAATTGTAGAGAGAAGGATTGTGTAGAGAAAGATTAAAGTTCCAGCAGATATTACTGCACCAAGAACACAATAGAACATTATCATCGATAAATAAAGCAAATAATATAGGTCTTAAAATGTTCTCTTGCGGGACTCATGCAGAAGTTTTTAACAATTCAGCTAGCTTAATTTAATCCTACACAGTTGCACTTGCTGATGGAAGAAAAGAAAAAGATATATATACTTTCAAATTTTTATTTCAAACTTTATTTTATATCTACGACAACAATCTTCGTTAAAAAACAAATCTTTTATACCTCAATCAATTCTCAAAAGTTAGGCTCTATTTTAAGAAAAATAAAAAAATTCCATAACAGAAAAGCTGCCATAACAATACATCAAACCAAAAGCCTTGATGGCTGAAAATGGTTTTTTATTCTAAACACGTTTCTCTCCTCTATCTGAGTTTCAGAATAAATACTGCACCATTCGATGATGGTGACCTAAAAAAGTCACTTTCATTTCATCTGTTATAGTCGGTCGGGTATTACCAGTGAAAATGATGTCCGTTCAGAAATCCATAGCCGAAAGGCATACAGTCAAAGGGTATTAAACCTTTCTGTTTTTCCCTACTTTACTTAGTTTGCTAAACTTCAACTTTTTCCAGTTTTCATTGTAAAATTATATTCAGCTGGCGTGGCAGTATAGTTTCTCATTAATGCTCGCCATCGACCGACCAACGAAGACGTCGGTCGTCGTCTTTGCTGACCACACCACACAACATCTGCTCACTTTGGCTATCTTGAGATAAATCAATGACCCACCCGGTTTTCTATAGAAGACCTCAATGGCAAAGCAAAAAAAAAAAAAAAAAGAACCATACGAAGACGTAGTTGGATGCTTGGATCTTGGGTCTTGGCAAGAGAAAAAGTCCGAATCAGCTTTAAAAATTCAACACAAACCAGTCTTGGGGAGGAAAATTGGAAAGATTACTATTATCAGCGATTGTTGTCGCTCGATTGGTCATCGCCTTCAATGGCTTCGTCACACTACCGAGCCGCACCACCGACCATTCCATTGGACATGTTTCAGACCAATATTTTTATTTCTATAGGTTGGTTGGTATATGCTCGTAGAAAAAGGGAAACTTTGATCTCCGAGGTACATGTACATATTAAAAAAAAAAAAAAAATGTCTTCTGTATGACAAAGTATGTTATTAACAATATGCTGCCCCCTAAACCCGATGTGTTATGTTGTTTCGATTAAGCTCAACAAAAGGAAAGAAAATTGCTGTTTATCTGCGAGGAACGTGAGTTTGCTCTATTATCAGGGCACACACCTGCGTCCGGACTGCACTTTATATTACTTCCAACTTTACTTCCATGTCGAAAGAGAAAACAGCGAGAGGTGTAAGTTTTGAAAGATTTATATTTTAATTTTGTTTTTTTTTTTATTTGTTGTATTATTTTTTGCTTTTCTAAGTTTGTTGGGTTTTCATTTAATATTTGAACTATGAAGGCACTTAGTATGAGAAAGTGCATTTACAATACAATCAAGGTGGTAATTAGCTTTCAACTTTCTTACAAACATCAGAATTATTATATTGTGAACCTAATGGAAACAAATTACTGCTTTTAGGTTGGGGCATTATAAAATAATGATGATTTATTATTTAAATTACGACATTAAAAGGTATATTTTGTTATTAGACTAAGTAGTAGTGCAAGAACAATCGTCGGGATCTGTTTCTTGTTACTGAACACCAGTCCCCGAATCATGTTCACAGAAAATTTATTCCGCTTCCTTATATTAAAATGATGAGCTTATTGACTTGAAAAATAAATATAATGGCATTCTAGGCCAAAAACAACGATTCTCGCAAAAATTTAGCTTTAAAATGATAAAAACTATTAACTTGTATTTCTTGCAGTTAAAGAACCATTTGACTAGGCGTAGTAAAAGCACTTGAAAGAATGTTTTTCTTGGCCTTCAAAAAAAGAAAACCTATCGAAATGTTAAAGTTAAATAGTTAAACTAAAATATACAATTACAAAAAAATGTTTATCATTTACAATAGGAATAAATACAAGTAAAAAAACAACTTTTTTCAATTTGAACCTTGGTGCTAGAAGTGAAAGTTATTTCGAATGCTATGCAGGTTAAAGAGTACCTAATACTTGTCATGACAAAATATGTCGAACTACTTAAAATTACTGACTTTAAAACTTTATTGAAGGTCCATTATTTCCACAATTTGATATGGTCTGCTATAAACTAGCCTTTATGCTGTTACCTAGTTTCCACTGTTTCGCCTTAATCAGCCTTCTCTCTAAACATTTTCTCATAAACAATTTGCGCTTTCTCATAATTTTATATCACTGCACCTGCAAGTAGTATATTATTTTTTTGTGGTCATTTTAATTGAGTTATACTTTCGTTTGAGTTCACTATAACTTAATATAGCCCTAAAGGCTATAACGCAATACTTTATGTCTTTCACAATGAAACGTATAAACCTGCTGCATCTTAAAGAAAGTGGTTTAGTTACAAAATGAATTGTTAGGTTAATTAAAAACTTGTCATATTTTTCTTTTTTTTTTCTTTTTTATTGAAAATAAAATCGTCTGTCTGGGATGGATGTTTTAATTTTTTTTTGTTTTTTAGCGTATAACTCAATAGCAAACCAAAGTCTCATTTCTATATGTACAAGACATACAACATAGACAAGACACTGAGTTGGAGCGGCAGTTTATCAAAAAGAATGTCACCAAACAACTTTCCAATATTTATTTATTTTTTCGTGATGATTTTAAATCAACAGACAGCTTGGATGGGAATCAATGAGACAGTGATGGTGATTGATTTCCCAGGCATTTTCACTTTCAATTTATAATAATGTAAATATTATTAAAAAAAAAAAATAATTGAAGGTTGATAAAAGAGAAATGTTTTAATCGACATAATCTTTTTTATAGATAATGAATGAGAGTATCTATCTACATTATATGTACAGTACATAGCATCTATTAACAAGTTAAAATTTTAAATAATGCCATCTATAGAGGATTTTTTTTTTATTTTAATTCTAAAGTCAAATACTTTGGGACAAGCGTTTTATTAAATATATACCTACCTACACTCAATCAGAAATTCGTGATATCAATCAACAAGCATGTGTCAAATTCTTTAAAAAAAAAAAGCCATGCATGAGATTGATTAATATGTACGTGAATTAACGAAACTTTTGATTGAAATCAGGCTTGGATGCAATGCGTTTTTGGGGTTCATACATTGGGATCATTATAATACCTCATTATAGTTTTTTCTTTACTGTTTACTATGGAAACTGGATCGTATTTGCGCCGGTGAATAGGGCTGCAGATATCAAGGAAATAGTTGAATTCAAAGCATAGATAGCAATTTAAGCAACTTTATCAGTACTTTGAAAGTAACAATTTGATAATGGACCTACGATCGGGCTTTCGAAAGGGTTACTCATGCGCAGGGTTGCCAGTTTGGGGGTTTTCCCCCCAGATTTAGGGTTTTTTTTTCATCGTCGCGTCGGGGGGAAATCTGGGGGGACGAGATGTTTAGAGGAAAATCTGGGGGGATTAATTTTAAAGTTAAATTATTCCAATACCAGCATTTTCTTCTCAAATTGAATCTACTATCAAAGAATATCCAATAATTACGTACTACTCAATTAAATTTTAAATAAAAACAATTTTTTAAATAATATTTTAATACCATAGCCAAAGGCTCCTGGTAGCTAGTGCTTAACCTTAGCAATTATTGATATTGTAATTTATTATGTGTCAATAAAGTTTAATAATAATAATAATAATAATTTTAATACCAAAGTACTTGTAGGTACATATGTGCATTGTACATGTATGAGCTGTGAATAAAAAATAAAAAGAAAACGTTGAAAAAAAAGTGGGGTTTTTTTTGTTAAAATGTGGTAATCTGAGGGGTTTTTTAATTTTTCTGGGGGGAAATTCTTTTTTCATCTGGCAACACTGTCATGCGAGACTGCCTTCAATTTAGTTGTTACATCCTGGAAAGAGGAACTAGCGAAAAAAAGAAGTGTTTATTGCGTGTTTTTGGACTTAAAACGTGCGTTTGAGACAGTGAGTAGAGATACTTTAATAATGAAAATGAGCAAATATAGGGTCAAAAATAATGAATTGTTGTGGTTTGAATCTTATTTAAAAAATCGAACACAAAGAGTAAAAGTCAACGGAGAAATGTCTGAAGCAATTGAAGTCGAGTACGGTGTCCCCCAGGCGTCGGTTTTAGGGACTCTCTTGTTTACTATTTATATAAATGACTTAAAAAGTGTTGTAAAAAACAGCAAATTGGCTTTGTTTGCGGACGATGCAGTTGTATACATCTCCAGCGAGAATGATGTTGATAGTAAAAATAAATTGCAAGAAGACTTAGACAATATAAATCAGTGGCTTATGCAAAATAAATTAAAATTGAACATTGGAAAAACAAAACTAATGGTGCTGAACGAGAGAAGTGATGACAACGATATTAAGATTGCGGATGTTTCAATTGAAAAAATAAAAAAAAATTAAGTATTTAGGCGTAGTAATAGATGAAAAATTGTCGTTCGGAAATCATGTTGAATATATTTGTAAAAAAATTGGATTTCTGAAACGAATAAGAAACCAAGTTACTACTATCAGTGCAATAAATATATATAATGTCATTGTAAAACCCCATTTTGAATATTGTTCAAGTATTTTGTTTCTATGTAATGAGAGTAAGATTATAATCTGCAAAAATTACAAAATAAAGCAATGCGATGTATTCTAAAGTGCAATAGATACTTATATATCAATTCTTTTGATGTTATGAATGTTTTAGTGTTTTTATTCAAAATAGTAAACAATTTAATGCCAAAGTATTTATTTGATTACGTTAAATTCATAAGAGACTTGCAACCATATGCCTTAAGAAACAGAAACGATCTGAGACTTCCTAATTTTCTAAATACAAATACACAAAATTCACTTATATATAAGGAATTCCAGTTATTCAATAGTTTAAACACTGAAATAAAAAATGAAACCAACTTAAATATATATAAAAGAAATGTTATAGATTTTGTTAAATCAAATTATTAGTATAAAAATAGAATATAAAAAAAATCAATTATGTAAGCAAAATATTAATCATTGTAAATGTAAATAGTTTAAATTAAACTAAATAAACTTAACTTAACTTAACCAATAAATTATAATCACCAAAATAGGTGATTTGCTAGCCGCATATATGATTTTATCCCCAAGGGGATATCGTTGATTAACATGGTTGGGTGCGGTGCGACAGTCTATGGAGCCTGCATCTGGTATATTTACTAAATTTTTGAAAGTGGATTCCAGGACGCTCAACCAATTGGGTCACCATTTTAATTTAAAACCATAAAAACTGTGCCATACTAGACAGTTTGTTCATTGGTAAAGAAGCAAAACATTAATTTAATCGTATTACCATAATCTGTCCCCTGGTGTACCCTGAACTCCCCTCATTACACCGTTTGTGATATTTGTGAAAAATAAAACAAAACTGTCATTTTTAATTTTGATTAATTGGTAATTTGAAGTTTTTAAATATATGTGTATTATTTTGTGTTAAATTGTGAATTCCGACCTGATTCAAGATTAAAAAAAAAACTGATGATACCACAAAACGCAACAAAGATTAAACGTGGGAGAAAATCGCCAATGCATTTACTGCCCAAAGACATTGATGGCTAATTTACCAAAAAGAAATGCTTTGGAATATTACCTCTATTTTTTTAATTTTTAGTCCGGAATCTGAAGCGAACAAGCTTTTGAAACAAAAATTATATGAAAAACCAACAATTTTATGTAAAGTCTTAAGTTTGCGCGTTCAACTTCAAATTATTCCGGGAATTGAGAAAACCTAAAGTTGATCAATTCTAGAGTTGAAAATCGAAAGTTAAACATGGTCGAAAATCGAACGTCCAAATTGCGACTCAGCTGAAGGCTGTTTCACAATGCGACGATAAAACGAAACGTCAGCGTGACAAGATCTCTTTGCAGTTGTTCTATCTTAAAAATGAATTTTAAAGAGTAAAATAATAATACATAATAATTAAGCATTTCTTGTCAAGTCATAAAGTTCAAAAAATTGAAAAAAAAGATGCGACGTAATGACAAGAAATAATTTATTATGCATTATTTTATTGTTTGAACCAGTGCTGGGGGATCGTGGGAAAAATCCCTTTTTGTGGGAATTTTAACCTCTAAAGGGAGAAAGGGAAAACCGACCCATTTTGTGGGAATTCTTTGATTTTTGAAATTTTACCCGGAAAAGAGAAAATCAACAAAATTATAATCAATTAATTCGAAACAAGTGAAAATAAAGTTCAAGAAATGTCATAATGATTTCTTAGATCTTATAACACCTGATAAATAACACAATAGGTACAAATCGCGATCGTATATATATTAGGTACTATCAACGACTATATATGTATATATCTTTAGTGATTATTTCTACATTCGTGTTCAGTTATATATCTTTAGTGTTTAGAAAAAACATGATATATCCAGAAATAAATTGCTTCTTCACTTCCATAGTTAATAAAGCATAAACGCTTGGACCGATTTGCTTCATGTTTGGTAATTGTATGCACTTAATAATATACAGGGTGTCATCTACTTCGTGTAATACATTTTAGGGGGATGATTCATTCTATGGGGGAACATCCCTGAGGCTGGAGGTGGCATTTTCCGAAAAGTTAATTTATAATGGAAAAAATTATTTAAAATAAAAGGATGTTTTGAGGGCTAATATTTCATTTTTTTTAGTAATTTTTTTAAATCAAGTTGCTTTAAAAAGTTTTAAAAAAAAATTATTTTCATTTTTAAAATTTTCGTCTTTTTTTTTTTTTAATTTCTTAAAAATTCAAATTAAACATTATTTATGTGCTTTGTTGGTTTTTATTTTTTTTTTATATTTTTCATTTTAAGTCCACTTTTCAACTTTTTTTCTGTGGGAAATAAAAAAGGAAAAAAGAAAATATTTGTGGGAAAAAAGGGAATTTACCGACTGCGTGGAGGGAATTCCGTTAAAAATGCCCCCCAGCACTGGTTTGAACTGCGAAGAGATCTCGTCACGCTCGTTTTCTCGTCGCATTGTGAAACAGCCTTGACGATGATGGCAAGTTTGTGACAATTACAATTTCCAATACACACGAGATTCACCAAATTGCAATCGGTATCCGCAGAAAACCACTGTTTGTTGTGTTTTGTGATAGCATTGTCATCAGTCATCAGTCATCACCATCAACGGAGAGCCCAACCAAACGGTAATAGATCGTCTGTTCAGAAGAAAAACGACACAACTCAACGAATGAAATTTTTGAGCTAAGACTGCATTGTTGATGTGAATAAAATAAAAATTATCAATTGGGAAAACACCAGACCCTACCACAATATTTGGAATTTAAGGTGGTGGGCGCTGTCAAAAACTAAAGGTCGAACTATAATAGGTGGACGCTGTCGGAAACTTATGCAATAAACGAACGAAAAATTTCTTTCCGAAACGTCAAATGCATACGTAAACTATAATGCACGAGAGATTCGAGACTAGTTTACTACAACAATTTACATGTAGCTGTCAATTTTCTTCCGTAAGGTGCGCTCGAGAAGCGCTCTTCCCCTCCGAAAGCAAAAATTAACGAAAATGAACGAAACGTAACAAAACGCAATTATGTGTGCGTCTATTGAATTACTTGTATTCGTGTGGTTTCGTACAACTGCGTACGCTGCGTTTCAACTTTTATAGTTCTACTTTAAATTAGTAATTTCGTGGTCTTAATATTTTAACAAATTACGTGAAATTGTAGGTAATAGCCGTGGCATGATAGTTATTGCGTAGCGTAGGACTATTATGCCGGACTGACGATATGTATAATTTCATTTATCGCAAATTGCATGTTATGGATGTGAACGCAAGTGGATCAAACTGGACGTGCTACACAACACAATACCTTAATAAATATTCTGGACGAGGAATTTGAGGGCATGGTAATCATGGCGTTAGTCTGCGCTTACGTTCAACGCTAGTAAGCGAGCACGTTAGCTGTTCACGCTAGTTCGATTCGCATTTCTTAGTATTTAATACTTTAAATTCTTTTGAGCATTTAAAAGGAGAACTGTTTGCACTGTAGTTGGCTTGAAAATCAAACGAGTTTTGATCTGCTAGCTTAATAGCTTGAACTTGCGGCAGTCTCTTACTAGCACGAAAGCAAATAATTGATTATCTATACATTAGTATAACTCGCCTGCTTTCGCAAGCTAGCACACTCGCTTATATTAGCGTTGTATGTAACCGCAGCCTAAGTGACTTCAACTGGCCACTAAAATGGACAACATGACTCAAATTGATTTCAGCGTGAAGACCATTAGGGCTGGCAACGAGACAAGACCAGGCGAGACTTTTGTTAGTCTCGTCAAAATCGAAAAATTTCAGTCTCGTCTCGGTCTCGGTCTTTATCTCGCTTAACCAAGTCTCGCCTAACCAAGTCCCGTCTCGATTTTCTCGTGAAAATTTTAATGTGCCAGTCTCTTCTCGGTCTTGGTCTCGGTCTCGGTCTTGGTCTCATCCTTAGCCTTGGTTTCTTTTGTGTTTTTTGGTGGTAAAAAGATGTAAGATAAGACGCCTGTTTAGATTGCAAAGATAGAGTACGATATCTCGGCAGTTTGTTGGTAAGAAAAATGCGGGTTGTGGAGTCTTGTGTGAAGCACGAGGAAAATGTATAAAACAAACTCGTGAGTCTGTTTTTTCTTTTGTTGTTGTTCCAAACAGTGAAATTGAAAATTGTTGTTTTTTCTTTCAATGTATTTTGAGGCGAATCAAAGTTTTTACATAATGGAAATACGATGAAACTTGCCAGTCAGTACTCATGCTTCCCATTATCTAAATAGGGCCAAATGCATGCAATAATTAACAATGGTTTCTAAAATAAAAAACTATACGACTGGGATGCACGTAATTGTTCTAAATATACCTATATCTTTATCAAGTGCATTTAAGATTTTAATACTATTTTTATATGCAGCATCAAAAAATCGAGTTGGATCAGACCTTGATATTCAACGCAAGTTTTTTTTCACTTGAGTTGAATGCTCCATTTTGAGTTAAGTTGAAATAACATTTTGAAGAATGGTGTAAATTAATATATTTCATAACAAATAAAATATTTAAAAAAAAGAGTACATACAACGCTCGATTTTTTCAAAATAAACCAATTGGTTTTGTCAAGCCATGAACTGTCAAAATTAATTGAAGGACGTCTCCGTTTTAAATGGATTAAAAACCTCTACGAAATTCAAATTTTACCTCAGAAAATTCGAAATTTTTCCGATTTTATTTTTGGCTCCGGAAAGAGGTGTAGTTTGGAAAAAAATATTATTCAAACGTCAAAATATAGTTTGGTGCCTATCTTTCAAGCCATCTCAAATTACATTGAAGGATGGCTCTTATTTAAATTGATTAAAAAACCTCTCAAAATTCAACCTCAGAAAATCACCCAAAAAGTCAACTTTTTCCGGAGCACAAAATAAAATCGGAAAATGGATTTTCGCAGTGCACCTGAGTATAAAACTATGTACCTACATTATGCTAATATTATAAAAATTGAACATGAGTACCTACTAAAAAATAATTCAATAAAAAAATATATCTTCTAGAGAAAACCGAAACCAAACCACCGAGACCGGCGAGACCACCGAGACCAGCGAGGCTCTCGGCGAATTTGGGTACCAAAAATACGGTCTCGTCTCGGGTGCTTTTAAAGCTGTCTCTCCCGAAACCGAGACCGAGACTAGTCTCGGCCAAATAAAAGTAAATCCACACTTGGAAAAATGTCTAAAAAAAAACTAATTTTATTTGAATATTATAACCGGTGACTATAGGAGCTTAGCTTTGTTGCTCTACTCTACTTTTTTAACGACAAAAAATCCATTAAGCCAAGCATCATCTAGCAAGTTGCCTTAAATTTATGAATCCTAGCCCAAAGTTTAATTGGCATTTTATATTAACTTATTATTGTTATACCTACTTTCTTAGAAATTGCTTTTTATAATTAGTTCGCACATCATATACTTTAACATTAAAAAACTCTAAGTATATAAGCAATAAACTGATTGCCACCATTTCCTCTAGATACCCAAAGAATTTTTCTTTTGTTTTCTTAAATGCACATTAATCTTTTAATGTTCATGAATCATGACATGATGATGTATAAAAGTTCAAAAAAATATCTTAAAACTAGAACACTGGTAGGTACCGACATATACTTTCATGATAAATCCTTAAAATTTTTATATACTTTCCTTAAGACAATAACTCTTAGTCAATGTCAATTTGGAGCAAGATAAGCTCATTGTTTCTTTAAAAATTTATATGTATATTCCATACCCTATAATGCCGCACATGAAACCACACATTTATATTCATCAAAGACAACTTGCACTTTGCCATCACTTTACCCTATAATCCCTCTTAACATTGAACCCACCCACACCCACAGGTTATCGTTTCGGTCTCCCTTTCTTTTCTATGTATAAGCCCAACTCCCTTTATATATTAACAGTTCGTCGACAGGAAAAGCTTGCCCCATTAACAGACTATACCAACTAACGGTCAAGTAGTGAGAATCAATACGATAAAACTATATGAGCTATAAAATTAAGAAAGAAAAATAATAAAAAAAAAATTGTGACAGCTAACAGTCAAGTAATATGTACCTACTCATATTATTCTCTGCTTAAAGTCGGTCTCCTCTAAACACCTCCACTTCCAAAGGCCTCATCTGCATGGGGAAGCGTGTAAGTAGCTCATTCATTAGTGTAATTATGTTTGCTAGAGATTTTTTTTTTCTCTATCTCTCTTTCACTTGTTCTGCGCTCTTAAAGTGTTACATTAACCTTAATAAACCTCAAGTCAAACTGGGTCATTGGATATGTCATTATTTGATGTCGAATGCGCGGGCACACCTGCCTGACATATTTGACAGACAGTCAAGTCAGTCAACGTCAAAAGTCGAACTTTAATGATTAACGATGGGAAAATAATGTTTGTTCATGTTATACTCGTATATAAAGTACGAATGAACGTATTAAAATTATGGGATGCAAAAACAATAATAAATAACAGCAATCTTGCATATTATGATTTGTACGATTTCAAAATAGATGCATTTTAAGTGCAGTGCAACATGCAAACTTACCGTTTGATGGAAATTGATGCAAATTAGATAGAGTTGATGGTAGAGCTCATTGTCATCAATCTGTAAGAGAGTAAGAAGATAAAAATAAAATGTAAGGTACTGTGGGAAATTTTTGATAAATTTGGTAAAAAAAAACAGTAATTTATTGAATATACAGAATAATAATGTAAGTATCTCTGTTTTATAGGTAGTTTAGTGTTATTAAGGACCTTAAAGCTCTAAAAGGAGGAAAATGGCCTTCACATTACAAATTAAGTTGATTAAAAATTTATGTTAAAAAACAGTTAGATTTTATAAAAAAAAAAGTAAAAGAATAATGACCCTGGAAATTCAATCGGAAATAGTTTCTAATGATGTAAGCAACTCTTTTAGTACCTACACTTAATCACAAAGCGGAAAAACACAGAGAGTGCGTTTCTTTATTCATTCCGGTATGTCCAAAATATTCGGAATACCAGTTTTGCGTTTCTTTATTCCACGGAATATTCCGGATAAAAATAGTTTATAGTTTTATAGTTGTTTCTTTATTCATTCCAGAACATTTGGAATGCATTCTTTTTATTCCATGTGAAGTGTGGAATAAAAAGAATAGAAAAAGAATACTGGGCGCGTTCAGTTAATTGGTGTTTTGAAACTCAATTATGGCAGATTTACATTGGTGTTAATTATTTAAAAACAGCATAATAACGCGAATAAACAAACCAGAGTATAACCAGAGACATTTCACCGAACAACTGGATTGCCATTCTTTTTGTTCTAGTTTTGTTTCTTTATTTATTCCATTCTGGATATCCTGGATAAACATTTTGTCTTTTCCATCCATTCTGTTCCTTATCCTGAATAAATAAAGAAACACACTTAGAGATTAAGTTTATTAACTTAAAACTTCCTATAGAGCGATTTAACACTCTATATCGTCCCTGGCCCCTGGTCAACTTGTATAGTTCTTATTAAAAAATGTATAATGGTCTGTGCCATTTGGCAGCGAGTGGATAACTTTAGGTCTGTTCGTTTACTTCCCAAAACAGTCAGATTTGGTCTAATTTTATTTTTTTTTTATGTGAACTTTGACAAAATTTTGGACTTAAATAGGCACTTTTATATAATCTCGTAGAGGTTTTAAATCGCCAAAAGTAATTGCCCATTTTTGGCCACTGCTCGCAGCTTCAGCAGCTTAATTAGTCTGACAGGAAAATCAGAGATTTCGTGAGAGTAGCTCTTCACATGACCACCATGGAAAGAATTCAATAATATATGCATCTGTAAAGCAGAATATCTTTGGTCTATTTAAATTTCGCATTTAAATCCCAATCAAAGAACTTATAAAATATTACATTGCTACCACCGCGACCGGTCAAGACTATACCTATTTAACGTGTGTGAACTATTAAAGCTCTAGCTCCTAAGTCCTAACCTTAAAATTAAAGGATACGCCACGCAATGGCCTTTAAATAATCTTACTTCGGAAATGGCATACATCAGCTCGGGATTTTCGTTGCGATACGTGTTATTGTTCTAAGCCATGTTGACACTGATAGTTCTCAATTTTGACGCTGATGACTGGGCTTCAAAAAAAATTGTTAGAGTTTATTATCGACCATGCGACGTAGAATATTAATCTACAATAGGTGCGTTTTATTGGCAATTTTATAGCTAGCGCAGTAAAATTTCTCTTGATGGATATAATACCAAAACCAAAAGTGCCGATAAACAAGCCAGTAAATTAGTAAGTAATGAAATAGTGGACCAAAAGTGTGGACTTGAGCCATAAATGTCGGTAAAGTAGATTTTTTTTTCAGCCACAGAATAAAAAGTTGACATAAAAGTTGATATAGCGTTTTATTGAACTTTTATTGCTGCGCTAGTTATATGAATTACCAATCAAATGCACCTAATGTATTTTGTTTTTCAAACATTATCAGAGAAATTTTATTCACGAAAATAACTACCATCAGTGGCTCATCTTTAGCACTCTACGAAAACAAGAATTCATAACATATATTGTAATTGCCCGAGAAAGATCGTCTAATTAAATTATTACACCACCGATAACCGATAAAAATTATTTAAATTGGAAGCGCATTAAAAACCACGTTAAAACATTTAATTTAAAAACGAATTTAGAACTTTCTCAAAGCACGCTAACAATTTCTCAAACAATAAACGCTCATTTTCGCTTATGGTCAAAAAAAAAAAAAACACTAAACGACACAAAGTTATTCCATTAAAGAGCACGCGAATAATTTTTTATTATAAACTGGAAAATAGCAAACTTCGCTTCATCTCGTGCTCCAACCCTTAAAAAAATTGGCAAAATAACAGAAAGAAAAAAAAAGTCAAGTATGAAGTAAATGGAAATGGAAATGGAAATAACTTAACGACGAACATAAGTTCATTTAAAAAAGTTCTTCTTTGAACAACTTGTGCACGTAACCATTCGTCGTTGGTTTGAATATAGACTTACAGAGGTATCAGGTATGTACTGTATACGTGCAAGATATCCTGAGATCATGAAAACATTTGGGAAAGGTGTTTTTGTAAAAAAGTTTTCGTCTTCCAATTTTTGTTTTTCTTATCATCACAATTAAATGAGAAAGTTCAAAACCAAAAATAGCAGGTGAGCTTGACACATGCAACCACTTTCAAAAAAGTCTATAGTAAATCCAAATTCAATTTACAACATGTTTACTTGAGGTCAATTAAAAATTCAGTGTGTGCAATCTAATCATTTGACAACCACACAGAAGACAGAAGTTTGCCATTGGAGTGTTTTCGGTGTACCTTTAGGAAGGCCGTGTAAGAGCTCTTCTAGGGAATTGGATTTTATAGCTTTTGAGCGACATGCATTGCATAGGTAGGTAAGGTACATATGTACAGTATTATAAGAAAGCTTTCTTTCGCTATAGGAGCTTATGTTCAGAGCTATGTATGTGGTTCAATATTTATTTATTTATTTATTTATTCGTCTATAGGTACATAATACTTCTTAGACATAACTATTTATAATAACTTACATTTTACAAAATATAATTAAAGAACAATTAATAATGACTCAATAGAGCAACTTAGTCTATATTTATGCAATTCATAATAATCTTTTTGAATACATCCTTAGGACAATCAAGTTCAATTATATCGGCATATTTGTTAAATAAAACGCAAGCTCTTGTAATAGGTTCATTTAGTCCATAATTTGTTGAGTGTTGTGTGGTACAAAAAAAATGATGAACCCTTGGTCTCAAACAACGAGCTGGTGTATATTTTTTAAATAGTTCCAATAAAGGTGCACAGTCAATATGACCTGTTAAAACGTCTCTTGCTAGAGAGATCGAGAAATAGATTCTCCTAGTCTCCAATGGTTTAATATCAATCAACGTACACCGAGATATATATGATGGTAAAGGCGGGGTCCATTTAAGTTTTCCGAGTGAATACTTCGTGAACCTTTTTTTAATTCTTTCGATTCTATTAGAAGCGTTTCTATAATAAGGAGTCCAAACTACACACCAGTATTCTAAGATAGGACGTACAAGGCTTACAAAAAGTGATTTGACTGTGTAAGGGCATCTAAACTCCTTGGAATTTCTGAATAAAAATCCGAGCATAGAATTACCCCTAGACACAACATAGTCAACATGCATTCTAAAATCCAATTTAGAATCAAATACAACTCCCAAGTCCTTATGATTTAGTACCTTTTGAAGGACATTCGCGGAGATACTATAATCAAAAGTAATTGGATTAGAAGATCTAGTAAAGGTAAGGACACAACATTTTTTGATATTTAAACCAAATTCATTTAAGAGGCACCAATTTGATAACTCTTCTAAGTCATTTTGGAGTTGAATACAATCAGAAAGTGTGTTTATATTTCTGTAAATTTTAACGTCATCTGCAAATGCCAGACATCGTGAATCAGAAATAAAACTTGGCAAGTCATTTATAAAAAGTAGGAACAATAGAGGACCAAGGTGGCTACCTTGTGGGACTCCTGAGTAATTTGAAATAGGTCCTGATTTTGATGAACCAATTTTTACAATTTGCACTCTGTTTTATAAATAGCTTTTTATCCAATTCCACATATGGGAATGAAAACCCATAGATTTCAATTTTGTCAGTAACAATTCATGGGATAGGACAAAACAGATGTTAATACATTGAAGACAACAATTTTTTTGAAATATTACAAACAATTATGAGCGTGGTTCATTAGTCTTCAATACATTTTCAAGTTTTATTTCATTTACATTTAATTAAAATCAAAGAGATTTACGTTCAAATTTATTAGTTTGCATATATTTGAGTTAAATATTCATGCAATCCATAGTACGATGCTGAGGTTAGTTTATTAAAGTCAAACTCCAAGGGTTGGGACCTCCTCAACAAACGCTAACATAGATTTGGCCTTTTTCACTGATATGTTCGAGAAATCAAAGCTATAGAAGAAACAAGAACTTCAAGATCTTTGACACGTAGCAAAGTACATTATGTTGTGATATTTTATAATCAAACAAACTAGGAATTCATTTTTATATAAAATGTCATCGACTGGCTTCGATTTAAACCGTTCTATGAAACCATATAATATAAAAAAGTAAACGGTCACTGGCAGACGCAAATTTTCATATACAATCTGCAAAAATAAGAATTTCACTATTACGTATATGTACATAAAGTAAAGGTATATCATTAATATAATATATAAAATAAAGGGGTCCTAAGTGACTTTCCTGCGGAACTTCAGATTAGCTTCTGAGTTACACCTGGTTAAATCTGTTTTGGAGATAGGACGAAATCCAAGTGATAAGTCCAGGAAGAAATCCAATTTAAACAAGATGATTCCAAGAGTTAGTTGATAGGAATCCGTATAGATGGAGACAAGCTCTTGGCCACGTTCTAACGCCGTTGAGCATATTTGTGCAAAATTACAAGCAAGCTCTTTACTGTCGACCTGGCTGTCGTTTTGAAAATTTGCATGGGAGTATTTCAGAGGATGAGAGGGAAGTATTTCGTGTTTATAGGGAGTACGCAAACAAAAAGCATTTACACTTGCGCTTTGTGAGTTCCGTTTCCTATTTGTATTGACAAAAAATACCAAGCCAATATAGATAGAGAGAGAACAGACATAAGATACATTTGCCAATATCATAGGATTCACTAGAAGTACCTATCTTGGATACTCTCGAGTGTCAATGTTTGTTTCTGAACGACTAAAATCGGATAGGGTATATCAGCTGCTCTTGACATTTCTCATCGGATAGATGAGTAAGCCGGAATTTTTAGAATAGCTTGAGATCTTTCTTTTAGCCAACATCTGTTTTGTAATCAGCATTGGTTTTATTAGGGATTACAACAACACAAAATTCTGGATACAATTCTGGAACACCGCCATTTATTTTTCACGTATGCAACTGACAATATTGACATTGGGCGCGTTTGGCTGGCAATCCTTAGCTATCCAGATAGGTTTGTGTTGTTGCAATTCTATAGGTAAATTTAGCTGCTGAACCAATCAGCTGTTATCAAAAACAAATCTCAAGCTATCTGAATTATTTCGCTTTTCGTTGTTTGTAAAGGAATAAAATATTAATATGCAATGCAGTGTGATTTGGAATGAAAGTTTACCAAAATATTGCGTAAAAAATGGTAGGGGAATACTCCCTGAGTACTCACTTCGGCAGGCCTGCTGTCGACCGCTTCTGCATGAAACATATCGACCCCTTTCCACCAAATTATCGTAAGCGACATTTTCATACTGTCACATAAAGTTAATTTTTTCTTTTTTTTTCTGTGCACCAAAAGCAATCGGACCTTTTGTTATATGTCAATTTGGCCTAATTGGTTTTGTTGCTCAGCAAAAAAAAAAAAAAACAAAATGTCGCTTACGATACTTTTTATTTTTATCGCTTACGATAATTTGGCGGAAATGGCTCGATATTCTTGGATACGTCGCGTCGTTTCAAGTAACACCGCAGAATTGTAGTTCCAATAATATAGAATATAAAAACAAGTATATTAGAGCAATGTTGGCATAGTCAGCAAAACAATTTAAAATATTAGAATTTTCGGATAAAAACAAACGCAAAATTCAAATCCGACCACCCAATTAACTTGTATTGAGAGGTCCGAAAGATAATTTCCAAACCAAAGAAGTAGAGGTTAGAGGATAATCAATATATCAGTTGAACGCATGTTAAATAAGAGAGCTTGGTACAAAGCTCTTTCAAACCAAAGAATTTAAAGTTATCAAATACAAATTTTCTACTGAAAATGGCGGGTTCCAATGTTGGAACCCGCACTTTGGCTTTTTTATGGGCTTTTCAATAATTCTCTCAGCACTTTTAAAATGAGATACCACACACATTGAAACAGTCTGCTTTTTTGTCCTTGAAAAACCAATAAAAAAATCAAAAGCTCTGGAAGCAGGTCGCAATATTTGAACCCGCCATATAAAAATGTGCAGGAAAAAAATTTTATGAGATGAGATCCATGGCTTCTGCCCCATACAGCACGAACCGGATTATTAAGGTCTAGAAGTCTCCTTGGTTCTCTAAAAGAGGACTTTGCTATTGTCTACGCGATTATATGCAACTTTCAAATCGATATAGAGGTGGTGTGTATTGATTTGAAACTCCAGGGTTTAATTCTGAAACCCGTCGTGAGTAGGAACGTTTGATCGATGGACGGTTGACTTGCCGGGCCTACGACCACAATCATAAGGTCCGTTCAGGTCATCTCCCGCTGCTTTGAAAAATTTGGCTGGTATGGGTAGGCCATCCGCACCAGCAGCTTTGTGCGATAAATTGCTTGGCTATCGCTAACAGTACTTCATTTAGGTATATCGGACGGACGGTTGAAGTTGAATTAAGTGTTCTGTCCATAAGCGAAATTTTCGCCACCTTCGCCATTTAGCAGTCTAGAAAAGTATTGTTTCCATAGATCCCCAACACCGACTGTGTTTCCACTACCATAATCCCACTTTTATCTCAGCAGGCTTCTTTTCTGGCCTTGTAGCCCTAAGTAGATTGTTTATTTCTTCGAAAGCAATACTGCCCTGCCGGTCGTTGAGCAGCTTCGGTTCTTCAAGACTTTAAACTCTTAACCATTTTTGGTTACAGAAAGCGAATTGGCCTAGGTATTGTTTTAATTTTCACCGATTTTGAAGAAGAGATGCGAGAAAAATGATAGATAACAAAAATAAGGTACTTAGAAGTCAGTAAATGCCACTGAAAAAAATAATAATCATTACGCCATACGGTACTCCAGTTCTAAAAAAACGATTGATTGTGTGAGGAAGCAATTAGCTCTATCACGAGTTCCATCATAATAATAGCGAACTTGTTACAAAATCACAAAAAAAAAATTATCACAGAATCCATTGGAAAATCTCATACAAATTTCTATTACGAACGGGTTTGTTGAATTGGTAAAGGTTTCTGAATAATCATTTATGGTTTTTTTTTTAATTAGCTCCCACAGTTGTGAATGCGTGTTCTTTATTCTCCATATTTGACAATTTTATTAATATCACTGTTTATTTGAATCTTGGTTTTTTTTTTCAGATATAAATCGCAAGGAGATAGTATATAGACAAGCCCCATCGATGTAACTGATACTGATAAATAATTCTTAATGGACGGCTCGTTTAATTACTGTAATTGCTTTTTCAGAAAACTAATCCGATCAAAAGTGCTTAAATTTAAAGCAAAACCAGGCACCATTATAGAAACCTAAATATAAATCCTTATTCGATATCCCACCGTTTGATATGACAAAACCAATTAACACAGATTTAGAATCCAACAGACACTGCAGAGTTGTAAATGAAGACATCTTATGGCGTCCGTCATGCCGTATTACCATTACAAAATTTTTCAGAAGTACCTATACTACCTCCCAAATAAGCGAGAAACTATAAAGCCTTCAAGCAAAAAGATTGAATCAGACAGACAGTCGGAAAAAGAAAACTCAGATGAAAAATCCCAGAAGATAAAAATAGTTAATAGCAAATGAAGAAGTTCCAAAAGCACCCATCGTGGTTTTTATTTAATTGCTCCACTGCTGCTTTGCTACCCTTTCAATGGATAGATTTCTCAATTTGACACCTGCCGGGTGCACTGATGTCGTCCTCCGGTGTCACTGTCGCACCCGGGACCACATTTTAGAGGGGGAAATATTAGAAACAAAAAGACGAGAGAAATTGAAAAAATTCCCACGCTCTACAAAAACTTATTTCGACTCTAACAACTACATTCATGAAAACAGAAAAAGAAATGTTTTTTAAATGATTTTATTGGCAACCTTGTGTTGTGTGCACGCTAATGTTTTTTTTTTTTTTTTATTGTTTGCTTTAGTTTTTTTATTCGGTTTGTGTTCCACGCAGTTGACTTTGACCACGAAAATGATGCATTGCATAAGTCGAATTGGCCTAGGTCTTGGTTTTATATTCACTCATTCACTGAGTCTGAGGAAGAGATGATAGATAAAGAAAACAAAATGTTTATATTAAATGGCTTTAAGAGAATTTTCAGGGGAATGATGTATAATAATAAAAAAAACATTCCTTTTCCTATTCTTAGATTTGATTAATAAAAATAGGTTAATGGATGAGCAAAGACACGAAAAAATGGAAACAATAAAATATGTTAAGTTAAAAATACCTAAAGACATACATAATTAAGTTGGAATGTTATTCGGTGTTCTGGTTATTATAATAAAATAATCTTCGACAAGTTAATCTTAAAGATATTTTTCCTGTGACAAGAACCCTGGACAAAAAAAATACAGAAGAATAGTTTCCATGATTCTTGAAAAATCGTGTTCTTTTAATATTTCGTACCAATTTGCGAGCCCTTTCTGTATTATTGCATAAGCGACAAAAAATTATGGTAAGCAACACATTATTTTTTTTTTCGTTTACAGAAGCAACGCAACTAAGCATTCAGTATTTAATTTTTTCTTTTTTATTTTGAAAGCCCAATAAAAATTCAAAAAAGTATTGAATATTTAAATCAATTTTTTTGTAACGTTTTCTAAAGGGTTTTTCTAATAGACGCATAGGCGTAGTTATTACTTGGTTTTTATTCAAATTTTCGTAACCTTCCTTTTTTTGGTATTTTGTTAATAATTTTATATGTAAATTTTCGGTAAAATAAAATGTGAAGTATTTTTAAGAAAAAATTGGGCTTTCAAAATTAAAAAGAAAAAATTTTACATGTTTTGTAATTTAGTTTCTTCCGTCATTTTCTTTTTTTCCGGTTCAAATACCTTCCGACAAACGACTAAACAAGTAACACCTTCCTACATGCACCTGTATATTAATGAATCTACCCCTCCCTACCTACGCACCTGCCCATGTTTATAACATAATGCTTTTTTCTTTTTTAGTAGTAGCCGTGGCATGATGGTTAGTGCGATGGACTGTCATGCCAGAGGTCTAAGGTTCGATCCCCAGCCTCGCCACCTATTTATTTAAAAGAAACAGGCTACTGCCTGTTGCGAGGAATCGACAAATCCTCCAAGAGTATCTCCTGTCACAGAAAAGTGCCGCTCGTTAGCCGTTCGCATTCGGCAATAAACTGTAGGTCCCCTCCATTCCTGCAGACACGCACACAGGAATGGTTGAGAGTTGTAAGTCACTAGGCCCTAGTTCTTCATGAGCTGTTGTGCCATCAAATTTATTTTTTTATTTTTTTTGTTTTTCTTTTTTAGTTCAGAGCTGAGCCCGAACTGTCAAACAAAAATGTTGTGTTTCTTTTTGAGTTCATAGCGCTTAGAGCTTGGAGTTTGTGTTTCTTTTTTTTTTGTTCAGAGCGCGTTCAAAGCGTGCTCCATAAGCTAAGAATAAAATAACCGAGCAGACGGAGTAAAAAACCGAGCGCGGCCAACTTCATACAGTTTCCATGTAATTTGACAGATATGACAATTGAGTGCTCAGGAGTTGCTTGCCATCGCTCACTAGGCAATTTCCGAGCAACTTTTGGGTTCAGTATTTTTAATTAAAATGTTAAATTGACCTTGTATTTTGGATCAATGACGATACCAAATTCGTTCAGGTATATATTAGCAATGAATAAAAAAAGCTATGACGTGGCAAATATAAAATATACTATCTCGTAGAAAATTATACTTTAAAAAATTAAAGCTCACATTTAGTACTAACAGAGAGTACTTCCATCGAAGGCAGTCGCCGAGGGAACATCAAGAGAAGCCCAATGGAGCCCAGCGGTAAGAGTCAAAAATATAATAGTTGAAGACTGCCCCCCACCAGAGGTAAGGAATCTCCAATAATTGCTGGTTTAATCAGTCGATTTTGCCTGATTCGTCGGTGATTGCCTGATTCGTCAGTGATTTCCGGATACGTCCGTGACTTTGCCTGATTCGTCAGTGATTGCCGGATAAATCCGTTGATTTTGCCTGCTTTGTCAGTGCTTACCGGATACGTCCTTGGTTTTTCCTGATTCGTTAGTGATTGCGGGATAAGTCCGTGATTTTGCCTGATTCATCAGTGATTGCCGGATAAGTCCCTTGATTTTACATGACTCGTCAGTGATTGCCAGATATGTACGTCCGTGATTTTGCCTGCGGATACTTCCGTGATTATTTTGCCTGATTCCTAAGCGATTGTCGGATAAGTTCGTTTATTTTGCCTGCTTTGTCACTGCTTGACGGATACGTCCGTTGATTTTGCCAGCTTTTTCAGTGATTGCGGGATACGTCCGTGATTTTGCCTACTACGTCAATTTGATAGCCGTATTACAGAGGGCAGAAAATTTAATCGCAAACCTGTTAGCACAGGCACAAAGCCCAACAGCAAGGACAAGGACCCCCAGGGACGCAACCAGGAACCGAGTAAAGGCGACGAATCCTGATTATACCGAGATATACCAATTAACCATTGTTGTTACTTATTATTATTAAATCAATAAAGAAAAATACATAAACTGAAGTTTTCGTGCTTTTTTAGAAAGGACCCCGGTAGACCGGCGAGCTGAAACAGCTAAAGACAAAAAGTACCTCACAAACTGCATTGTGTAAATTCATACAAAATTTTAAGAATCGGTTGCAGTTTAGCAAAATTAGAGACCAAAAATCATAAAAAAAACTCTATGCGAGACCCTGTATACACTTTTACAAATTAGAACCCATGCGGATTATACCTACAGGGGAGGGGACACAATGTAATAAAAACCTGCCTTGCATTGTACGACCCGCCCCCCCTCTGTTACGTCGCTTTTTGTCGTATCTCATGCAAAACACCCTGTATAAGCTTTTAATTTTCTCAAAAACTAGAAGACATAAAACCATTCGGTTTTTTCATGTTCGATTAAGATACGCATTGACTACAGAAAGCAATTCAGCACTTAGTTTCACAATTTTGAAAAAAAATTGGTCTAAACTTTTTTTTTTAATTTTTTTTAATCAAAATTTTGAGTTTGCATGCGAATTTTTCAAAAACTATTGCCTTATATAATTTAATTTAAAAATAGAATTTAAGTAAAGATTTATGGCTTTCAAACCCGGTATAGTACTTCATTGTAAGTGTCGCCGTTGTTGTTTGATAATTTTTTTTTTAATTTCATGTCATTTTTGTCTTAAATCGGCCCTACTTCCTGAACGGGGTGAGATTTTCCAGCCAAACTATTAAAAACAGCGGGAAATCACTTGGAAGGGAGCATGCTACATACACCGCAATTTGCTTGCGGTCAAAAAAAAACATAAATTTTTAATTAAATTTCCAAGAACGGAGCAAAGCGAAAAACTGAAAATCTGTGTTCAGTTTTTTTTTGTATTGAAATTTTAACAATCAAGAAATTTTTAATTTGAAACAGTATTTCTTGCCCACACATACTTTTCAAGTTCAAAAGCGCGTTCATACAATATATGTAGGTAATTATATAGCATCACTCGAAATGCTCTTAATGTTTTCCATTTAAAATGCAATAAAAAGAAACCAAAAAACCAAATGAATAAAGATGTCATACATAGATAGTTTAATAACTCAATTGTCTAATTCAACAAATTTGACTATACCTAAATAAGACTTATATCATTAACCATTAAAAACAAAAATTTATACCTGTAGGAAGGTACATAAAAGCCTAAACCAGCACTTGATGTTCATAGGTCATTAAAAACCCTTCATTGTCATTAGTTTCCTCGAAATCGTTGTCGTCAAATTATAAAAAAAAAAGAGTAATAATTGAAGAAGAGAAAATATTAGGTTTCCTTGAATACCTGTTACCTGTGTACAACAAAAGACCACCAACCAACCGTCCATCATTCGGATTAACTTGTTACTATTAAAATTTCAACTTACTTTTCCCTATGACGACAACCATGTGACAAACAAAATAATAGAATGTATGTAATGTGGCCAAGTTAAGGTCATAAATGCCCTCTTATGTATGTATATACCACCCAACAAGAGACGGATCTCTCTAAATTCTACCTAATTGTGTTTTTCTTCTACGTTTAATTGCAGCGTTTTCGGAACGAGTCAAGGAAAAAGATTGAAGTACTTTTATGAAAACCCAGTTCCCTAGTTACATAGACAAATCCTTCTCTGGAAAAATATGAACTGAAGCGCCAAGAGAAAATAATATAAAAAAAAGCATGTTTACATCACAGAAGGCAGGAGCAGGAGCAGGAGCTAATTTCAAGTGCAATTAACTTAGATATCACCCAAAAGTAGCTTGTATTGTACTATGTAGAAGAAATAAAGTGAACAATTTTGTCGCATGATCTTGGGGTCGGGTTTGTTCGTGTACTTTCCTGACTTCAAATTAAAAATTAAATTTGGTGGCATAACGGCTCATGAAGAACCAGGGCCTAGTGACTAACAACTCTCAACCATTCCTGTGTGCGTGTCTGCAGGAATAGAGAGGACCTACAGTTTATCGCCGAATCCGAACGGCTAAGGTGAGCGGCACTTTTCTGTTACATGATAGATACTCTTGTAGGATTTGTCACTTCCTCGCAAGAGGCAAGGAGTGCCGGGTTTAACGTGGATACCTGCCTATTACGGCCTAACTCCACGGGAGGACTACCTCCATAGCATAGCTGATTGACAACCAGCATCCTGGTTGGTTCGACCTAACCAGTGGCAATTAGAGAATAAGTAGGGCCATTCTCCATCTTTGCTAAAGACCGAAGCCTATCTGCACCTCTTGAATCCAAGATCCGAAGATCAAGGAAACCGCCGCTGTCATATTTGACATGAAACCACAGCCCGGCGATGCTCCGACAAAAGGGGGCCTACCTCAAGCATGATCTAATGGGAAATTAGCGAGGGGATCACGCCTTGCCGTACCCAATTTGGGTAATTTTATGGAAGTATTGAGCAATAAGCATCCGAGACGCATATGAAAAACGCTCAAACAACCAGGTCTCTTTTCTTACCCTACAGGATAGGAAAGATATTCCCACGTGAAAACTTCAAATCCATTCCCGAGGTTCAGGATTAGAGCCGTATTTTCACTTATGATACCCTAATTTCCAGACAAGTCTGGAACCCTTTTATTTACATGCTCATACGAGACATGTTTTAATTATTGGAATATCGGGTATCTGAATTCCAAATCTTTGCTGTCCCTCAAACAGCAAGGATAAGACGCTCCTTGACAATCCGAAGACCATCCGGAAATCAATCCAAAGATTGCCTGCGCCTGTGGGTGATCTTTCCAGAACTTACGTCCCAGTTAGATCCCCACTCTTTCTGACACCTCTTGTTTCTGTTCTCCCTGGCACTCGTGTTGTACCAGGTCGAATCTCTTAGTTCAGCGTCTTTCACCAGTAGCACTGGCTCCGACTTTTGACTTTTCCAGCACTTATGTTGCTACAAGTACTAGTTCATCTTTACTCCACTCTTAGCACTCTTGTTGTACTAACCGATTACCATCTTTCGTCTCCCCTAGTAGCACTAGGTTCGATCCGTCTTGTCTGCCCAGTAAAAGATACTGGATCAAAACCTCTGCTTCTTCCCTAACATTCTTACGAATATTGGGAGACCAACTCAAACTCATCTTCCCGGTATCAATACCGGTCAGACGCAATGTTCCTCCCTATTACTCACTCTTGCGAGTGAGCATAGGGAGGTAACCTTCTGACACCTCTCACCATCATATCATCATTACCCGAGTGGCAATCAGTCCCAGCATTCCTAGCTGGCACAAAGCATTGCCACCAACTCCAGAAAGGCTTGTCTTCCCTTGGGGGCCTCGCATGTGGCAGTAGCCCAGAAAAAACTTAATGTGGTGGAAGCGGCTGGTATTGAACCCAGACCTCTGGCATAACAGTCCAACGCACTAACCATTACGCCACGGGCTACTACACTTTCCTGACTAAAACTGGCAAATTGTAGAATTTTGAGGAGTGTGGATGAAATTCTCTCAAAGAGAATGGAAACAGTCTAAAATTACACGAACGCTTTGAACCAAAAATGTCTGCCAGATTTTAAACGTCACCAAAAAGTAAACAAAAGAAGAAGTAAACAAAACCACAAAATTGGAATAAATTTTTACTGAAATTCTTAATTAAAATTGAAGTAAACAAATTAAATTGAACTTAACACACACTTCCTCTCAATTTTTTTCAGTGGTTTGTCAAAAAATATATGTAAGATGAAGACAAAGAAAAATATTCACTTCTAACAAAAAACAAACTAAAACTAAAAGTAAACAAACAGCAGCCATTTTGTATTTTTGTTGTTGTTTTTTTTTTTGTACTTCCCACTAGCTTTTTGACAGAACACCGAACTTACTATTTTCTGCCGGAAGAAATTTCTCGGGTAAAATCTGGCGAGAAGGAATTTACTCGAGTGCTCTCTTCTACCCAAAAGCCAAAACTACCCGAAATGTGCATACGCGAACAGGTTTGAACTAAATCTGGTAGAAAATGGTATAGTTTTAAGCCCAATTCACACAGAACTGGCATATGGTTTTGATGTTATTCTGGCGTGGTGGATACATTATGCCATCACGTTGTGGAATCCGCATGTTATCCAATAGGACAATACACACATGATGACGTGGCGAGAGAATGGTGTGACTTGCTATTGTCACGCTGTTTCAGAAACACGAGTGGCCTACATGAACGGCGCGGCGGCGGCCGGCGGCGGCGCACCATAATGAAATCGCCTGAAGATCTCCTTTTTTGTATAAGGTATTCTATAAAAATAGGACACCTGTCATTTCGGTTTTCCTGCAAGCTGAAACTCAAATTGCATATGTAAGCAAACTGATGGAATAGAAAAGGTGATTTAAAAAAAAAAACACCGTTTTCATGATTATCTACCTCTTTGTCACACTCGAAATTTGTTTCGATTTCATATCTTTATATCAATTAGGTGTCAAAGGTTTGTATAAAAAAAAATATCTTGCTCATCTTCGCCATATGAAAGCATTTAAAAATTATTCAAACTGACAGATGTCTATTCGCTGTCACTTCTGTGTAAATTGAGTGCATCACATCCGTTCCAAGTCCGTAGCAGACCAATACTACGCCAGCACTATATACCAGTTCTGTCTGAATTGTTCCTTGGGTAGTTTCGGACTTGTAAGCGAACGCACCTTATTTTAGATCTCTTTTTTAATAAAATGTCTATTTCTGCCGTAAGGAAAAATGTCAAAAGTCAAAACAACACGTAATTCGGCTTTTCCAGAATCTGACTCTGTCTTTTCTCTTTCTAATTTTGACAGTTCTTTAATCAAAAAGAAGCTCTAAGTGGGGGGGGGGAGAAACAACAATAAAAAAAAAAAAAAATTTGATGGCACAACAGCTCATGAAGAACTAGGGCCTAGTGACTTACAACTCTCAACCATTCCTGTGTGCGTGTCTGCAGGAATGGAGGGGACCTACAGTTTATTGCCGAATCCGAACGGCTAACGAGCGGCACTTTTCTGTGACAGGAGATACTCTTGGAGGATTTGTCAATTTCTCACAAGAGGCAGTAGCCGTTTTTTCTTTTAAATAAATAGGTGGCGAGGCTGGGGTTCGAACCTTAGACCCCCGGCATGACAGTCCATCGCACTAACCATCAGGCCACGGCTACTACGAGAAACAACAATACAAACAAATATAAATACACACCGATACTGTTCGCGCCTTTAATAGTGTGTTTTTTTCCCCCCATCAAGAGTTTTTGACGTTTGGTGGAAGTTCTGGATTCGTAAGTTTTTTTTTTTTAATTCTACCTAACCACGCCCAATTTTCATTTATACTTGATTTGTCTTTATTTTAAGTTTGAACTCTGAAGTTGAAATTTTGCTATTTGATAAATGCTGCAAATGCGAAACAAGTTTCGGCAAGTTATCTACATTTATAAAAAAAAAATTTGGTATGCTGCCACCTCTGCCAACTTAACCGAAAACAAAGGAAACCTTTTAATAAAAATACTTCAAAACCCTATTTCCAATTAGGTCTTTAGCAAAAATTGTATAAGAACTGCGTGCGACAAAATTCGGTCTAATCAGAACCTATATATTGTAGGTTTGACCACTTTAGATTAATAAAAACAAATGACTGACGGACGTAATGACTAAAACCACTTCTTAACTTCTCCATACATCGCAAATACATATATAAAACCTCACCAATTTTTTTTTTTACACGAAGCCAATACCTAGCCCTATATAATTAAATTCAAATGAAAGAAAAATGCATGCATATAACTGCACGTTGAAAACAAATACATTTTTCTTGGATTTCTTGTTAGGAATGTGTTTTATTGAATTAATGTGAAAGTTCTCGCACGATTAAACTTCAAAGTTTGTGCTGAATTTAAAAAAATGTCGAGGTCAAATTTATTTACGAATCCATAATATGACCTTAACAATTATTAAAAGTTGAAATTTCAAAGATCTGGGGCTAAGAGACGTTCGTACCTATAAGTATAGTAACAACATGAGACATGAGTGTAATGATAAAGCAACTCAGCTTAAGTGCTGAATTGCTGACAACATACTTACCTGGAATCAGTTCATTTTATAATTTGTATATTCATTAAATTTTGGTAACGAAAGATTGTAGTGTAGGAAGGCGAAGGGTATTTAGGTATACCATCACAGCACTTAAAAATATAAGAAGTTTGTCCAAATTGAGTTAATGTTTAATTAAATAAAATGCCTACAAACGAAAATTTCGAAATGCTTGTGTTAAGTTTCAATGGGTGGAGTAGAGGTAGCATTAAAAAAAAAGTAAAACAACACACATGGGGCTTTAGAGTAGATTTAGATGACAAAAAAAAAAATACCATAGAATTGTGGAAATGGAAATACCGACATTTTCGGTTATAATGTGTAACCGGTTTGAACGTTTTTTGTTTTTATTGATAAGATAGGTAGGTATATTGATTTGAAATTTATTTTAAATCTGACCTAAAGGTTTGTATGGTTTTTTTTTTTTTAGATATATACGGGTTTTGACCATGAGTCATTTTGGATGCATAATATACCTACGATAAGAACATTATTTTTTATTGTTGATATTTTATAGCTACAAAGTGCAACAAAATTAATTCAGTCACAGTGTTCACGGGATGTGATATCACACTGTGATATGGTTGATGGGCTTGTTATGAATTTGTAATGAATCCAGATGATGTAAGAGACACAATTAGATACGATGAATCGAATTTCTGGTGAAAAATATATTTTAGGTTCATAGGAGGGTTCAGAGCTGTACACCGAACCAAGTCATACAAAAAAAAAAAACCTCTAAATCTAGTATTAACCTACATCAACTTAGCAGGTCACTTTTTCCGTTGCAGATTAAAAACTATATAGTAATTAGTTGCTACTTAATTGCTTATTAGTTACGCAAAAAATAATTACTAAGTAGCAACTAATTACTATGTACTTTTTAATATGCAACGGAAAAAGTGACCTGCTAGGTTAATGCACATCTAGTTTTAAAATATTGCGTATGTATTTCGTTCATTTTATTTTTAAATCAGAAGAAAATTTATAGAATAAACTCAAATTGCCTGCAATAGGAGTAAGATATTAGTTTAGGAATTAATAGCAGTGTATTTGCTTAACCTGCTTAATAACTTCGAATTTATCTTTTTCGAACTTGGTTCGTTACAGCTGTGAACCCTCCATATGTTCTTCGAATTCAAAATTTGATAAAAGGCTGAGTTCCGAAATGTAAAAAAAAAAAAATGTTTTGATACGGAAGTAATACATTTTTTATACGCAAACTTGATGCTTTGTAGAAATATTATATAAGTTTGTCGTTTCGGAACGCAAGAAAAATATTTTAAATAGAAGCAGCTTAAAAAAATTTTGATGCGTATGATTTGCGCAGTAAATGAGCATCTGATGCATTTTGGAACTAAGCCAAACTTTAACTTCCCCATAATTATATAGTCATAGGCAGCGTTGCCGAAGTGGCACTATCGTGCTTTTTCGATACGATAATTTCTTCGTGGCACGAAAAAGTTCAGAATGGCATTGTTTTTATTTCAATTATTTTACTTAAAATGAAGCAATTTTCAACAAAATTCGATGAAAATTGGTCCGAATTCCATAAAAAGTGGGCAGAAATACACATTTTTTAACAAAGCTCAAATAGAGCATAATTGTCATTGATTTTTTTCTGCTGTGTTACACCCCGTAATAAAATTAATTATAGTTTTTTCAAGAAAATAGAAGAAAATGTGGTTTTTTCATATGGAACGAAAATTGGCACGTTTTTTCAGAAAATATGGCACGTAAATCTCATTTCGAGCGGCAACGCTGGTCATAGGTACCTATACTTGTAACTTACATATAATATGTATGATGTGGAAAAACATGACTTTGGGGGGATTTTGGTATGATGGAATTTAATATGTTGGCTGAGGGAATACCATAAGCCATTTATAATATTTTTCTGAGCTCAAAAGCTCCCCTTTAAAATTCTTTTTTTTTTTTTCTGTCAAGAAAAAACTACATCCATATAAAGACATATTTCACCCCCTTTCTTCTTATAACTATGTATGTATGTATACGTATAAAAAAGAAACAATTTGGAACACCTAGAATAAGCAAATATTTTTCCTTAATAAAGAACAATCTTTGGCATATTAAGAGCAAGCGAATCTATTTTTTTCTGAGTTTTGACAGCAAATCGTGCAATGCATGCTTGGACGAAACGCATTGGACTAAAGGTCACAAAAATCTTTAAATTGAACTTGTGTTATTTTTTTATGATTTAAATTTAAAATGTTTTTAGACGAAAAAAAACAGGATCATAATTGGTATTTCTTTTAAATAATAGGTAGGTTTTAATAGTTCAAGTCTTAAAAATTGTAGGTAGGTTGGTAAGAGTCCAGTCAACGAAAAAAAAAGAAAAAAAATTCATGTAGCCTTTGTTTCTTTAAAGATTTAAAATTTAATCAAGCTTTATAAAAAAAAGACGAATTTCAGTTTTTGTTTTCCCTTCGATGACGTATTCACAGAATAAATCTTTTTATAAAATTAACGCTTACCCATTGCCATTAAACTTTTCTCTTCATCCAATTCAGATGCTATTAATTTTGTATATTTTTTCAGTTATGCGTGAGACCTATTTTTCGAAGATTTCTTTGTTATAAAAAATTTTCACAAAATAGTACATACATACATATGTATGTACATATAATAATTTAATACATTCAATAAAAAAAAGTACGCATACGCTCAAGTGAACACTAAAATTCTCCTGAATAAATTTACAAATTAAATGATGTCCATCTCCTTATCCTAACGTATATTATTATTTCTATTATATATTTCTATTTTTCTTTTTCATAAGATAAACATTATTATTTTGGCGTAGATAAAAATCACACAAAAAATCCGGGGACTATGTTTTTCTCATCGAAAAATCCTCTACTTTTTAGAAAAATATTTTTCAATTACCAAAAATAAAATGGCGGAGCGAAACTAATATGGCAGTCTGATTAGAAAAAAATTATTTTTTTTAGACCGCCATTTTATACCTATTTCGTGATTGAAAATTGTTTTCCCTAAAAAGTAGAGTTATTTATCGCAAAAAATGTGAACATAGTAACAAACTTATTTTATTTATATGGAAGAAAAATGCAAGCCCGGCGGCACATGTTAAATTTAAGATAGGGGTAGGAGGTTTCGCGACAACTTTTTTTTTTAATTTACTTTGATACTTTATACTCTGAGGGGTGCACCCATTAATATTTAGACATCACCCATTTAACGATCAGTCTAACACACATACATACCAGAGTTGTAAAAACTGCAGTCTTTTCGGTACTGCAGTTAATTGACTAAAAAGACTAATTTCAATAAGTCTTTTAACTTACAAAAATACTTAAACTAAAATCGAGCAGTCAGCAGTCAGTACTAATATTCTGACTGTGCAGTTAAAAAAAAAAGTTAATTAACTTTTAGTTAATTAATTAATTAACTGCAGTACTTTTTAACTGCTTTTAGTCTTTTTAGTCAGTAAAAAGTCTTTGTACTGCGATGATTTAACTTTTAGTCACCAAGTCTTTTAACTACAGTCAATTAACTGTAAGTTTTTTTTAACTTTTTTTCTTTTAAATTTCTTTTCTTTTTATTCCATCCTGTTTCTTTTAGTTAAAAGTCTATAGAAAACGTTAAAAGACTTACAGTTAATTGACTGTAGTTAAAAGACTTGCTGACTAAAAGTTAAATCATTGCAGTACAAAGACTTTTTACTGACTAAAAAGACTAAAAGCAGTTAAAAAGTACTGCAGTTAATTAACTTACAGTTAATTAACTTTTTTTTTTAACTGCACAGTCGGAATGTTAGTACTGACTGCTGACTGCTTGTTTCGCAGTTAAAGTACTTATTTACAGTATTAACTTACATTCAAAAGGTAAGTTAATTAACTGTGACTTTATTAACTGCATTACCAAAGTACTGCAGTCTTTTACAGCTCTGATACATACCTACCTAAAATACCTATCAACTAGAGCTCTCGATTTTAAACGTGTATTTAGCTACACGTGTATTCGTGTCACGTGTACAAGTGCAATCATTTCACGTATACACGTTTAGGCGTGTAGGTTCTAAATACACGAGTAAATAAAAATACACGTGTAATTAAAATTCTTTTTTAAAACCAATCGGGGTGTCCTGTATTTTATCAAAAAACATTTGCACAAAAATATAAATTCAAAGTTAATTTAGCATAAGACGATTTTCTGATTTACTAAAACCAAACCCATGCGAGAATTGAATTAAAATGGCGATTAAATTCTATCCGAGATCAAATTTTTACGTTTTCACCAAAAAAAAGTCATATTTAGATAAAAAATCATAAAACAGATTTTTAATTAATTACACATGTATTTTTAAATATGTACACGAGTAACAAAAAATTCACGTGTAATACACGGATAATTTAAATACACGTGTAACACGGGTACACGTGTACACGTGCAATAGGGGGCTCTGCTATCAACCTTTAATATTTTATCAAATCGAGAAACCATTTCTTTCAAGTATTTTCATTTTAAATCAGGTTGCTTAGATTAGTAGTTGTTGAAAAATAATTTTCCAATCCAATACTTTGGAAAAAAATATCAGGTATTTATCATCAAAATCAGCACTGTGCATTTCAAAGCATTATAGGTCTATAGAAGTCTAGAAAAAGCGTGATTATAGTGGTTGAAGATATGTAGATGCTGGCTTCACGCGTACGGTTCTCGGCAAGAAGACACAAGCAATACGTCTGTGAAGTTGTGAGGGCAACTTTCACTTAGAATAATGAGACCAAAACAGGAATTTGCAGTTTTTTTTGCATTACTATTCCGGATTTTGCAGTTCAACATAAATAGTTGGTGTAATCGCGTATGAAATTAGCAGGTCATGCCCTTTTCTCAGCAACCAGGAAAGCTATTGAAAAAAGGCTCCAAATTTGTAAATTTTTTTCAGTTCAAGAAAAGCCTCAAACCAAATTTTGAAGTCCTCACAAGAGGGTAGGGAGGGTGTTTAATAAAAAAAAAAACCTTTTTTACCTTAGATTGTGGAATTTTATATCAATTACAAAATAAGTTGCTGTCATGAGGGTAATGTAAATGGAACTCGGATTTCAAGGCTGGACACACAATTCTAAGCAACTTTACAAATGTTAAAATATAAGACTTTGTATGTAAGCACATTACATTAATTAATTCGCTTTTAACAATAAAGTAAGTTAGCTTATTAAACTCACCTTTGTCTTGTTCGCTTTGGTTTTTAAATTTATTTTAACATAAACAAAGCCTCATTGAAAATTACCTGAAATAGACAAAAATATATTTAGTTAATCAAAAATTATATTGAACTATTAATTAAAAAAAATTAAAATTAACAACAAGCTCTTTTTAAAAATACGCTTTTGTGCCTTGCTGTGTGACGTTAAAACCCCGACCTCAAAATATATTTTGACGAAAAATGTTATTACGCTTTTCTTTTGTAGTAACCCAAAAACAAACAACGCTTCTAAAATGCCGATAATTTATAACTCAGGAGGTTGGGCCAGGTGGGTTCATTTATCCACCGGGTTCATCAAATAAAGCTGTTAAAATAAAACAAAAGATTTTCTATGTTTTCTACATAAATATTGAAAAAAACCACCAATGTATTTCAACTATCAAATATTTTACAATACATTCTATTCCATTTTTTTCAATTTAAACTAAATATACTTGAACGTGTCGGCAAAAAACCAAACCATAGTCGAAATCAGAAATTAAAAGTATCAAAGTTCATTGCCTTTAAAAAAGGTTGATAAACTTTCATGCCCTCCCTTAAAAACACAAACGTTATAGGAGGTTGGTATACAGAATCGACCAAATAATGCTTGAATACAAAATCAATAATCCTATCAGAAAGTTTTTATTTGGTCTTTACTTTATTGAAAATGTAATTCAATTCAAAATATTGAAACTTTTTTTTTTTAATATCTAGGCTATAGGTACTGAAAACAAAAAATTCCTACCATAGAAACTCCGTTGCTTATATTATAGAACAAAAGTTAAACCGTAAAACAAAAACAATAACGCTTTCTCTCTCTCTCTCTTTCGGATATAAAAGGCATCCTGTTACCAACATTCATTTCAATAAGGCAACAATTTTTCATAATAATATTGTACGACCAAATACTCGACGAAGGCATCAGAGGAGAATTTTATTGGATAGAAAAAAAAAATAAGAACGAATTTATTGCCAAAGGATTAAGCCCTTCGGTGGATATTTGAATACTACTCGGCTAAAAAGTTCAACAAAATTGCAACACTTTCAAACAAATATTGGAAAAAATATATTTCTTTGCTGTAAATTGGATTCAAACTTTCCTAACTTGTTTTTCAATAAATTCTATGACAAAATCGTCTATGTCTACATATATGGGTAGAGGAGGGACAAAAATATTTATATATGAAACATTTTAAAACCATAAAAGAATAATATTCATGGAATGTGCAAAGGGTGGAAGTTTTCGTTTTTTGATATAATATAAACCTCGTCACACAAACCGAAATGCAACAAGAATTGCCATGCCTACTCGTATGGCAACTAAAAAAATGTTACCAACTTTTTTTAAATAAAAAAGTTTTTAAGTAAAAACTTTACATCAATTGGATTTGGATTCCATTTGTTGTGTTGCACTCAAGGACTTAATTTTAATGATCCATATTTTCACAATGATTTTCACCAAAATAATGTTAAATTTTTAACTATAAAGTAAAATATCCCGAACTAAATACATTCAGTCGTCTTAATAAACACATTCCAAAGTATGTCTAACTTTAGACAGCTGTTTAACTCCTTATTTATAAGCATTTCAATCGGTTGTCTAAATTAGACACCGCGATTGGTTGTCCAAACCTATTTTTTAGTCGGTACGTTCAATGAACAAGGTAAAGGCTTACCTACAATTCAAGACTTTTTGCAAAAAGTATGGAAAATAGTGAAAAAGTTAGTATAAACAAAAATATGCTTAGAGATGCCTGTGTGCGAAAAAATTGTGTTTGGTCTGTGAAATCAATCTGAAATGACATATTAAACACAATTTTCGTACGCTTTTCTGAAAACATTTTTGCCGCATGTTTTAGATTTTCACTTTTGTACGTTTTGAAAAACATTTTGATTGTAATAAGACAATTTTCTTGTTGAGAAATGTAAAATTACGTTGAAATGAATCAAATGTTCTTTGAACGTATCCAAAAGCTGTCACAAATTCATTAATTCATTCGAGAATGAATTATTCCAGGTATGTCACCGGTAATATGAGGTCGGATTTAGACAACTGCTGGAATGTGATTAAAAATAAAGAGATGAGACAACTGTCCAAGAGTGTTTTGATGAGGAAATCTAATAAATATGAGTGCTTATTTATAAACCTGTTCTAACTGTCTTATTGGACATCAAAATTGGCTGTCCAAATCCACTCTAAAGTAGGAATGTTCAATGTAGAAGATAAGGCTAGTTTTAAGTTACGAATCAAAAAGCTTCCAAATGAGTTAAATGTTCTTTGAACACATTCAAAAGTTCACTAAAGTGATTTAGTTTATTACAAAATGAATTATTCAAGTATATGTTCAACTTTTTAGACATTGGCAAGCTGTTCAAGAGTGTTCTATAAGGAAATCTAATAAACACGACTGTTCCAGAAACCTATGTGCAGATAATTACGAAACAGTGAACTCAATAAAGAATTCAAAATCACAGTACGTGTTCACCAAAGGAATCGTCGTGAGTCCTCTGCTCATTATTGTATTCCTAGATTACCTATTCTTGAAGGTAAAGTGACGGACCCTAAAGTGTATCATTTATTCTTTGCTGACGAAAGTGTGAAGATGATAATATCCCTGCAACGAGCACCTGACCGTGGATATCACATAAAGCCTAATATGCTGCCAATACGAAATGAAAAATCCCATAAAAAAATGACACAACGAAATCACAAACGAAAAATTTCGTTGAGCGAAATTAACCGCCATATTATTCACTCGATAATTCCAGATTTAAACTTAAATCCAGATGAATTTACATTGAATTTTTATGATTTACATCCAAATTTAAGTTTTAATCTGGATGTATAAAGTGAATAATATGGCCGTAATAGTTCTAATTGTAAAAGTATATTTGGATAGTTCTCCGTTCTTTTTTCGCCCAAAAATAATTGCCTGTGTCTGTGTGTACCATTAATTATGTGCAAAAAATTGACAGTATAGCGAAGAAAGAAGAAAGATAGGCCTATGGACTCCTGGTACAAGCAAAATGGAACGTCACCAGCATTTAGGCCCCCTTGGAGGAAATATTTCGGATTTTTATTATGTCAGTATAGCTATCGTTACAAATTTAGGGCTTTGTGCACTGGAAAGAATGACAATAATAATTTAGTTGGGAATTATTGGGTGGCATTAAAGAAGGATAACTTCTATAGTTTATATAATATAGACTCTATTTTGTTTACGACTGCGTCTATTAAAAGCGCAAAGATCAAGACCATACTTTTATTTGTTTTCATTTTTGACAATTCATTGACATTTCTATAGTTAATGAGGTAAATCGCCATAAGTCAATTCTTTGAAGAAATGACTTTCGGTATTTTCGGCTTACTGTAAATCAAATATCTATACCCTATATTTATATGCGCCCGGCGAAAATCCTCGTGTCAAACCCTCCTAGTGGGTGCCGGGCGGTAATGATCACCACAATTTTTATCTTGTGAGTTGTCAAGATAGTAATAAGCTTAGGTCAGGTCGAATGGCTGAGGAGGTGTTCCTTTACTCCCCAATAGTTTAACCCTCAGCAATGCGATTTGATCATAGATACGAGGCCCTAATTTTCAGTTGTGGTGTGAGCGATTTTTATAATCCGTCCCGAAGAAACGGAAGGCTTGGGGGCAAACCAGTCATTAACGAGCTCTTTCGGATGCCTTGGCAGGGTCCGTCATACTCTTCGCCTTAACCCGGCATATCGGCTCTGTCGGGGCTGACCTTTCCTTTTCGACCTACTTGTCGAAACCTAATTCAAGTTTTTACACAATGGACGAAATCGTCATGACAGAATTACCATCCGCTGACTTAGAGGATGAACTTCTGGCCTCTTGTCAGTAACTTAACGAGCACTGGCAGTTCCAGTGTCATTGGGCAACTCGAAAAATCAGGTAACAACCAACAACCCTCCTGTAGCAATGCCAGCCAAAGCAGCGCTACTGGGGGAAATGAAAAACGATTTGCGGGCGCACTTCTCAAGATTCAGCTCAAGACGGCCTCCTTTATTCTTGACAAGATTGCCAGGAATGAGGAAGATGGAACGATTTATGAGAATGACGCCTCCGATCGAATAAAATACCATCAGAAGATTGTTGATGATTACAATAATCTTCTGGTAGCTCGAGAAAAAACTGTCAAGAGCGACAGGTCTCGTGAAGAGACCAACCGACCTGGTAAAAAAAGCAAGCTTGGCGGTCAGACAAAAACTGAAGGGATGCCCTCTCATAGAGCATCCGCGCAACCGCGCGTACTGTAAGTGAGGTTGTCAGGGACGACCTCCAGGTATCGATTGTGGATGAGCTCTCCACAAACAACAAAGGTCTGTTGAATTTGTTGAAATCAATTGAGGCAAGCTCTCTGAGATGGTTTTCACATATATGTATACCTATACATATCCTCAAACGAGAGCCCTTACCCCAGTTGTGACTCTGGCGAGATGATCAGGGGATACAGGGTAATCGGGTGCACGGACAGGTTCTCTAGGTATTTCCTTAGCGATGCTTGCTAAAATTAACGGTGACTAAGAGGGCTTGAGGCTCAAGCTTATCCCAGCTAATGACATCCCTATGCAGCCTATTTCAGAACAAAAAATGTGTCAGAAAATATAGAAATGATGACAAGATCAGCTGGAATTACTTGACGAAAAGATAAGCCGGAGAGACTGTTGATTCGGAGCTATAAATTTGCAATGGAAAGAAAAAAAGAAAACCATAAAACCAAAAAGCAACAATTTTACAATAAACTTAATAATAATTTATAGTTGGCAACATTGTTTTCAATGCCTCGTATTATTTCAAAAACGATAACATAAAATATGAAAATGAAAAATAAACTTATAGGTCCTTAATTATACTCCATGAGCTGCACACACAAAACAGAATTTGATGCTGTGGCATTTCGGTTTTGATTTCCATCAAAGATAATAATATGCTACCTCGTAGCTGTGACCAACGCGTCGTGTCCATAAAAGATTGCAATTTGCTTCAGGCCAAGTTTTAGTATTGCGCCACACACTCTGACTCTCAACGTCTGAGCACACAACATGGAACTTGCATTCGACTAAAGATATATGTATAAACTGTAGTATCTATAGGTACCTATGTATATTATCTCCCCTCACATCATCGATGACGGACGACCTGTTTCGTGCCTCAATTGATGCAGGTAATTAGTATTCACCTGTATTGACATCTGCATTCTAATGCAAGTCACAAGGTGATAAGTTTATAGATGTTCTCTCTTTCTGTCGTTCTTGTTTGTTCGAAACTCATGCAAATATCAAAAAGCTATTTTACAGATTGCCTTAAATATACCTTACCATAGAGATGCAGTATGCATGCATTCCTATGGGCATTAAACCAAAGATTAGTGCAGATAAAGTTCATGAAACTATTTCTCTTGAAATTATATACGGTGTATGATTGCAATTTAATTAGGTTCCGGGCAAAACCAATAACCGATGTGATTGTATCCGCATCCGCATCAAAGTTGTGGTTTGGAGTGGGAAGGAGTGGAACTTGAAGAATTTTGTAAAACCTCTGTTTACTCTGGTTTCACTTAGCCTTATAAATCAAACACGAATTAAAAGATGCGAAAATCATAGAACATAGTACTTGAATTGTTTGAAATTAAATCGAGAAAGTTTGTGGCTTCCGTATGACTAGTTACAGTACGGTTAACTTGGATTGGCACCTACAAATAAAAAAAAAAATATATATAAAATTTAATTAGGTACTTTTTTGAGAACATAAGGAAAAACTGTTTTTGTTGCAAAAATTCTTTTTTTCGTCTTTAATTAAATCGAGCTAATAAAAACATCATAAATGATTGGATAGTTGGATTAAATCATTGATTATTGAAAATAAATCTTAGTTTTCAGCATGGGTCTTTTCAAAAGAGTTAACTCCAGTTTTCAATGTGAATTATAACAGTAGTAGATTTTTTTGAAAATTTTGGTAAACTTAACATTCGCTTTTCTTTTTTCATCTAATCTATCGAGTTTGAGTTTAGTACTTCCGCCGTGTCATAGCGTAATGCGGTATCTAAGTGCACCTGAGACCTGAACATAGAATCCTACCTAAAGATACAATAATTTTTTTATATTTAATACATAAATATTATATATTTCTTCCGACGAAGAGACAAATCTTTTAAAATAACATTTTGTCATTCATTTTAGCCGTTTGGATTTGGCATAAATGTTTAGAATCAGTTCCTTCCGGCGACTAACAACACGCACACCATCAGGAATAGTTAATAGTTGTAATTTACTAGAACTAGAAATTCAATATCTCAATTCATAATCTTCTTTTTTTATAATAATATTTACAAGGAGTCTGATCAAGGGAACCTTACTGTAATCCTATGAAATAATTACTGCTAAAAAGTGTAGTGAGTACCTATAGGTATGAATTTTATGTGGTGAGACTTTGTTAAACTTTTTATGGTTTGAAAACCTTAATTTAATTATTATGATGGAAAGTAGTTTAACTAACTTTTGGTTTTAATTGAAGAGCACTTGAAAGATTTGAATATTACTTACATACATTTTAAGCATTCATTCGCATTTTCTGGTTGGTGAAATGAAAGTTATGTTATTATTTTTTTTTTTGAAGACAAAAACAACACAGACTTAAAAAGTTTTATTTACGAACTTGGTGTGCTGATTTAATTTAAGACTGGGAAAACTTTATTTAATAATTTTTTTTTAATGTTTTAATAAACATTTAAAAACGCAATCGTACTTAAAGCCCTTCCACACTAGCCCATCGAGTATTAACACATGTGAAAAAAATATGAGATAGAATTATTTACGACTGCCTAATTTGTTCGAAGAAAATGTTTTAATATTTTGCTTCCACACTTCAATTCACTATAACCCTAAACTCCCAAATGGGATCAAATGTGTGATGGTTTTAGAACCAATCCTAAAAAATTTCATGTATTAGTTATGTTAGATGGGCTGCCATCCCACACGAACAAAACTAATAGCCAATTATTAAAATTTAGTTAAAGTTAAATAAAAACCTCTAGATTTCAGAAAAATCGAATACCAATAACAAATTTACAGTCGTATTAATAAACGATGTCTAACTTTAAACAGCCGTCTAAGTAATTAATAAACCTTTCTAATTGTTGCTAAGGTGATCTAACTTTTTATCTAAATTTGGACAGCTAAACCTTGACAAATGCAATATTTTTTTTATTAAATGAAGCATATTTCTGACCGTTGGACACTGTTTAAAGAGTCAAAAATCTAATAAATACGACGATTATTCTCCAGTTTAACTGGCTGAACAGAATAGAATGACGGAACTGGAGCCGCAGACGGGACTGGAAGAGCTGTCAAAAAGTATCGTACGTTATTTTTTTTTACATGTCCATAATGGAGCTGTACAGCTTTGAATTGAAAGTATTTTGAAGAAAAACAAAAGAATATTCTTGTGTACAAGCTCAGAATTCACATTTTTTGTTTCCAATAATTTTAATTTTAATAAATAATTTTTTTTCGCGATACAAATAACCACAATATTTTTTTCCGACCCAAAAAGTTGTTATTTTTCTTCATTGCCGTACGTGAAAAGTTAAAAGTTGGTGAACTCTTCCATCTGCGGCTGCAGCTCCGTATGCGTCTACGTTCCGTTGTGTTTGCAACATTGAATTTGCGTGTCTTCAATGTTTTGACAGCTATTCCAGTTCCAGCTCCGGCATGGGAGTATTTTAAGGGATTAGTGGGGAGTATTTTGTGTTTACGGGTAGTACGCAAAAAAAAAACTTTTACACTTGCGTTTTGTGAATTCCGATTTGTATTGACAAAAAATACCAAGCTAATAGAGATAGAGACAGAATAAACAATAAATACATTGGCCACGTTCAGGATTCACAAAAGTGAAAAAAATTTAACTGCATTTTTACGGAATTTTCAAAACAACAAACAAACAAAACTTAATCGACAACACTAAGTGCCAGTTGTACAATCGTGGTTTAAATTTTGATCCGTGGTTCAGGAATTTTAACTCGCCGATTTCGGCGGGTTAACTGAGTTTCAACGATGGTTCAAGGTTCTAATATGCACTAAAAGCCAATTACATGCCTGAACCATTGTTCAACCATAGTTAATCTGCCGAAATTGGTGAGTTAAAATTCCTGAACCATGGATCAAATATTTGTACAACTGGCCCTTAACCTTCCTTGTTGTTCTTAAAAAGGTTTAAAACAGAAAGCGCTTTGATAAAATCTTTTGAAAAAAGCTCTTTGGTACTGCTTTTAATGGGCAATGGTAACTCTGTTAGAATGCATTTTGTTTTCATCTCACACAGCGAGAATAGAAACGAGCTAGCGATCAGTACAGTATGCTTTGTTGAATATTTGGATGCGAGCAGAAAGGTCGTAGAGGGTGTACCTACGACATTTTCCCAAAAATTTTGTTCAAGTCAGCGGCGGCGTACTTGGTTTTTTGTGGGATAATTTTTCTCAATTCTATGCATCAGACGCCACTGTCTAAAAAAGCTTCCTCCATAAGGCCTTTACTGAAAATTTTTGTTAAACGGAGTACAATATTTTATTTATAAATATTTGTATACCTTTTGTTTTGCATCAAAAAGGTTCATATTAAACCGAAAATTCTCTTTGTTATTCCATACATTTTATTTCAGTTTTAATTAATCGAAAAAGATAAGTAGTTTAATGATTGATTGACCAATTCCAATTCATATAAAATCTGATGTTTTAATTTTTTAATAGCAATTTTGTATATGTACAAGTTTTTCACAACCAAAACAACTTTAAACGTCTCTTCCAAAGATTAGCAAAAAGTCAGACTCAGAATACAAAATTTTATGCGAGGATAAACTAATGTCTAACAGCAAAATTCTAACGGAGACTTTCAACTGAGAGGGAAAAAAATATTTCGTTCACATTTCGAATTAATCTTAGGAAAGATATTACACTGAATAACTCGATCTGAAAATCAATTTTTTTTCACTGATACAGTAAAACCCGCTCAAGAGAAACTGCAAAATGTCACAGTCTTTCTTTCACTTAAGCGGGTTTTTCACTTAAACGAACCCCGCTTGAGTGAAAAAAAATTTTACTTAAGCGGAGTCCGCATAAGTGAAAAAAATTCACTTAAGCGGATCTAAAAATTCCATTAAGCGGAGAATTAATGCTAGAAACAATTTTATTTATTTTGTGATTGTCTTTGAATTATGAAAATGTAATTTTCTTTTTAATAAATTTCAAAATACGTATATACCTCTTAAGCCATTTGAAATGTTATTTTGGATTTTTGTTTGATAAGACAAAGCAATTTGTTCATAAAATTTAAATGTGAACGTTTGTGAAATAATCAGAAATTCAAATGTCATTTTCATGGTAAAAATGGTGAAGGTGAAAAATTGAGAAGAAACGAAAGCACTCAGCAAATTCTTCGTTCTGTGCGATTCTTCTTTTGTTCAGTTAAGAGAGTTTTTTTTTTCAATGAAAATATAAAATTGAACTGAAAATATGTTTCACTTAAGAGCGAGTTTCGCTTAAGCGGAGTGTCTTAAAGGTAATTGGTCGAAAAATACTCGGGAATGAAAAAAGTGTTTCAGATAAGCGGGTTTTTCTCTTAAGCGGGTCTTACTGTATGTTGCGAATGCGATAAAATAATAAAGTTTAGAAAAAAAAACGCTATGAATGCTAAATGTGATGTAGCAAAAATAAAACAAAAATAAAAATCGTTCAAACACTTTAAATAAACAATTTACTACTAATAACTATTAAACAAGAAAACGGCAATATTCAACAAATCGAACAAACAAATTTTTACTGTTCAATCTGCGTTTTTTTTTTTATTTGACAGCAACTTTGTTGGAAATTGTAGTAGATTCAAGAAATATCTGGAATTTGTAGTAGATTCAAGAAATATCTGGGGATTTTGTTAAATTTTTACTAGTAGGATTCTGTTTAATCCCTGCAATTTATTTTAACGTAATACATGAATACATCTTATTTATAGTCGAAATTACTGCCTAATTTTATTATTATTTTTCAATTAATATATTTTATTTTATTGTATAACTTGGTAACACTTGTAACAATACAATTAAAAGATTAAATCTTGATGTATTTTTGTTAACATTATATATAATAAATGCAAATACAAATACCCATTAGTAAAGTGCCAAAGAGCTATTAATTTACTATTTGCAACAACGCTGCAATCACATAAATATTTTAGAAAATCTTTATTTTCATGAAACCGATGCAACGATTTTTGTAAAATTTTGATTTTTTTTATAATACAAGCTGCGAAACATAAATCAATTAACGTTGAACATTTTAAAATAAAACATCAACAACTTGAGTTTGCTACCATCAACTATTTGCTAATGTTATGTAAAGTTGAAATAGGAGAAGGTGGCAGTTTTGTATTCGTTAAAACAAACACTTAATTCAGTTACATTTTTTTGGTCAGTTTAGATTTGCATCGAATTTCAGCAAAATTTTCATATTGAAAAAAAACAATACCCGACCTCTTCCTTGATGCTTCACCGCACACAAAAATTGAATTCAAACAAAAATAATATACACACCACAAAAACATGCCTCAAAATAACATGTTTTACATTTTGTTTTATTTATTTATCGCCAAGAATCATTAACTTCTCTCGAATACTAGGTCCACTGTATATACCTATGTTGAAGTAGATATTGTGACCAATATTTGTCGTGTACAATTATTCTGCAATTAAACCAAGCCACCATGAATATAGCCGCACCTGCTATAGTTATTTACACATGTATCTGACCAAATGGGAAACCACTTTATATCTATAGCATTCGATTCACAGATACAACACTGCCATATAGATTTTTAATTTCCTGCCATATTAAGTTGAGAACGGCCAGACATCACACAGGAAATACACTGCACACCCTACTTCCCTTAAAATATCTATGAGATGGATTTTCATTTTAGTTTGGTTCCACTGGGCCGAATCGTGTGAGGGTGGAAAACCATTTGGAGGACAGATGTTTACCAAACATACCAAAAACTTTATTATCCTTCAGTGGATGGTCCATTCTAAAGGCGTAGGTTCCACCTTTCTGTTATATCACATTGAAAATACTGCCTAGGGGAAAGGGAACTGTTATTACGGTCGAATAGACACGCACTAATTTTGGAGTATGTATGTCATGTATAATATGAAGGCATACCTAGGTACTAAATGTTCAAAACAGTATCAAAGTATTATGATACAAACCTTGGAAATGGGAACTTGGGTAACCACAATCAGTGGAGCTTAAGGTTCTTTTATGGGAATAAGGTTAATGAAACCGCTATTTCAGTATAGGTACCTATAAAGTCTTTTGTTTGAGATTTTACGTAAGATGCATTGATAATTTTTTCTATAAGACCTGCTTTACGCTCTGGTTAGTTAATTCAAGACCACACGGCAAGCCTGTATAGCTTATCTTATGATATTTAAGTGGTCGGGTATCATGTTTAGATTCTTCTAACCGCGTTTCGATTTAAATGACTGATTTCGAAATTTAACTTCCTTTAAAGGCTTTGACAATCGTCAACAACAATTATACTAACTGAAGAGAGCCGACCTTCTTTGAGGTTCAATGTTTCGTGTTTCTTCTTTTTTTTTTTTGTTTATTTATTTGAGCAGCCAGCTTACCGAATATGAAATAAGAGAGGCGATGCCAAAAAACCCACTCTACTGGAACATAATGCACTTGTTCTTGAACCTGAAACTTTTGCAACATTGCATTTCAACTCTGACGAAGCGAACGCCCTCGAATTCGCAAATAAAATGCTTAATGCGGAGCTACTTACAGCTCCTTTTTTGAAGAGAGGGTAGGAGTTAGAAAACCATTATGCATGGTAATAGTGTTACATTTAATTTTTTTTTTTTTGTTTTTTTTTGCCAAGAACTGAATTTATATGTATGAGTAGAATTCCTGTGCCTGTGTACAATATTGGAAGTCTTTCTATGTGTTCCATATAATACGACTATGAGGAGGATGACTATATGACGACGATGGACGCATTTGAAATGAGATATTCCACAAAACCAAACCAATATGGAAAGCTGGATGAAGACCATAAAATACGCAGAAAACAATAAATGCTGAAAATATAAAATGCCTTAGGATGCAGACTAGAATTTCAGATTTCCAGACAATGGCATGGGGACGCTCAGACAAACGAACGACATAAAAGACGACACAGTCTCGGAAATTGAGACTGTGACTTATTTCGTATGTTCTCAATGAGGAAGAGATTTGATAGTTAACTGAGTGGAAACAGTACAATAAAACGGCTTTTTATGTATTGCATTGCCTAGCATTAAACTAATGACATTTTATTTTTGTTTTGCAAAACCTACTTTGAGTAATTGTGATGCTTGTGCCATAAAACAGTTAAACGAGAGAATAGACTGCGGGTTTTTTCTTTGAATAATTATTTGGGATTGATTTTAAAGACATAAATTCCTCAAATAGTTGGAGAAATATTTTTATCATTGTGAATTCTCCGTCGTCAGAAAGCAGCGCTGGCGATTATGTATTAATTATGCAACGGCCTTTTATCATAATTCTTAGGGCCATGCTCACCGATAAAAGGGGATTAACCAAGATTCAATAATGGTTTTAACCTTCAAGTAGGCATTATTCTTTTTTAACTCAGCTCAGAGCAAAGCACGGAGCTGTCGAAAAAAATCTGTGTTTCTTTTTTACGCTGTGCTATTGGCAATATTTGACATGGTGGCTCCACACTATTTTACCATTAATATTTCTGATAATATAAAATTTGAATGCACTAATTTTTTGACACTCGTAATCATTTTCTATTTTTTTTTTTTTTTTTTTATAAAGGAGACATGAAAATTCAAAATGTAGGTTTCTATATTGCATCGATGATGAAATGCAATAATTGCCTTTGATTTTCCGAGTCGTCATTATGGAAATAGTAATGAGTGAATTAATTTACTCTCTCAAATATTCCGTGCGTTCAATCTACATCTGAAATTTCAGATTTCTGAATTTTTGGAGCTTCTTATTGGCCAGCTGTCAAAAGTCATCTCACTTTTCCAAAAATTCAGAAATCTGAAATTTCAGATGTAGATTGAACGCACGGATTGACACTGGAACTGGAACTGGAGCCGCTGCGTTAGCTTTGACATTCGACACACAGAGCGCTCAACTTGTGTTTCTTTTTTTAATCAGACATCAGCTGACAAAAAATTGATCGGTTCGCTTAGGCTCTGCTGAAAACTTTCATAAAACTTCGCCGCCACTCCATCGCCAAACCACTTTTTCACCATTCCACTGTCACTCGCTACTCCACTTCGTCACCACTTCAGTGAGAAGCGCCTTGCCGAAGTGGTGATCGTGCTTTTTTGACACGATAATTTCCTCGTGGCACGGTGGCACGAAAAAGTTCAACATGGCACGTTTTTTTATTCCCCTTATTTTACTTAAAATTAAGCAAATTTCAATTTAAAAAGGGGATAAACACATAATTTTTGATAATGCTCTATTCGTGCAAATTATTTACATTGAGTTTTGTTAAACCCCGTAATAAAATTGATTAGGTACAAGTTTTTCAAGAAAATAGAAGAATTTGTGGATTTTTCATGGGGCACGAAAATTGGCACGTTTTTTCAGAAAACATGACACGTTAATTTTATTGCGGTCGGCAACGCTGGCCTCTTGCTTCGATAGGGCGTGGTTGAACCACAACTTATTAAGCCTAGTACGCATATCGGGAAAAATTTTTCTTTTCATATAAAATTTTTCCCAGGACAAATTTTGTCTTCAGTTTTTTTTTCCAGGCAGTAGTACGCAGTTCACGCGCAAAATTGTGACGTTTGTACCCGCTGTAGGGTGAAGTCTCAACTAAATTTTGCCAGAAAAAAAAATAATGTTCGAAGCATTATTTTGCGGGAAAAAATTTGGCAAAACAGTAATTTTGCACGATAAACACGATCAACTATTATTTATCGATAATTTTACAAAAAGTAAAAAAAAAGAAAAACATTAATTTTGCGCGATTTGTCCAACGTTTTTGTAGAGATTAGAATATGCTTTGCTTCGCATTTACTCTAAACTTCTTGATTTTTCATCTAAATTACTTTTTTTTACATTTTAGTTTTTTTTTGTAAATTAACCTCAGATTTGGAAAAAAAACAGCCTATGTATATTCTCATGTTTCAAGCTCTCGCTCTACCAATTCCCATTACAATCACTTATTGTTAGGTATTTTCTGAGATTAATAGGAACTTTTTTAGTTTAAACTGTAGGTTTCGTGCATGCAGACATATCGTCGCCTGAGAATTGTTTTGTCCCATACGCCATTGGCAATATTTCGAAAAAAAACGAAGTTAAAGGTTTGCGTACTTGGTGTTCCGAAAACCGTGCGATAGGATTTTTTTTAATTGTTTACCCAAAGTTCTACTTATAATGAGTTTTCCTAACAAAATTTCAAAATTTTTTGCTTGACCGTTAAGAAGTTACGCGAATTTACGTAAAATTCAACTTTTTTCACGTGTGTCCCACCTCCAATATTTTGTCACTGAAAAGTTTTCTCATACACGTTGGAAACAAAATTGTTTATGTAATACGTGTTAAGAAATGATTTTGATCCTGATCGGTAGATAATAAAACACAGCTGCTGTAATGGAGGTGGTACAAACCAAAACTAAATTTTGTATTGCGATCAGTGTCCCATAAACATAGCTTTCCTTTAACACATATGCACGTGGGACAAATCAATTCTGTCAAAGAAAAAATTCCGGAAAATTGTATGAAAAATGTGTACCAAACGTCAAAAAATGGTTTATGGGACAAAACAATTCTACAAACCGTTGATTTTCCTGGATATGGGACAAAGTCTATGCTCAATATCTCAGGATTGGTAGTACACATCGCAAATCGGATCACAGATTTAGAAAGAGCATTCCAAATTAGAATAGAATCCGTCCCTAACTCAAAAACCACAAAAGTAGCGTATGGGACAAAATAATTCTCATGCGACGATATGTGTAACGCGGTGCTACATATTTATGTTCATATACATATCGTCGGTTCGGAAGAAAAACGACAAAACTCATTAAATCTCATTTTTCAAAACAGACAACAGAAAATTGAATACAAATTTGAATTTCAATTCATCTGTTAAAATATTAGCAGCCCGCAGTAAATCATTAAGTTCCAAATTTTGTATTACCTAGAGTCCGGTATTTTTCCAATTAATAGTTTTTATTTTATTTACAAAAATTCATTTCATTTGTTGAGTTGTTTCGATTTTCTTCCGAACCGACGATAGTAAATATGCATTTCTTTTAAATCATATCGCTCGTGAGTGTTGCCAGAAAAACCGATTTATCGTATTTCTCCCGATTTTCAGAAGTATTTCCGATACACCGATTTTTGATGTAAATATGGCATTTCCTCCCGATTTTCTTAGATATATTTTCCACTTTTGAATTTACATAACTTATAAATTTATTAAAAAGAATTATCTATATCTTTACCTTTCTGTACCTAACTTAAAATATCCCATTTGTCATTTAATCGCAATTATCATGAAATCGGTTCTCTTCTTTAAAATGCAGCGTATTAAACTGTACATTTTTCCGATCGTTGTCACTGTCACGGTCACCGTTGTCTTTTCTTATGTTTTGGTGCGGTTTCGCTGGTAGTTTAGTTCTACTTTATCTCCCTTGGTATTAATTGATGTTTTATTCATTTAGGGCTACTTGCACGAAAGTTTTCTGACAGAACTAACCTCTGATTTAAAAAATAATTGAGAGTTTTTTCATTGATTATATAGAATCAAATCACGTTGTAGCAAAATATTTTTTTTTTTAAGTTATCCTCACCACCTTTTTTGTTTTGTTAATTTTGAAAAAATATTCGTATCCACTTGTTAAGTGTTTTCCGTGTTTGTAATTAAAAATCGAGAAGCGTTTATTTATTTATCTAAACTTGAATTTTTATCTTCTGTTTATTTCGTGCGAGTGGGCCTTAGAAGACAAATACCTAGTAGATATGTACCTACATTTTTGTTAAACTTCTAGCCAAATGTCAACTGTGTTTAAACACTATAATTGCTTTCAAAAATCAAAACGAATTTAAATAAAGCTAAGAAAAACATATATATTTCATTGTAAGCTGCATGGTCTGTGTCTAAACGATTTCAATTTAAACAACAGAAAATAAATTTAAAAAAAAGTAAAATGAAACAATGAATACTAATACTTATCTTTAAAAAAATAGCGATTTGCTCAAAATTTTTTTAAACTAATGTCGTTTTCCGTTGGTCACTCCTAGCACTCTTTTTTCACTCGATCCACACTCCAAACACTCCAAAAACCTTCCATTTGCTGTTCGGAGTGATGATTTAGGAGTGTTTTTTCACTCCGGATTTTATTAAGGAGTGCTAGGAGTGCACTCTGAAAACACACATACTTTTAAAAGTATGTGTTGGATTAATTGTCAAAATAGTAAATGCTTCTTCTTAGGATGTTCTGGAATTGAAATTATTGAAGAATTCATTTTAGTTTTAACTTCTACATAGATACACATATTACGGAAGAGAGTTTTTCATATTCCATTGGAATCAAAAAGGAGTGAAACACTCTGAAAATCCAATCGAAAACGACATAATAACCCGGTTAACCCCGATTTTCGATGTGCTAATCTCCCGATATCAAAAAAAAATTATGGCAACACTGTACGCTCGTTAAACTCGTCATAACTCAAAATATATTGTTTCGACATAAATTCTATTGAAAATTTCGCTAAAAATGCTATGGAAATACAACATTAGTGTAAGAAACAAGATACAGATGGTCGTGTATAAAACTCAGAAGGGTTATCTATATTGATGTTCTACAAAATTAAAGCCAAAAATATTTTACTTAAGATTTCCTAGTTAACTTAAAACCGTCATATTTTGAGTTATGACGGTCTTGTTTTTAATGAGCAATATCTATGAATTTGCTAACAATTTTCAGACTTTAAATCCACAGTAGAATCGGTTTTATAACGAAAGTATACGCACGGCCCTCTTTAGCTTAACCTGATGGCTTCGGTCCTGATATGTAGAAACCAAAACTTAAATTTATCTCGCTCCAAATCAAGCCCAATAATGTCTGTTCTGTGTATATTGTGAAACTCAATAGAAAAATAAAAATTCACACTTGTACCTACGAGTTGACAAGAAAGCTGCTAGGTTTATCAAAATATTTAAACATATTTAAAATAAATAAACTGCCAATACTTACTGATTTTCGTGTCTCGTATACCTATACCTACACATTAGACGCTGCTAATTATTTGATATTATTTATTTTTCATCTGAATGAGGTTAATTGAAACGTGGTGAAATATTTTGTTTTCAGCAGTTGTTATAAAAAGTATACAATACATATCAATCATATACAATATTCGTATGTAGATAGGTATTGTATTCATAAAACACTAAATACTGCTTTATAAATAAGTATTTAATAAATCAAACAAAAGTTACAATATCAAACGATTGAATAAATATATGTATGTATGTACATGAATGTATGTAAAGCACATTTTTGAGATATTTCGTATATTTCTACTGGCCCTGTTCCACTTAGTTTTATTCAAAAACCATCATTTTTAAAAGAACACAGACAGACTTTAGTTTAAACATTTTCATTTTTTGTTCTGTTAAAATAATAATGAAAGAATTTTAAATCAATAAAGCAATATAGCTACACATTATATACAAGCTCAGCTACACACACATGTATAATGAGTATTATAGAACATACACACCTATCAAATTTGATTAAGATTCTTCTCACTTGTCAGTTAATTACTTAATCATGAATCAAAAAACCACGATTATCTTACGGTTATAATGGGATAGAAAATTTTTCAATTAATGTCAATCAACGAAGACAAAAAAATAAGAAAGTATAAGAAGAAAAAGTGTACACCTAATAAAAGTGAGAAAGTTGAATTTTGTAGATTTACAACTAATTATTACGATGAATTAACAAGCGGAAGGGAACAAAGAGATTTTAAATTTTCACAAAAAAAACAAACAACATAAATAGTTTTTAATTTACGCCAAAAGCTAAATGGTGAATTATTGCAATTTATCATAATTACTCCAAACTATTTTTTGCTGTCGCAGATATTTATTTTTTTTTTAGAGAAAAAGCAAAACTTTTATATACATACCTACGATAGTAAATATTATGTAGGTATTGTTGATTGTTGACATATTATATACTTACATCAATGAAAGATGCAATCCAATCATGTTTTAATTTAATTCAATTTTAAGTGTTTTATTTAATAATGCTCACTCATCTTTTTGTATAATATTAATTCGCCCGTTTACCCCGTTCCGTACAATGAACTCAAGGGTCTAAGTTGATTTTTATGTTTGTTGGCAATATGAAAGGAAAGTAGTACCGTGTGACAAAATTGCTTAATAGCTGGTCATAATAATTGATTCAACGTTTTTCTGGTTTGTAAAAAAATATATAAAAAGGGGATAAACATTAATTATGGTGCGATTTCATTTTCGATATTGAATAGGATTTTTAGCTTGTCATAATTAATATACAGCGATTGAAATTAGCATTCTGATTTTGGATCTCATTTGCCTTCATTCAAAAATATAATAAAAACAACTGTTTAAAACTATATATAGTACCTACGGATTAACGGATTTTGTGTTGTAATAGGTTTGAAAAGATTAATTTTAGATTAATTTTTGTTTTCACCTTTTATAAATTTCTGCGAAGCTTATAGGCTTTTTTTTTTACTCTTGTATTTCAAGAATTTGATTCTGGAAGTGAAAATATTATTAGTCCATTGACATGTTACAAAATTTTGGCCTTACCTTGGATTATTTTTTACTGAGCCACAGTTTTTTGATTGATAGAATTCAAGAAAAAAGGTTAGAACCACAAACAATTTTAAACAAATTCAATGAAATTCATGAAGATTCATAAAAATCGATTACATTTCAAAGAAAAAATATTTATTCTGGCATCAAAGCACGAAATAAGGTTAGAACTAGAACCAATGGAAGTTTTGTGCTAACTTTGCAGAAGGTACACAACAAGCACTTTATGAACTTTCTAAGAACTTGTTTGTGTAGTTTTGCATTGGCTATCGCTCAGTTGTCCTCCAAAAATCACGCGAATAACAATAGGTCGCGGTAAACCATTAACTGAAACGGATAAGGCAAAAATTTCGACTCTTAAAGATCACACATCAATACTTGCAATACAAATAAACCGAAGTAACCATGTTGTGTAAAACTTTTTCAAAGATCGCGTAAATTACGTTGAAAACTACAAAAGTGGTCGGCCATCAACTGTATCTGCGGTGCAGAAACGTTGTTTAATCCGAAGTGCTTCGAATTGTTTCAAGTCTTCCTGGCAATTGTTGGCTGAAAACAATTTATCAGTTAGTGTTCGACGACGCACATTGGGGCAAAACGACCCAAAAGCTGGCAATAATTCAAAAAATTAAATTGCAAATATAATAAATTTTTTTTAATATTTTTTAATAGTTATATCCATCCATTAAAAAAGTACTATTTATTTTTTATAGACCTTCCCGTTTATTCGTAGAAGCCGTGACGTGATGGTTAGTGCGATGGACTGTCATGCCGGAGGTCTAGGTTCGATCCACAGCCTCGCTACCTAATAATTTAAAAAAAATATAACGGCTACTGCCTTTTAGGAATTGACAAAACCTCCAAGAGTATCTATCTCTTGTCATAGAAAAGTGCCGCTCACATTAGCCGTTCGGATTCAGCAATAAACTGTAGGTCCCCTCCATTCTTGCACACACGCAAACAGGAATGGTTGAGAGTTGTAAGTCACTAGGCCCTAGTTCTTCATAAGCTGTTGGGGCATCAAATTTATGTTTATTTATTTTTTTTCCCGTTTCTACACAACACATTTTTTTTATGTCGAATTCCTTTTAACAAAAAAAATCGATTTGTTCAGAAGAAAAAATCGATTTTTCTATGGACAAATTCCTTGTATTGAAAGAAAAAAATCGATTCTGTTTAGAAAAAAAATCGAATTTTTTTGGTAGAAGGAAGTCGCTAAATTAGTAGTTAGCTGCACTAGAAGTATTTAAAATTGGCGATTTTTCATCCTGATCCTTGAGCACTGATGTTATTCTTTTTTTTTATTTTTTTTTATTCATTAAAAATTTAAGTATGTAACTATCAACTTCGGGTATTTTTAAGTGATTTAAACCAATTTCTTATTTTTATAGGTAAATATATGTGTAAATTTTGAGTAAAGTTCATTAATCAGTTTTTAAAAAGTGTAATTTTAGAGTTTTTCTGAATTGCATAGACTTTTAAATGCTACTTTTCCACACTTTTTGTGATGAGTGTTTTTGTAACTCCCGAGCCTTATTTTTTTTATTAATTTTTTCGTTGCTTAAGGAATCTATTCAAACTCAATTTTGTTTTACAAGAACCCAACTTGTTGGTATTATGAAAAGATGTGAGAGTGTTATGATTGACTCCATTTGGATTAAAAAAAAAACATCTCCTAATCACGACAAATAGTACCGAAATTAGCCAAGTTAAGGAATTGAATAGAACTTTTTCACATTTTATATCCGAGTTCAAAACGCGTTGGGACAAAGCTTCTAGAGTCGAAGAAAAGTTTTATAAAACAAACGCAAATTGGCTCAATACCTCAATTGATTTTTGAAGGGCAGAAGAATCTGCAACGAAACGTGGTCGTCCGGAAGTGCAAATTGAAACATCTTCTGAACGCACAAAAAGGCTAAGAACTCAACACCTGAGAGAAACCGTTTCAATGCCTGTTTTAAATTATGCAAAATGAGCCTCAGAGCTTCTGGGCAGATTCAAGCCTTCAAACTTCTAAGACGGACGAGCTGAAATTTACAGAAAAGCGTTTAAAGATAAGGATGTTTGAATGTCTTTTACATGTCTACAAACTACCTGTTAAAAAATGGCAAATTCGCGAAAATGACAAGGCAATGGTGGCAGAAAATAACGCTCGCTTTCAAAAAGAATTCCGAATAAAATGTGGGTTAATTGTTAATAGGCCAAAACCTGGATTTGGCAACAGTAAGGCCCATCGCCCACTAGGCAACTTTTTGTTGCGAAACTAAAAGTTGCTCGGAGTTGCTTGCCATCGCTCACTAGGCAATTTCCGAGCAACTTTTGGGTTCAGTATTTTTAATTGACCTTGTATTTTGTATTAGTGACGATACAAAATTCGTTCAGTGTGAAAATAAAACTTGTTTTTAGGGTTAAAAGCCTCTCATTTGGCAAAAATTTTGGAAAATTCCCAAAAGTTGCTGGAAGTTGCTCGGAAATTGCCTAGTGGGCGAGGGTAAGCAACAAAAAGTTGCCGGGAAAAAGTTCCGCAAGCAACTCCGAGCAACAAAAAGATGCGCAACTAAAAGTTGCCTAGTGGGCGCTCTCCCATATAAGCTAATGTAATTGGATTGGTAGCAACAAAAAGTTGCTAGGGCTAGCAACAAAAAGATGCCTAGTGGGCGATGGGCCTAATGATGGAAACACTGCTAGACGGTTTTTCAAAAATCCTGAACTTTCTGCTGAAATAACGAAAATTGAATTGGAACTAGTTAAAAAATGCACTAAATTATGATTGTAGTTGCCAGTGGATATGCAATTGATGTTGATAAGTTCCGAGAGTATACGCGCGAAACAGCAAGACTGTTTGTCAGTAAATATCCTTGGTATTATATGCCCCCAACTCTTTAACGGCCTAAAAATAATACAATCTGCATTGTTGCCAGTTGGGCAGCTTTCTGAGGAAGCGCAAGAGGCTCGTTATAAAGATTTTAAGAATGTTAGAGCATTTTTCAAGAAAATCAAGTCGCGAAGAAACAAATGAGGATATCTTCAATTATTTTTTGCTTAGCTCTGATCCTATCATTACATCAAATCAAAAGCCACACACAAAAAAATTGCAGTCTTATGCCTCAGAAGCACTACGGCTATTGAAACTTTCAAGCATTCCGGAAGTTAACATTTATATTGAAACCAACATTTCTGATGACGAAAGTGATGATAGTGATGAACTTATAATTTTCTTTTAGTTTTTTTCATTTAAATAAAGAAAATCGATGAGAATAAAAAATTTTAAATTAAAAAATGTATTTTTTTAAACCTGGTTTTCTTCACAATTAGAGTCGAGCTCTATTATTAAGTCTCTTTATAGTCTTAAAATAACCTTTTAATCTGAAAAATATTAAAATGTTTATTATTACCCAAATAATGGGCGTTTAATTGGGCGATTAAATGGGCGTGGTGATTATAGCTTTTGGTATGACCTAGTAAGAGTCTCAGAAGCATACATGCAGAATTTCAGGTTCTTATAGCTCTAATGGCTGATTTAATACGAAGTTTTAAGGCATTCTGCCCCACTGTGCGACGTGTTCAACAAATTTTAAGTTCCAAACATCTGAAGTTCAAGAAAATAAATGAAATCAAAATGAAATATGCAATAAATATGAAAAGAGTCCTCATTTGGTATCAAATCAACATTGATTGCTTTTAAGTGCATCAAAACTTAAATTAAAAATTTTAAATGATCAGTTTCAATAAAAAGCTATAACTGGCACCTAATGTATTAGTTTTCATTTAAAAAGGCAGAGGAAAGCAAAAAAAAAGTAACATGATCACTTTTAGCTTGATGAATAGGTGCCCAAAATTATACTGATTTTAAATTAACATTAAAATTCTCTCTCATGATCTGCTTTTTTTATAGTAGGTTAGGTATATATGAATATATTAATACAGTACCGTTTTATAATTTTTTTTTATAAATGTATAGTTATATTTATGTAAATTAAGCCTTTCAATTCGTTGCCTTGAGCCATAAAAGCGTATAATTGCAACCCAATCGGTTTTTGTATATAATTTTATTAAGTTTTTAAAATCCAACCTAAATGTTTGTTTAATTGTGATATTCTTTTTTCTCTTGACTAATATTAACATTTATGTTTATGTATGCAGGTAATTTATACGTCAAATTTAAATTAGTAAAATAGTTGACATTTGTGTTGTATTAAAACAAAAAAAAAACTGTTTAAAAAAAATTCTCTTCACATTGACTAAATTCAGACTGTTAAAATCCTTAAATGGCCTACTTATGGGAGGCTATTCATACTTATAGCAGTATATTTATTCTTCTTGTGGGATTACATACGCCACTTTGTAAAGCTGCTTAACTCTTTCTAAGGGAGTGCGTCTTTTCCTATAGGAGTGTCTGGAAAGTAAACGAGTATGCGGAACTTAAAAAAAAAATCTCTCACGTTTTATATTTCTTTTTTGTGTGTGCGTCATGCTCTCATATCAAAAAAATTGATGTGTTTTTTGATGCGAGTATTTATTGGGAAAGTAAATTGACAAAGGTACACTTATTAATTGTGATAATTGTGGCATACCTACCTAATTCAAACTAAAATCTTGTTGCAAATAAAATTTTATCTACTATTTTGAACATTTTGCTTCGAAAAATAACAACGCGCTTTGAAAAAAATGCGTATTTAAATAATTTTGTTCTTAATTTTTATCAGAAAAAGGGTTACCATTAATACTTTTTTTTTTTGTCAAAAAACGTTAATGCATGATTTACAGGACAGACAAAATTTCATTATTTTTTTGTCTGTCGTTCACTGTCATTATTATTTTTTATAACAAAAAAATGTAGGTATATAAAGGTACGATTTGTCAGATGATTTTGTGGTATTTATAATTGAATCGTTTTTTTGAAAAATAATGCCAACAAGACTGGCTTTAAATATTGCCATTTTTCTTATAAACTGCATATTCTTCCGCCTCTTTTTTGCAAATAATAACAAAACACAAGAAAAAATTAACTTGCATTTATTTTCTTCCCGATTTCTAGTATATAGATTTAATCAGAATACCATTATTGCTTAAAGAAATCAGTATATTCGAACTTGGAGGTTCATTGAATTCTGTATGCAATTAACATTTTCGAAGAGGTTTTAAATTTAAAACTACAACCATTGTGTGTTTACATAACTTATACATACTTAAAAAACAAAGTCGCATAATACATTTAAAAGGCTTTAGTCACAATTTAAAACCAAAAAATATTTCATTAAGACCATATTTTTATGTTACGGTAACCCGTATTGAAATATGGCTGCTGTTCACCGATACTTTAACTCTTGGTTTAATGTCTTTATGAGATCATTGTTATACTTACGCAGTGAGTAAGAGCGCTAGAAGACAAAGCACTTCTTATGAGCATTCAAATGCTCTTATGAGACTTCAGTTTGATGTTTTGCAAGCAAACGAAACACTTCTTATGAGAATTCAAATGCTTATAATGTGACTTAACGAAAAACGAATTTCTGTGGCGCGTTCTTTTTCTTTATACATTCTATCTATTGCTGATGTATAAAACACAAAAAAATCATTAATTCTGTTAGATTTCTGTTCTGAATCAATAAAAATACATTATAATATCATAATTTTTGGAAGTAAATTAAGTTTGGTATTATTTGAATCCCTTTTTATAAAACTAACGCAAGAGCAATTTGCGTTCTCAAATTATTTAATACCTACTCATACTCATGCAGCCTTATTTATTAACTCGTTTTAGAGACGGAGTAAGGTTACTCCGACTTTACGACACCTCTAATCCTGAAAAATTTATTCATAAAAAATACATGCGGAATAGAGGCGGAGTAAGCTAAAACTGGTACATAGGAGGAATAAAGCCGGAGTAAAGCCGTTTTAGTATTTATGTCATTTTGACATGACATCAGCATCGTGTGAAATTTACAAAAAGGTGTGCAAACGAAATCCCAGTTTTCAGACCGTTTTCTTTTATTTTGCTTATCATTAAATAGATAGGTACTTATTTAGATAAAATAAAACCAATAATAATTACTTTAAATTAATAATTTGTGGAAATCAGCCATGTTTATAATAATCAGAGTTTTAGATTTGTCATTTTGTGATAATATATTTTATAAATAAGAATTTGGTTGACGTGGCGTAAAGACGGTAAGTGCTTCGACTCGGTTTAACTATTCCGAGGTTGAAACGAGTATTAGTGAAATCTATTAAATAAGGCTGATGGTGTTTAATATTAGTACAATGAACCAAGTTTTTTAATCCCTCTCTTTATAATAAGACCAAACCAAAAAATCGATCCACATTAATGAACTTGTCACTTGTTTCCGGCCGATAGCGTATCCGGATAGAAACATGAACAGAAGCAAACTTTCTTCGAAAAAGGAACGCACTTCTGTATAATTCAATTAAAACAGCAGTACGATTGACATTTAAAAACTTTAACTCCCATTCGGCTCTTGAACTCTTATTTATGTATTGTTATGGGATTTCGTAACCAGAAACTTAAAAGACTTAAATTGATCTAGATATAGGATTTAAATATGTACCTACTTTGATGATATTTGAAAAATGCTAACCACTTATAATAAGATTGTATCTAGACGATTATGAGTATTATAAGAAGATATTAATTGTTAAGCATAGATATGAGATAAAAAAGAGTCTTAAGGGAGTTTTTTTTTCTGGAGAGTTTGATAATTGTGTGGGATATAAATCATCTTATGTACATAAACCAACAACTACTTTTGTTGTAGGTATTTTATAAGAGAGAAAACAGGGTTCCACTATAAAATTCATTAGATTATTTCCTCCAACTGAAATTTTGAACAAAGTTTTGAAGAAAGGTTTTTTCTTTGTTGTTAATTCTTATTTAAATTTTATTGGTCATATGTATAAGTAGTATAATATAATAAGAAATTCCAACATTTCCAAAATAAGCGCCAACCTAATAGGTACCTACTAGAAAAATCCGTCAACATCTTAAAGTCGTTTAAGAATGTTGAGCAACAAACCTTTGAACTTAAATTTAAATTAAATCGATGTAAATAAAAATTAAAATTTTAATATCATTTTGGATTAAATTTTTTAAAACAAAATACGTATAGTTATGTTGGAGATACCTACAAATCTCCCATGAATTTTGAATTAAAGATAATAAAACATATTTATTTGTTATATTATCTTTGGTGGAATGGTTTACCTAGTTCTTCATCCAATTTTGATATTTAGAACTTTAAAAATAATGCGTTCATCGGTACCTATCTGCTCCGAAATTATATTCCCTATTTTCTTAAAGCTTAAAGAGCAGTCCGAAACCACCACATCAAACCAGAAATTTGTAGGTGGCTGCCTAAAAATTAACCTTGAATTCATGGCACCGTAGACCATACACCATACCTACCTATTATAGGTAGGTACTGGCTTATGAATTTACCTACCCAAAGTAGGTACCTACCCTACCTATGTACCTATCTAGTTAAGAAAAAATAGATATCTAGCTTTAAAAAGTCCTAAAATAATTAATAATTTAGGTAGGTAGGTAGGTACCTATATAAAACTAATAAGAAACTCCCTATTAAATTAAAATTTTTGTAGGTAGGTAGGTACCTATAAATATCTATGTTTATAGATAGTTGGTACATTTTGTATATACGAGTAGGTATATCGTATACCTTTACCTCATCGAGTTATTTCCTAGAAACATGAAAATACAAATTCTCTAAGTGTCTAACCACAATACCGTTAAGTCTTACCAGGTAAAGCAAATTCCTCAAAAAATCAAACACGAACACACCCAACTATGTAGATTCAAGCTCTTAATCAAATAGATGCCGCAAATAGTCAACCACATTTCCGCAACAAATCTGAAGATAGATCGATACAACTACGTATAGGTATATAATGTATGTACATAAGTTTAGATAGGTACCAGGTAGGTATGAGGAATGTTAAAAAAATAACTATACATATAAATATAAATCCGGAGTCAGTAGACTATACTTATGATATCGTATTTCATTTTTCACTCCAAAGTGGCATAACAAAGAAAAAGTGCAAATATTTAAAAAATGTAAAACAATCCTACGTCCCACCAACCTCATCAAATCAACTTGTATCCTGTGGTTTTATCACACATAGGTATACAAAAATAAGTCCCCCTTCTCAAAGTCAAATTTTAAATTGAAATTAAAACACACAATGATAGGTATTATAATATTGGCAACATTTCGACCTGTTGAATCACAGCAAAAATATGCTTAAAACCAGGCAAGGCACTTAATACGACACGTAACAACTAAAAAGAACAACGACAACACAAAAATACACCCAAGCCCCATCAACAATATTATTGCTGCCACTTCAACAATGTTCAACCCAGCTCCGGCTTCCAATCCCAATTCCAAGCCCCAAGTAGCCAACAAAAGAGGAAACCTCAAAAATACACACGACATCAAGGTAGGTATTCGAATATTGTTTTACCTACCTATTTTTCTAACTCACCACACCACCAGTATTGGTAATGCTTATGGTTATTTTACTACAACACAACAACGATGTGATGGAGAACTTCAACCGAAAACTAGGCGCAGTGTGACAACCTTTGTGAGCGCCAAATCAATTCTAAACAGTGTCAGTGGCTTTGAAACCCCGTTCCAAAGCAGAAACACCCAACTCCACCACCACCCCCTTCTATAATATTCATCATGCATCTCAAATAAACACGTTTAGATACTTGAATGTACCTATCTACAAAAAAGAGATACACTTTCCACTCTACTAAGAGTATCTAAAGTATCTTAAAGTGGTTTGTTTTGAAGTATGGATTATAAAACACGTGCAATTACGGTGAATTAGTCGGCCATCATAGTAGTTTAACCTGTTTTTGTTTTTTATTTTTCATTTCTTTAGAAATTCAAAAATGCTATAAAAGTAATTATCAATCTTTTTCTAGATGAATACCTACATTAATGTAAATAAAGCAAATTCTTGGAAATCAAGTAGGTGCATATGTGTGTGTGTTTTAATTTCAGATAAAACTGACCTGACCCTCTAAACAGGGACCACATCCTTTTTGTATAAAACGATACCTGGGAAAAATATAAAATGGATGTAGATAGGTACATTATGTAGGAACTTACCTGCTTGAATCTTCCCTTGGGTTAAATTGCTTTTATCCGAATAGAAGTTGATGTTATTGTTGTTGTTGGTGTTCTTGTAGTTTTGATTATAAATATCCTCCTTCACCGTTTGCTGGTTGTTTCACCTTGTAACGAAGATCGAATCAAGAATGTACGATTCTTCATTAATACAGGTTTTTTCGTTGTTCAATGATGAGTAATCCACAAGCAGATACAAAAAAAACATAAAAATCAAGGAACATTGATGACGAGGACTTTTTTAATCATTAATTTTTCTGGTAATTCGAAATGCAACTTCCACATAGAAACACAAATTCCAAAGGATTTATCAAGATCCAAACAAAAAAAAAACAAAACTTCATATAAATACAAAAAAAAAAAAAAAAAAACAAGCCAAAAAATGCAGAATAGACGCTTAGAAACTTGTTTAGATACACTTGCACTTGCCACACTTCTTTCCTCTATTCCTTGATTAAATATTTATTTTTCAAAAAATAAAATAGAAAAAGATACACAAATTTTCACTCGCCATAATATAGATACGAATGAATTTCCATAGATACAACTTGTTTTCTTGCAATTTGAGATGAGAAAACATACAAAACTATATAAAATAATCAACGTATACGAACACACACAGCGAAAAATATTTTTCGTTTTAAATACACAAAAGATATAGTTAAAGTGGAGATTGACTTTTGTTTTGTGTCTAGAAGATAGATTATCTCCTTAACAATAAATAATAGATAATATTTCTTCAACAGTATAAGGTGCTAGATGATGACGATTTAAGAAGAACTAAACAATAGAAAATTGAATTTTTTAATTTAACGGACTTTTAATAACACGTCCGCTGTAATCCACAGATACGTCCAACAACTCCGATAGCACGATTGAAACTGCTTTAAAAACTTGTTTTTAAAATAAACGTTTGAATCGAATTCAATCGGTCTAACACATACAAGTGCAGCAAAAGCGCATACTGAATTAACACATAGAAAACAAAAAAAGGCACACAGATACACAACGAACAGTACAGGTAGTTTTGTAGAAAAGATACCAAAGTAGAAAACCTGCTGCTGGGGAGTTTTGCGTATACTTTGTTGAGGAAACATTTTTTGGTGCAACATTAAATTTGCCTGGCATATGTTTTGTTGCTAGATGCCGAAGAGCGTCAGCGTGGTGGATAAATAGTTTAGTTGTTGTTCATAGAAGGTTTGGATATATGTTTTGGGTATAGTTTGGGGAATACTTTGAAGCAGATACATTGTACTGGCATATGAATCAGAGTTGTCGCTCAATTAAAATGACAGCCTGAAATATTGGAAAAAAAATATTTTTTTTAACTTGAATAACAAACTAGATTTTGAATATTTATTTATGATATGATCAATATATTCGTGGGTAAGTTCAGTACCAGTTTCAGCATTTTAGCAAAACTCCAAACTTCTCGATTCCTTATACTTTTGAAAGGGTAAAGCGAAAGATTTGAATACAATACTCATGTTGGGCGCCACTTACTGAAAAATAAAATTTGAATTAAAAAAAAAACTATTTCTGGTTGAGTGTATGAATAAATTTTTTGTAAGAAAGGGGGTTTAAGAAAAACACGGTCTATTATTATTTCATGTAACAAGTTTTTATTAGGTATGTTTATATTGAAAATTCCTTTAGAGTTAATTTTTTAAATAAAATAATTTGTTTTATGAAATCATGCTAGGTAGGTACTATACATTTACTATTTACATTTTGTCTTACCTTTCAAAGTTTTTCACCTTATCGATATGAGAAATATCATAATCTTATAAATTCTCACGTTGGGCGCCATTATGTTATGACATGCAAATAGAATGTCTATATAAAAAATTAGTATTTAAAATAAATAAATAAACCACAGGATAAAATTATGTGAGTACATAAAAAATATATAGCAATGTGTGGAACACATGTACAATTGTACATGTAAATACATGGAATTTACAGTTAAAACCGAATAAAAAAAATTTAAAAATCAACATAACTTTAAATTAATTAAACAATTTTTGAAATTGTTTTAATTCCACTGGAATGAATACAATCTGATTTCATTGTTTTAAACATCGTTGCACAGGTTTCCTAAAAAATAATTTTAAGTTTAAAAAAATTAATGAACCCGTTTTTGTTTAGACTGTTTGGTAACTTGAATTATCTTGCAAATTTTCACAAAAACCCATATAAGAAAAAACCCAAGTGTGGGGAAAAGTTACCAAACAGGCATGACATTGCATTCCGAAATTGGCAACACTTCCTGCCAGAGTTGAAGTGTTTGAACAAAAACATCTTATTCGATTGTGGTTTTGTTGCACAAATGAATAAAATAGATGCATCATGCAACAAACAAGCAAACCACCCACATTCTGCAGATATACAGATTCTATAGTTTCTTATTTGATATTCGTATTCGGTTTCATTTTGATGCGCAACGCGACTTTATAAAGATGAAGTTTGCCAAATGCATTCCTTATTGAATAATGGGAATTTGTTATCGTGGGATGGATGAGGCTGTGAATGAGTCTCAGTCTGGGATACAGGGAATAAAGAACAACACAGTATTGCATGAATATGATAAATGGAACTCCATTATGTTAGATTGACAGATACAAAGTTTATGCGGTAACTGGTGGGGTTATTTCTTTGACGGTTATAACTTCTTTGTGTTGACATTATGACGGTATATACATAGTTTTATTTTGGTTTTAGACATTAGTCAATGGTTTTTTTTTTGTATTTATTTAGATTTCAATTCAATGAAAAGATGAATAGGTTTTTTTTGTCATTAGTCTGAGTGTAATTTCGCATCCAGTGTAAGTGTTGTTGGTGAAAAAAAAATGTTGCTTTCAAGGGCGAACGCAGGATTTCGTTTGGAGGGTGGGGGCAAACTCACGTTTAATTTTATTTTCTTTAAGCAAGATATCAAGTCCTAGGGCTGACACAGGTGTATGACGCCTTTTAATAATTAGTAAATATACCTACATAAAATTTCCAGATTCCAATTTTCTTTTTTTTAAAACAATTTAGAAAAAAAAAAGATAAATTAACATTTATGTATATCTCTTTTGGGCTGCAAGTCCCTAAAAAAACTTCCCGGCAAACTAATGGTATATCACTTATTGTAAGCAAGAAATAAGCACTCCTGTTTAAAAGAAATCATGTAGTTCTTAAGCAAGATTTAGGTAGAAATGGTGGCCCCGAGAAAAAACCTAGCTTAGTGACTCAATTTGCGGTAAAGTGCGCCATTTTGATGAGCAAATTTTTAGTATTATTTAAAATTTTCTAAAAATTGCTTTAATAATTTCGTAATAAGGATAATATTCAGTACATATTTTTACCGTTTTAGTTTTTTGACGGCTTAAATTTTAACAGATTGTGCATCGTAATTAGGGTGTTCGATATTTTTCCAACTAATTTTTTGTTTGAATCAGACACCCCTGTATCAAAAGTTTGACCAAAAAAAAACTTTGGCTGCGGTAATTAACTCGTTCCTCTAAGGCCGTAGGTACTTTTATCATAAAAATATTACGGGATTTATTCACTTTTTTTCTCCCGATCAACTGCATATGTTCTTAGTTTTCTTGCTAATTTTGATTATGTGATCATACCTTTAAAAAACCCCATTCAAAGTTTAAGGATAAGAAGAAATCTTAGAAGTAGAGGCACGGGTATTGTAGGGCATACACTTTTGATTTAGGGATTAAAAATAAATTACAAATTCGGTGGCACGCACGACAGTTCGTGTAAAAACAGGGCCTAGTGTCTTACAACTCGTAACCATTCCTGGTATGCGTGATATTAACAGGAATGGAACGAAGGAAACTATAGTTTACTATCGAGTCCGAACCAAACGGGTAAGGTGAGGAAAAATTATTCATGACAAAAGTTAAGCCTAGTATACAGTTCTTTAAAAAAAAAAAACTATTGTGGTGAAAAAAAAGATTTTTTTTCGGAAAAAAAATATCTGTGGTGAAACTAATTGTTTTTTGGTCAACTATTACACGGTGCCTCTAGAGTCATGGCTCTCCGATGTCTTGTCTCTTTCATACTCCTTTAGGTTCATAAAAAGTCATTACTCTTGAGGCACCGTGTAGGCACAAACTAGATTTTTTGCACAAAACAATGTCACTGACATTGCTTTACTTTTGGAGGATTTGTAAATTTTTTGCAAGACGCAGTAGCCGTAAAAAAACATTTTTTGGTTTTAGGTGGACAAGGGTGGGAAACGAACCCAGACCTTCAGCATGAGAGTCCTACGCACTAACCATTATGTATATACAACGGCTACTATTTAGGGGTCTCTGATCAAAAAAAAGTTGTTTGGGCAACAACAGACAAGGACAACCTAGTGTATATAAAAGTAGCTAGTTAGTAAAGAAGTCGGCTGTGAACTCTTAGCTTCCCATATATGGGATATTCGCAAAAAAAAGTATGCAGTCTTAAAGTTCAGTAATTGGTCATAAAAGGTCGGGTAGTTTAAGAAATTGGTTTTATTCCAGGGTTGAAGTTTTTCAAGGTCACCCACGATTTTTGGCACCTCATTTAGGGGATATTCGCAAAAAAAATATACCTACCACTTGAAGGGCCATTTGATAGTGACAAAAGGTCAGCAAGTTTTAGAAATTGGTCAGGAATAGTTTTTTTTTTAATAATTTTTTAAAGTTTTTTCAAGGTCATTACAAGGCCATTTGAACTTTTAGCACCTCATTTATGAGATATTCGAAAAAAATGTATACCATCGGAAAGGTTTACTGAATCCTTCTAAAAGGTCAGCTAGTTTCAGAAATTGGTCAGCCATAGTTTTTTTCTATGAATTTTTAAAGTTTTGTTTAAGGTAATTTCAAGGTCGTATAGACTGTTACCACTTTATTTATGGGATATTCGAAAAAAAAAATGTATACCATCCGAAAGGTACCTACCTCAATCCTGATAAAAGGTCAGCTAATTTCAGAAATTGGTCAGCCTTAGATTTTTTTAATAAACTTTTAAATTTAATTTTTTTCAAGGTCGTATAGACTGTTAGCACCTCATCTGTGTAATTTTCCAAAAAAAAATATGCATAGGTACCATCCAAAAGGTTATTTGAGACTTATAAAAGAGTTACTAATTTCAGTAATCGGTCAGTCATAGACTTTTTTTATGATTTTTTAAAGTTTAAAAAAAAAGGCATAAAATAAACACTATCCGTTGAATTCAAAAAATTAAAAATTAAATAAGGTAGAAACACATATACGTATGTTTGTGAAGTCACGGCGGCATCTGTTAGTCAGCGAGTGTAGCTTATCTACTAGCTGAACACAATAGACGCGCACTCGAATGGGCGTAATTACTTATGTCGCTATTTATTTATTTCACTTAAAAAGAGCCGCTGTATTGTTTTTGGAAAGTTTCTAAAATGAGGTGCTACAAAAAAGTCTTTGACCGAGAAAAAAAAACTTTTAAAATTCATTAAAAAAAAGCCATACCTGACAAACTTCTAAAAAAAAACTGACTTTTTATGAGGATTAAGTAAACTTTCAGATGGCATACAGTTTTTTGAAAATTCCTAAACTGGGATGCTAAAAATCTCTATGACCTTGAAAAAAAAATAAACTTTAAAAATTCATTAAAAAAATCTATGCCTGACCAATTTCTGAAACTAGCTGATCTTTTATGAGGATTACGTGAACTTTCAGATGGCATACAGTTTTTTTTTGAAAACTCCACCAATGAGGTGCTAAAAGTCTTATAATGTGACCTTGAATGAAAACCTATGCCTACGCAATTACTAAAATTACCTGACCTTTTATCACTATTCAGTGGCCCTTTAAGTGGTAAACTTTTTTTGCGAATTTCCCCTAATATTCTAATATTATGCAATAGGAATTTATTCAAGGTATTTCTTCGTTTGAATAAAAAATAATAACATACTTATGTAATGTACATATATATTTTTTTTTATTTCGCATTTGTCATAAATTAGGGTTTCACTTTACTTTGTTGCTGTGTAAAATCCCGTATTCATTATTTTGAAAATATTATACCTATAAAGGTAAAAACTTGTTTTCTTTCCACAAATTTTAAATTCTTAGATATTTTAATAACTTAAAAATCGATAAAAGAAGACATTGCTTTCAGTTACAGTTAATCCGAAAAGTCAAAGCCCTGATAAAAAAGTAATATTAAGCATGTTTTATACAAATGTCATAGAGTTCACAACTACATACTTACGTGGTATACCTATTCGGAGTAGAAAATTTACCCTTTAAAGTTTCCAAACACTTTGATGTCCTTATAGTATACATATATATATTTTTACGTCCATTTCTTTAGGTAAATTATGTTCTTTAGTGAGGTAAACAAACAACCTTCTTAATGACGAGGAAATAAAAACGATAGCAAACACTATAAAAAGGTCTTAGAGTATTAGGTACGTAAAGACTAAAATTGTCCATGCTCTGAATAAAGAAGGCAATGCATCTCCAGTTCATTCGCACGGATGCAAACAACGAACGTTCGGGAATCGGGAGTAGCTTGGTGGATAAATGTTGGTAGGTATAGGTACGTAGGTACATAATATCCCCCTACTTTGTTTTTTATTTGTCCATTTTTCAAAAGGAAAACCTTTGCTTACAATCCAAGGTATACAATTGTTATCTTTGGAAAAAAAATAAAATCTCACAGGAAACAAATAGGTGAGTAAGTTTTTCTCTTCTCTTCTCTAGAAAATGACAACAAAAAGACTGCACCGGAAAAATTGAACAACATGATAAAAACGAATTTATTTCAAGGACGTTATCTTGTCACCGGCATCGATGTATCGATCTGACGATGCACATATCGCTGGACAACATTTTCCTTTATATTTATTTGAGTATACCAATATAAATAAATCTGATAGAAAAGTACAGATAAATGCATTGGAAACATCATAAAGAATAATAGTCCAGTCAAAACGAATGCAAAAAAATGCCTTCACCTGGAAAAAACTCCAACAGTTTTTAAACCTGTTTAGAAAGGCCTAGTGATGAAGTGTACAAAAGTCCCCGTTAATTCGAGGTGAGCTCTAGCGGCAGGAATGTGTAACATGTCGTTTTTTCGGTTTTTCACTTAGAATCTATTTATCCTATCAAAAAATAATTTGAGACAAACAAACAGATTATAAAATTCTCTACAAAAATGATTGTAAGCTAATTTTTCATATCTGTCATAGTTATAAAGTTATTTGGCCCCTAAAATTGGTACTTTTTTTCAATTTCTTTAAAATCGCTAGTTTAGTATATAAAAATCTCGTGTGACGGTGTTTGTGTTCGTACTCCTACAAAAGGGCTGGACCGATTTTTATGAATTTCTTTTTGAATGTTTGGTAGGTATGAGAATAGGGTTTTATACCGCTAGGTGATTAGGGTGACCATATAAAGAAAAAAAAATTCTAATTTTTTGATGCAAATATTTTTTTTTAAATTTGAAATAAAAAAATACCTATGACCCCAAATTTCACCTTTCCACCACCACTTCATATTTTTTAATCGCGGTTGTAGTATTTTTGTATGAACAATATCCAAATAAATAGTCATCATTTGTTTTTCAAACAGAACCAAATTATTTATATTGTTGAATGACAGAGGGCTCTAGGTCTGCCTCATCGAATTCTCTTCGACACAATCGCCAGGCCACTATGGAGTAATGTTGAGAAAGTCAAGCTAAAAGTAAATATGCGCGTCCAAATGCTACAAGATCAATCCGCTGACACAATTGTTATAGATATCTGCGATGGAAAAGTTGCTGTCCATGAAAATATTGGCTGCATAAAATTGCCGACCGATTTCTGCACAATCGTTGACCACATAGTCCCCGATGGTACGCACAAAATATATAAATTGTGCGTGGCTGGCAGAAAGAGCCATTTTGGCAGCAAAAATTTTGACGTTGAAGATTCAAACTTCAATATACAGCATCAGTCATTGCCAGGCGACTTGGTATTATACAAATCGATAAATTATCCTACAAAGTTTTTGAACTCACTGAATCTGCCAGACATGCCACCACATCTTCTGCGTTTGAAAGTTGGATCCCCAGTTATTTAAAAACAAAATCGAAGCCAACATTTGGAATGGCAAATTCCAATATTTTACTGCCACGCATTCCAATGATTCCCACAGACATGCCAATTGAATTCAAACGCATTCAATTTCCAAGGCCAAACGATGTCCCATTGTGGCTTATATTTTGGAACACCATATTTTTCACTTTACATTAAAATTTTAAGAGTTCAAAAAATTAATTCATATGTCAGTTAAGTTAATAAAACAGGTACATTGAAGTGAGAAATTTATCTCGTTTTCCGTTGGTCACTCCTAGCACTCTTTTTTCACTCCATCCACACTCCCAACACTCCAAAAACCTTCCATTGGCTGTTCGGAGTGATGATTTAGGAGTGTTTTTTCACTCCGGATTTCATTAAAGAGTGCTAGGAGTGCACTCTGAAAACACACATATTTTTAAAAGTATGTGTTGGATTAATTGTTAATATAGTAAATGCTTCTTCTTGAGATGTTCTGGAATTGAAATTATTGAAGAATTCATTTTAGTTTTAACTTCTACATAGATACACATATTACGGAAGAGAGTTTTTCATATTCCATTGGAATCAAAAAAGAGTGAAACACTCTGAAAATCCAATCGAAAACGACATTAGTGGTTGGCGTTTTTTTATTTTTATCGGCGGTCATCGTCTACAGCGCTCCATTCTTCTTTTTGTCGTTCCATCCCAACATATCCGTTTCATAATCAACAAGAATGACCGTCATCATACTTGCGCTCGGGAAGACCATATTTTCCACGAGGTGGCGGCACGGCGAAATGCCATAAACACGTTTAAACCTTTACGTATTTGCTCGAAATCCACGTGGAATCTTTTCTCAATGGCGAATAAGTTGTGTCCACTGTCGTTGTACTTGAGGTAACCGGCCCGATACATCTGCATCAGAAAGGGCCCGAAATAATCCTATAACAGAGCTGCGGCACACAACAACAGCACACTTTCAGCTTCAAAATTAATATTTCACTTTCGTTTCTCCTGATTGTCCAAATGATCCGACACGAGATACGTCATGAAAATCTTGATTGCACTGATATTTCTGAAGTGCTCCGTAAATAAGAATTAAATATTATCGACTTTTCTGTTTTCTATTACTTACTTTTTAGACTTCTGAAATGGGCCTTGGGTTGGAGGAGATACATAAGTATAAAGTATTGAGTGTATGTTAAAATATGGATGCGTATGGTGAGATCCTCAAATACTGGAACAATAGAATGCTGGTACTACCGCCGTATTTTGTACTTAAGAACATAAAATGTAGCGGTTTTTAGAAAAAAAATTGAAAAAAGAACGCCAATTTTAGGGGCCAAATAACTTTATAAGTACGGTAGATATGAAAAATTTGGTTATAATCAATTTTGTAGAGAATTCTATAAGCTATTTCTTTGTCTCAGATTATTTTTTGATAGGACAAATAGTTTCTAAGTTAAACAAGAAAAACCGAAAAAAACGACATGTTACACATTCCTGCCGCTAGAGCTCGTCTTGGATTCATGGGGACTTTTGTATACTTCATCACTAGACCTCTCTTAATAAGTGTGCCAAGTTTCAAAACTGTTGGATTTTTTTCCAGGTGAAAACCTTTATTGACTAGACTATAAAGGTTAAACTTGATAGGAACTGTTTTTAAATCAATATTTACCTGTCCGTGGGGGCAGTTTGGCTGTTTTTAATAATCTTTTATCGGCAACTTTATACAATATAATTCACGTGTAATTTATGTACTTATGTACATATATTTTTCTAAAAATTAAAATTTATCAAAATACATAAATTTATATTATTTCAATTGACAAGTCTATCGTTTTATGTAAAAATATTATATTTAATTCGGTAGGTATCGATTCCTTTTTGTTTTGAACATAATTATGCACACCTAAACACAACATATCTTCCATATTATGCATCCTTCGGCAGGATGACTCCTATTATTAACTTAACACTCCAAACAAAATGAGATGCTCGATAGATTTTGAATCTTTGTTTTTATTTTATTTTATTTTTTTTTGAATAGGTTGGAATGATTGCAACAACCACCCACTTTTGAGGATAGAGGATACTCAGATCTCTAAGTGACATGTGTACCTACATACAGTCTGAGTGAAGTTATACCTATGGCAATCCTGTTTTCTTGATGTGTAGACAATAGCATCAGGCACTTGAAAGGAAAATACCATATGAAGGGTGGACTTAAAGATAGAACATGTTTATCGAATCGATATCTTAAGAATCACCTTAACATTGATCCCATTGACTACTAAAAGATTTCTCAGTCGGGAATAACAAAAACAAAACCCACACAAATATAGTATACCTACCTCACGTATGTACCTATACGATACCCAAGTTAGGTTGAGTAGAGTCTCTGCAGTCTGTCTGCAGTTTCCTCTTGGAATTGTTTTTATTCCTCTTCATCTTTGGCAGCCTGGCATAGCGTCAGCTGGTGTCAGTGTCAATAAATTTGTTTACAATATTACAATATGTATGCCTATGTGAGCAATGAGCATATCCTGTTTGTATATTTCTAAAACCAATGCCGTTGAAGAAAATATTTCTTGAGGAAACCAATGATATTTGGAATGTCGTGGGAAATGAGATTAAATTTGAATATTAAGAAAACAAATTTAAATTGAATTCCTGTTGGCTAAGTAGTAGTCTAGTCAAATCGCCATTTCACCCTGAGCACAGAAGAACGTAATTGATAATTAATTATTTGCTGAAAAAAAAGCATGAAACACATTCTTTAAATTGATAAACTTAAATTAAATTAAATTAAATTGATACTTAAATTTTTTTAATTCTCAGAATGAAGAACCCCATCTAAATTCTTGACAAAATATATGAATTTATGGAGAAAAAAAATTCAAAAATCGTTGGAGCGTTTTTTTTTTGTTTTTAGTTTAGTCTAGTTTATTTAAAAATAATTTTGCATATACAGGGTGGGGCAAAAGGTATGAACCGGTTTTAAAGGAATATGCAGCGTTAACTAACTCTGGTTTAACTAGCCATTGAAAAACTAGGCCTAAGAAGGACCTCCAGATATTATATTATAGATATTATATTCTTTAGTAAAAAAAAAAAAAAAAACAAGAAAAGTAACTTAAAAATTCACAGCCCTATTAATAAAAAGTCACTGTTCGCTCCTGAACACACGTCACTCGGATAGAGAACTTGTCCGTTGGATAACTTTTATTATTAATAAACATATCATCGGCTTACAAGCAAAAATGACTATCTGCAAAAACGTAGTTTGTGGGAAAAGAAAAACAAGTTTTTTATTTTCTTTAAATCCTTGTAACTTATGATAATAAACTGCGATTCTATTAGATTTTTTTTTATACTATTATCAAAAATATACACAGTATGATGGAATATCCGAAATATCAAAAAAAAAAAATATTTAGAGCTGTTGTTTTGTTAAAAACAACAGATAGTCAATTTTTTCTGAAATAAAGTTTGCAATCGAATAACATGGACAGTTACTATCTATTAACTATTACTATTAATTAAAACATGAAAAACAGCTACATTTATATCTTTTATTATACAATTAAACAGAAAATATTCCGATTGTTTGAGAACAAGGTTAATAATGGTAAAAAAAAAATATCTTCAAAGAAAAAAGTGTTACCCATCGAAGTCGGATTCTGTCTCAGAACTTTCTGCTGCTTCTTGGTGGTGATCTGTCTTTGCAGAGGAAGGTAAACTGTTGTACCACAAGAATGGTAAATTTCAGGAATTGACTTCCAGGATTTCTTTTGAATAAAAAACAGTAAGAGTGTTTGGAGTATTGGTCTCTCTTTATTGTCTGGAAGCAGTTACTTTTAAAGTCTTAAATTGTTCACCATAATTGTATTTAAATTTGATTACACCTGGCTGCATTTGCTCATAACGCATGCATTTAAGTTTTAGCCATTGAACTCTGTTACCATCTTCATCAATGACGGTACCGCCGCCGCCCACACACCCCGCGCCGAATCCGTGATCACTCATTACAAATGTATATATCAAAATTACACATACCTACTGCCATGAAATCATCTCAAGGTTTTTGCAGCTGCTATGCAAATATTTGCCAACAAGCATTTGAAAACTATACATGTGGCCAAAACAACATTTTATGTCCATGTTTATCTGTAAATAAGCATTCTGATATACTCGAATATACATATTTATAAAATTAAGAAATACATACATGAAATTAAAATGAATTTTGAAAAAGAATGAATAACTTAATTGTTTAATTATATTTTTTCAGGAATATAAGTTTAAAAAGAAGTGGACAATAAGTCTTGTTCAACGAACATAATGTCCATCCATGATTTAATTAGCACAAAACGACATAATGTCCACGGACTCGTCCTCGGTTTGACTTCCTATAGAGAGAGGTCTGTTCGAGGTCTTCCTATCGTCAATAGTTATGCTATCTAGAGCAGGAAGTAGAGCCGCTGTAGGGTTTGCCTTCTCAAGATTGCTCGTTGTTTTTTATCGTTGTCATTGTTAACAATTGTCACTGGCGACTTAACCTCTTGCGAGGCCAGCTGTGATTTTTGTCGACACTTGAGTGTACATTTATCCGCACTCTCATTTCATTCTCTTGTAAGCTTTTGTCCATGATTTAAATTAGTTGGATAACATCCCTGTTTGTTTATTTGATTTTGCTTAGTTGTGTGACCCGGCAGGCCTGCAGATGGGTTGCTAAAGGTTCCCACGTAAGCCCCACGCCGCCGTCAAGGCGGAAACCTTGCGGGGGTTCTTTGAGTAAAAGATACAAGAGATTTTAAAGAAATTAAAAGAAAATGTCAAAAAATCTCCAGTAACTTGTTTCTTTGTGTGAAAGGGGGCCCAAGTTTTCTTTTTGAAAACTAAAAAAAAATAAGGTACATATTATATTCTAGTTAAGGCGTATTAAATATATTTTTTTTTTAATTTTATTTTCCACTCAGAGTAGTGAAGTTTATTTATTTTAATAAGTATTTTTTTTTTTACTTTTTAATAAAAGAATGATGAATTTTCGTGTATTTCATCTTTTCTTAATAACCTTTTTAAAGCATATTTTCATTTTTTAAGCGAATATTATCCCATTTTATGTGCATATTTTATGCGCATATTTTGTGTTTTTTAGCACATAAAAATCCGAGCCCTGGTTATGTAGGCAACTATTCTATAGAAACAAACTCACTAAGTTGTTGTGGTTGCTGAAAGCGTTATCAAAAGGGAAATATAAATTCTTTTAAGTCGTAGTTTGTGAAATATGAAGTTTTTATCAAATTAAACATCAAAAAAAAGGTTTTGGATCTTATGGAGTGGCGTCATTTCCCTCTCAGCTCTCGGGTTAATGTTTACAGGTGTACAAGAAGGTAAACACACCAAATAATGGTCAGTTTTCCTGTACTAGTACTAGATAGATAGGTTATAATGTAAACAAATATCGATACTAGTCTTTCTTATGAAATGGCTATCGACTGTTTAATATAGGAGGAAGCCCCCTTTTGGTAACTTAAAAGCTAAAAATAATTTCATAATTGAAATTTTAATCCCTTAACTGATCATACAGAAAAATTAAATAAAAAAAAAAAACAAAAAACACATTTTTAGGTCAATCAATTGTTATTCTTGTGCAATGTACAAGTGTTTATTATTGTTATTCATGTTCATGCTGAAATATAAGGTGTGGCAGTTGAGAAATGCACCCAGATTGTTTGTATCTTTTAGTGATGCGTGGAATGTCACGTGGAAGTATTGAAGTTGAAATAACTGAGGCTTGCTCAGATTCAGATTGTATTTGTAATTAGAAGCAATCACTTTTATACCAAATTGTTTTGAGGTCGTTCTCGAACAGTGTCACGGTTGAGGCTGTTTTTGCTCTAACTAAATAGATATCTACCTTTCCTAATGTTTCATGTTACTTTTACGTCGAACATTATGAGAGTTCCATAGTGATACACCCAAATACATTATATGCAGGTATTGCAAGAAGGTATTAGAATGGTTTTTATTAACGCCTTTTTACAGCTTGTTTTTTTTTCAAACTAAGATACATACCTACACGAGTAGTAGTAGTAGTAGACTTTATTCAAAATTATAAAAGCTAACATGGTGATTTTATAAAGCGCTTAAGTCTAAATGGTTTGGCCTATGGCCGTCTACCAGACTGACATTTTTAGAATATATATATATTTATAAAAGCAAAGAAAAAGATCTTAGAAAATACTAATATGTAATTATAATTTTGATTTTTTAAAAAACACCTTCAATTATGAATTTTCTATACCGCATAGCAACAACAACATCCCATCCTTTTTCTCCATTTAATACACCCAGCAACTCCTCCTCTCCTAGACTGTTTTTACTAAAGTACCTCATCCGAAACTCCTTTAAAACAGGGCATATTGCGATGAAGTGGTATATATCCTCTCTTTTCTGCATATTACAGAGATCGCATAGTATGGGAAGATCAGATCTATGTGGCATAAAATTTAAATTTAACAGCTCCCCTCGCGTTTTCATAATAATGTTTATTTTATTAATTGAATTGCTGTTAACTAAGTATGAATTATTTGAAAGGTTGTAATTCAGGCGGCTATAATATCGTCGAAACAGAGATGATTTGGCTTCAGCAACATACTTATCATACTGGACATTTCCGAATTTTTGGAGTAAGCCGTTGAATATGATCCTCAGCGACGACGCACTCTCATTTTGACCTATTGTTATATTTGTACCACATTCTGTTGCCAGACTTTCCCATTCCACCATCATTGATCCTCTTGAATGAATCGCGTTTTTAAGAATTATCTTCGGTATCCTTTCATTTTTCATCTCCATTACTTTAACGATGTATCTAAAATGCATGTCAAGAGTGTCCATTATCATAGGAGGTGTTCCCGTTTCCAAATAAAGCATGTAATTTGGGGTATTTCTTGGTAAGCGAAAGATCCTCTTAATAAAATAACGTAGAAATTTCTCTACAGCTTCGAAAGAAGAATATCCCCAAACTTGCGCTCCATATAAAAGTATTGATAATGCTGTGGACCGGAATAGCCTTTGTTTTGCACTATGCTCAATGTAATTGCTCATAATGCAGCGCTCCCATACCGCAGAAATAGCTCGTTTCGCCTCAGATAACTTTCCGTCCAGGTGCTTTTTAATATTTAAGTTTGATGTTATAAGAATTCCCAAATACTTGTACTCCCGCACAATTTCAACTAACTCGCCATTAAAAGTCCACTTTTCGTTCCTTGATAACCTGCCACCTCCGCCTCTGAACACCATCATTTTAGATTTTTGTAAGTTAACTTCCAGATTCCAGTGTTTGCAGTAATTCGCTAACCTATTCATCATGAGTTGCATGCCATCTATCGTGTCAGCAAAGAAGACTATATCGTCTGCATACATAAGTGCAGGAATTGTTGCTCCCCCAAATACTATTCCACCTCTGACTGCACTCGTTATGTCATTAATGAAAAGTATAAAGAGCAAAGCGCTCAGAATGCAACCTTGTCTTAATCCCATAGTCGTTGCAAATTCTTCTGAAAGTGTAGCTCCATCCCATACGTATGCTGTGTTTCTATCGTACAAAGCTCTCAGAACGGTAATTATTTTACTGGACAACCCAATTGTGGACAATTTGTAGAAGAGTGCATCTCGAACAATCGAGTCGAAAGCTGCACGGAAATCAACAAAAAACCCATATAATTTTTTCTTCTTTTTCAAATAAGTATCGGCAATGTTGTACAGCGAAAATAAATGGTCTGTTGTTGAATAATTTTTCCTGAACCCAGCCTGGAATTCAGACAAAATTTTCTTGTCGTTAACCCATTGTGTCAGCCTGTTATGGATCAATCCTGCGAATATCTTAGTGCTGGTATTAAGGAAAGAAATGCCTCTATAATTTGCTGGATCCTCATGATTTCCTTTTTTGTACAGCGGGTATATAATTAATTTTTGGAAACTATCAGGAACAGCTGCATGATCGAAAATTCTATTGCATTCATTGGTTAGCGCAGAAATGAAGTCATCTGTGGCATTTTTATAAAATTCAAACGGAATTCGGTCATAACCAGGAGCCTTATTCATTTTGGAGTTCGCTATGACTTCCTGAACTTCTTGTATCTCGAAGGGAGCATCTAAAAACTCATCCAGAATTAGAGGTTCGGCATATTGTACCAACGGTGAACTGATAGTTGAGTTTAGGAGACTTCTGAAGTGGTTTCGTAGACTTGATGCTTGTAGGCCTAATGCAATCATGTTTCTTCTACCATTTACGTTCTTAACAGCTCTCCAGAAGTCAGCAGAACAACGGGTACTATTTATAATATCTATATTTCTTCTCTCAAAAGCTGCCTTCTTAATGTAGCAAGTTTGTTTATAGGTTCTGTTTGCTTGAGAGTACATCGCCTTGAATTCCTGGGAGTTATGTGTCCGGAAAAGCTTTAAAAATTTAAACGATTTGTCCCTAGCTTTTAGGCAATCAAAATCAAACCACTCTTGCTTAAAACAAGCTTTCCTATTTGCTGACAGACTTTGAGGGTTGGAGTTTTTAATTAAATTTGTCAGTAAAGTTATGTCTATCAGGGAATTCGTTTTTTTGAGCTCTTCAAGCTCCTCCGTTAATTTTCTTTGGTACAAGAACCGATTTCTTTCCTTCCAATGCAATTTTGGGACTAGATTTAGTTGCTTTGCTTTATCAGGTGTTTCCGCTACATGCGTTGCAAAAGAGACTTCAAGCGGCATGTGGTCTGAAAATGTTTTAATGCCAACCTTGAATCCGCTTATAATATTATTCCATATGCCAGATGCAAAGCAGTAGTCTATAACGGAACACGCTGTGCCTCTAACAAAAGTAAACTCTCCTTTCGAATCTCCTATGTTGCTACCATTCCAGACATGCAAATCGAAGGCATCGGCAAGTTCCAAAATATTCACCCCCTTACTATCACAAATTTCATCCTTGGATGTACGATTTAGGCAAGGAAAATGTGCACTGACATAATTATTTTGTGAAAGTCCAATCCTTCCATTAAAATCGCCAATAAGCATCAGGTTTGTTGTTTGAATTTCTTGTAAGGTCTCACTTAGTTTTTCAAAATCCTGTTGCCAGTGACTGCAATTTAAATAAATCGGGACTATACACATTTTATCATTTCCAATTTTAATATCCAGTATATACGATTCACCGACTTCTTTCCAATCGAAACTAACGCCCACTACACGACTTTACTTTCTATACATTTTGTACATAGACGTTTGAAACAAAAAATAAATAGCTAGTACGCAAGTCGTATTTATTAGATTTTTGACTGTTTAAACTGTGTCTAAGTATTTTGAAACGGTCGGAAATATGCTTTATTAAAAAAAAAAATGTTGCATTTGTCGAGGTTTAGACAATCGATTTCGTTATCTAAAGCTAGATAAAAAATTATATCACTTTAGCAACAATTAGAAAGGTTCATTTATAACTTGGACAGCTGTCTAAAGTTAGACAATGTTTATTAATAAGACCGTAAGTGTACATTATCAAATAAATTTTTGCTTCGTTTATAAGCATTAAGCATAATGTAACTAACCTACCTAATCAATTTTAAAAGGGGATAAATTGTAGATTATGTAATATGAAATTATTTTCTTAAAAAGTTATCTTTGTTATACCTACATAGGTTATGACGATTTTTTATTTTGAATTACAAAGTGTTTTCGCATGCAGAAACATGGGATAATGACGTGAGGGCTCTCGTGTATTCAACATATAGGTACCTACTAAAATATATAAAACAAGTGCATTTATATGCACCCCATGCCCTGCCTATGAGTACTAGGAGGGGATAACTGCCTTTGCAGAGAAGGGGTTAAGTTAGTTAAAAAATTATAACTAGTAAAAATAATAGTCCCCGAATGGGTTCTTTTTTATAATCGCTTTCAAATAGGGGGAAAGTGAAAGTTTATCAAACTGAAACGTAGATACAAGTTTTGAGAGAAGTTTTTCTAATCAACTTCCCTCCCCTCGAAAACGAAAATTATTGAACGCGTCTTTCAAGTTTCCTCACTAGGTACACGATTTTACTTTGTTTGCATACGAAAACACTACGTCCATATTATTGACTTTTTCAAAGCTATTTTTATTGAAAAACTAGTTCTATAGGGGTTTCGAGTTTAAAATTTTTTTAAAAATAATCAATCATTGATTTGATTTAGATGTCATAATATGTATGAATATTTTGATTTAGATGTGAAAAAGTAATAAAAATTTGTGAAAAACTTAAAACTCGAAACCCCTACAGAACTAGTTTTTCCATTAAACTAACTTAAAGTAAGTCAATAATATGACCGTAAACAGTCATATTTATTAAGGTTTTTGACTACTTACACACAGTGTCTAAGTAGATACTTTGAAATGGTCAGAAACATACTTTATTTACTTACTTTACTTTAGATGGCGCTCACAGCCTAGGATGGACTACGGCCTCAACCAACAAGCCCCTCCAGCCAGCTGGGTCCCTAGCTATAGCTGCCTCCAGTTAAGCACTCTAAGTTGGTTGATGGTTCCATTCATCGGGCATACTTTCTTCCGATCAAATTTTGGAGATAAGCTGGTGTATAGGTACTCCCTACCAAATCATCTCCCCCTGCTTTGAATAGCTCGGCTGGCATGCAATCCGCACCAGTTTTAAGCTTGGCTATCGCTAACCGCACTTCATTTAGGTCGGGTGGACGGAAGTTTTGACCATCATCGTCCAGGGAATGGATTGTTCTGTCCTACAGCGGAATTTTGGCCATCTTCGCCGTTTAGCAGTCTAGAAAAGTGTTGTTTCCAGATCCTCAGCATCGACTGTGTGTCTACCACCATATTCCCACTCTCGTCTCAGCAGGCTTCCGTTCTGGCCTTGTATCCCTGGGTTGATTGCTTCATCCTTCGGTAGAACTTTCGAACATCCCCCCTGCCGCTACAGTCCTCAATAGACTCGACCGCCCGTTTAACATCCTCTCTCTTTTTCTTCCTGAGAAGTCGGCGTTCCTCCCTTTGTTTTTGCCCGTAGAGCTCCCGGGCTGCTATCTCAGCAGCTCTGGTTCTAGTCTGCAGCATTGCTTGGTAGACCTCATTCTTTGCTGTATGCGCCAGCCTGCATTCTTCATCGAACCAGGGGTTTCGTTGTGGTGGCCTAGTATGAAACCCAGCAATTCAGTAGCGGCACTTCTGATGACATTTTGGCAGTGTTTCCACTGGTCATCTACAGATGATGCTAGTGAGGTGCTTGCTGAGAGTTTAAGAGATACGTGGTCTGCAAATGTCCTGGCTATCTCTTGCGATTTTAGCTTCGCGACGTTAAATCGTTTTACAGCATCCGCTCGTCGTTGTGCCGATATCTAGCATACGTAATTGAGCTACCACCAAGTAGTGATCCGAATCTATGTTGGCACCCCAGAACGTTCGGACATCCAGGATACTGGAAGCATGTCTAGCGTCTATCGCAACATGATCAATCTGGTTGATGGTTCGTTGATCCGGAGACCGTCAGGTCTCTTTGTGTATATTGAGGTGTGGGAATCGAGTACTTGCTATGATGGTGTTTCACCCCGCCGCAAAGTCAATCAGCCTGAGTCCGTTACCGGAAGGAAGTGTTGTCGTGCAGGCTGTGTCCTCCGACTATCGAACCAAAGATGCCCTCTTTTCCAATTTTTGCGTTGAGGTCGCCAAGAATAATCTTGACGTCGTACTTGGGGGTGCCCCAAGTACGACTTTGAACTTTGCTTTAATGCGGCTTGTGACCAGGCGCTCGCTTACATTTCTGAAGCCTAAGACTTCTTGCCTAAGTCTTCCCCTTACCATAAAAAACCACAACCAAAGAGCTGCTGACCCTGCTCCTTACAGCACTCGCCGAAGTAAATGTCTCACGATTTCATCCTTCGGATGCCCTCTCCATCCTATCGCACTTCCTGGATGGCTGTTACATCAGCCCTTATCCATGTTCTCCACTAATTGTTCGGCTGCACATGGCCTGTTGTTGGTCCGGACATTCCACTTGCAGATCCGAAATTCATTGCCCTTGTTTCGTTTGCTGGGTACATCATGATTAAAATCATCCATATCCGAGGCTTGTAGTTGTTTCGGAACCGGTTAGTTTTTCCGTGGTAGGGAAGTTACCCCGACGCACAACCCCCGACCTGGAGGACCAGACCCTTATTATAACTCCAAGGGTGGGAAACTGGATACATCGCTCCTTGTAGGTCTGAGCTACGAATACGTCGTAGTAGCCCATATAAGGTGTTCACTAAGTAGTTCAAACTGACTGGTAAAAAAAAGCACTGCTTTATTTAGTTAAAACAAAATATTAGGTACCTACTTTTGCCAAGGTTTATGTAGGTATGCAATCGATTCCGTTGTCTAAAAATAGATGAAAAGTTAGAATACTTTAACAACAAATATAAATGGATATTGATATTTTGAACGGTTGTCTAAAGTTAGACAACGTTTAAATACGATCCTTAGTTTTTAAGAATTTAAAATCGTCAAAGCCAGTCTCAGGGATAACATATAAAGAAAATAATCTAATATTTGTTATATACAATACTCTGTCAATCGGCATATCTTTTTTTATTTTTAAATAGACTCTGAGTTTGTTTGCCCATACATAATGTTCTTGGGCATTCTCTTTTGCTATTACTTAAAAAAAAAAACAAAAACAAAAAACAAAGCATAGGTACTGGCCGATTATAGCGATCAGGAAAAGATACCGAGAAAAAATTCATAGTTAGAGCCTAGTTTTTCAGTTGCCATTTGAACCACAGTTAATTATCTCTGGGCGTAAATTAATTCACACTATCCCGTTAAATAAATCAAAAGGAAACGTCAAAAAATCTCCAGCAACTTGTTTCTTCGTATAAATTTCACACGTCCAGTGCTCATGCAAAATGGGTAGACAATAATTTATTTTCAAATTAAAGATTTTTAATAAAAATAAAAATATTTTATAAAAACATTAATATCTACCTAACTTATTTTCATTGATTGTTTTGCATTAAGGCTCACCCAAACCAACGCGACACATTCAGCGCGACAGCGACACTTTCCGCAATCAAAATTTATTTGCATGGCGGTTAATGAGAGTCCCCACACTGCCGCGACGCAATTATTCATCGCGCCAGTGAATAATCGCGTCGCGGCAGTGTGGGGACTCTCATTTATCGCCATCTAAATAAATTTCGATTGCGGAGAGTGTCGCTGTCGCGCCGAATGCGTCGCGTTGGTTTGGGAGAGCCTTCATTCATTAAAGTACATCATTGAATTTAAAGCGTTTCCTTCCACGTCAAGGTTACTCAAGAAGGTGTTTTTTTTTTTATTATCTTAATTTTTTGTTTTTGTTTTTTAAATTTTTTTAGTTTTGTTTGTTTTTTTTTTTTATTTTAAAATTATAAATATATGTATGTACATATCTACTTTTTGTTTTGGACTTTCTGATAACAGTAACATCTACTTACTAGATTCGTTTGTAAATTAGTTCAATGAACTTCCAACAATGCGCGGCTTTCTCTAGAAAAAACCAAAAACTAAAACTAAGCAAGCAACGATTGCATCAGATTTGAAAATAAAAAATGTCGTTCTATAATACCAACTCTGCCGGCACCGGACAGTCAAAAACTTAGAGCTCCCTTTTGCAAGTGTACACGTGTACGCGTGTTACACGTGTATTTAGAAATTCGCGTGTAATTACTTGCAAATCGTCTTCCCGATGTTTTATCCGAAGATACGTTTTTCGTTGGCGAAAACAAAAAAATTAAATCTCATTTTAATCCAATCCCCACACGACCTTAGTTCTAATTAATCATAAAATTTACTTACAAGTCTGTCGCTCATGATTTTTTACGCAAATACACTGTCAGACAAAAAAAAGTGCAAAAATTATTTTCAATAATATTTTATTTAGTATGATATGTTCTGATTTATTTTTCTTAAAAAAAAATAATTTATTCATGTTTTTCAGATTATCTTACGTCCACAAAAGTAATCGTTTAAAGTTATTTACAAAATGTAGGTTAGAAATTAAATAAAATCGCAATATTCAAATAAAATAGAAGAGACAAAATAAAGTGCAAATTCAAAAGATCATCACGTAAAATAGGAATTCAGCTTCAGAAAAGAAAAATGTTAATAGGTAGTGGCTCCTCCTTTATTTTGAATAACTGCAGCAAGACGTTTGGGCGTGCTGCTAACCAGGTTCTTCAAGATTTGATCTGGAATTCTCTCCTATTCATTTGGGAGGCTTTCCCAAAAAGATTGTAAATTGCGACGTTGATCTAAGGGAATCCTTTCATCCAAAATGGACCAAAGGTGCTCAATAGGGTTTAAGTCGGGAGATTGGGTTGGCCATTCTAGTACGTCAACATTATTTTCGGTAAGAAAACTGCTTAGCTACTCTGCTTGTATGCTTTGGATCGTTATCTTGTTGAAAAATATAACTTTCCAAAGACAGTCTAGAAGCAGAAGAAACTAAGTTTTCTCTAACAATGTTCACGTCACTAGAACCCGTCATTTTGGTTTCAATTTTGACAATATTTCCAACGCCACTAAAAGAAAAACATCCCCAAACCATAAGTGACCCACCTCTATGCTTCAACGTTTTTTGTATAGGTACACCTCTGGCTGAGTCTTTCGGATTGCTTGCACCAAACTCGCTTTCTTCTCTTACAGTTTTTTAATTCAAATTTGGATTCGTCAGACCAAATAATGTTTTCCCAGAACGATTGTGGCTTCACTAAAAACTTTCTAGTGAAAGCTAACCGTTTTTTAATATTAACTGGACGGAGTAACGGCTTTTTCTTTGCAAAAAAAGTTTTTTAAACCGCTTTCATGGAGTCGCCTTTGTACTATCCTTGCTGTTATATTTAACTGTAGTTCTTCTTTAATATTTCTGGCGGAAGATAAAGGGGTTCTTTCTAGCCTTAATTTTAATTCTGCGGTCATCAACTGCAGTTGTCTTCCGCTTCCTTCCGCAAGAAATTTTAAAACTAGCAACAGTTTCTCGTTCAAAGAAATTGAGGCAGATTTTTCTTACCATAGAAATGGATAATCCATATTTTTCTGCCAGTTTATGGAATATCAATCCACGTTCACGGTCCAAAACAAGCAATTCCTTCACTTCAGATGTTAACGGTTTCATACTTAAGCTTTAAGTAATAAAAATAAAATTTAACACGGAAATTATTATAAATTGGGATCTTTTGCTTCTGACTTTTTATATTTTATCAATTGTAAATATTTTTCTTTAAAACTTAAAACTTTTTGGCAGGGAATAATAAAAATGCACTTTATTTTGTCGCGAGTTAAATTGTATATGCTCCAAAAACACCGCAACTAATAGTAATTAGACATAACAATGGATTGTTTTTTTTTTTTAAGAGTTAGCAGCTGAGAATATGTGACGTCAGAACATGAAATGGAATGATAAACACTCTTCGCTTTTAAATAGCGGTAGTTTGAAAATTAATCTAATACTTTTGCACTTTATTTTGTCTGTCAGTGTAGGTACTTTTTTGATGAAATACGTGACACCCTGGTCAATTATAGATATAAATAGAATTTGTTCTTGAGCGACGTGAAATCCAATAAATAACAAATTAATATTAAGTACGAGACGTAACACCTTAACTGATTTCACAATTTTTTTACTTTTAATACACGCAATAAATAAATAAAGAACGAGTTAAAAGGAGTACCTTGAATGCATTTCGGAATAATTCATTCCATCATCAGCATCACGACTAAATCGAAAAGCTAAAGTGCGTGTTTGGATATGCTTTGTTGTGGGTGGTGTTATCGTAGACGAGAGAACAAGATCGACTCTATATTCCCGTTGTCTAAGTTCATAGAGTTTCGGTCTTGTTGGATGTAAAAACTCTCATATGCATCAAGCTTTCGGTCATCAGTAATTTCATTCAAAAGCTTTACATTATTTATGTCCACACTTAGGTGGTTATTGCTTAATGCATGTGCAGCTAATGCCGATCTGTAAGGTGTTCTTTGAACCGCGATAGGACATTTCTTTTTGTTTGGCCATAGTAAACACATTCACAGTCACTGCACTTAATTGCGTAAATACCCGATTTATTTAATTTATCGGTTTTGTCTTTTGTTGTACCCAGTAAATTTGAAAGTTTGTTTTGGCTTGTATAAACAATATCCATACCGTATTCGCGGAATTTAGTTTTTAATTTATTAGTTATAATCGGCACATAAGAAATTGCAACTCGTATATTCTGTTCATCCAAATTTCGATTTTGTAAAAACAACGTTGAGGATTTTTGTTTTTCTATTTTTTCAGTATGTTTTTTTATAAGACGATCAATCAAATTTTCGTTGTAGCCATTTATTTTTGCAATTTGCTTTATTGTTTTACATTCGTTCATGTAGTTCATTGCTAAGAGTTCTAAACTACATAATCGATGCACCATAGCGTGGAAGGCTGCATGTTTGTGCTGTATGCAACAATTTGAATCGTTAGTTATTGTTCTGTACGTACTAGTTGGCTTACGATAAATAGCTATTTCGACTTTGTTATTCGTTCTTTTTAATTCCAAATCAAGAAAAGCTAGTTTATCTTGTTTTTCAATTTCGTGAGTAAATTTTATAGATTCAAATTGAGCATTTAGCAAATTTAACACGTTTTCGATTTCGGATCTCTCTACTACGGCAAACACATCATCCACGTACCGATACCATATTTTTGGCAATAACTGTTTTTCTTTTAAACTTAGCTCAAAATAAGCCATAAATAATTCACTTATTAATGGGCTTAGTGGATTTCCCATGTTTGTGCCCTTTTCGATTAAGTAAAACGAATTCCGGAATTGAAAAAAACTGTGGTTCATACAGGTTTTTGCAGCTCGGATATAAAGCCGTTTTTTGTTGGTAGGTAAATCTATCGACATTAAATATTTTTCAAATTTTTCAAGAGCTATGTCAACGGGAATATTTGGGAACAGAGAACATACATCGAAAGAAACCATACATTCGTTTTCTTTTATTTGAATATGTTTTATTTTTTCCGCAAAATCGTATGTATTTTTAACCGACAAACTCACAATCGGTGGCAATTTTTTAACTTCACTCACTAACCATTTTGCAATTTTATAACAAGGTGCATTTATATTCGACACAATGGGTCTCATTTTATTTCCTTGTTTGTGTATTTTAGGCAACCCGTATAATTTTGCTACAATTGGATTCGAAACTTTTAAAACCCGATTTAATCGTTGACCGAACACTACACTTATATCTTTTCTTAACACATCTATTTCTCGAATCATTTTAGGAAGTGGTGATTTTTGAACTTGTTTGTAATTGCATTCATTAATTAGACTCAATAATCTATTTTCATAATCATTTTTATTTATAATCACAATTTTATTGCCCTTGTCTGCTTTAACATACATACAGCTAAAACCATAATTTCAAAAACAAAATTTTAAAACCGTTTAAAAAAAAAAACGATTTTTCAAAAAAAACATATTAATTTTTTTTTTTTAATCCAAAAAACTTTTTTGAAAATATTTGAAAGCAGTGTTATTCACACTTGATAGGACCTCCTAAGTAAAACTTTTGATTAAAATCGGTAGAGGTTACCAAGAAAATCGAAAGTAAAATAAATGGGTCTATGGCAGGTACCGTTCATAACGGTTTATGGTAAATTTTTCACCAAAATACAGAAAAATGGTTAGATCCGTTTTTAAGATAAATAACTTTTTTTTTAAATGGTCCTATGGCAAGTACCGTTATTTTTTGAGCTAAAAAACAAAAATCGATTTCCCCTCTAGGGAATCACCCAAAAATCTTATGCTCCAAGTTTGAAGAAAATCACTTCAGTGGCTTAGTCTGTACCTCGTACAGACTGACATACAGACATACAGACATACAGACATACAGACATACAGACATATAGACAGACAGACGGAATTGCGGGACCCACTTTCTTCGTGTTCTCTATCATCGTAAACGAAAAACTCAAATCTGTAAACGAAAAACCTGGGTCGAAAATCCGACCATAATCCAACTCGAGCTCTCGATTCTGAATATAAACGTACAGATTTCAAATTGCAATGATTGCTTGCGTTCGGGTGGTAGTGAGATAGTGAGATCCCAAAAATTTTCAGATACCTTGAGTTGTTGTTGCATCAGCTGACATCAGAAGTTTTTAAACAAGGGATTACAACAACACAAACCTATCCGGATAGGTTTGCCTTGCCCCCCGAACGCGGCCATTAGGCCAGTCCCACTAAGAAAAAATCTCTGAGCGCTCAGAGAATTTTTTTCGTGGGACAAAAAATCTCACATGAGCACTGAGATCTTTTGCTGAAATATGTGAGATGAAAATTTTTTGGATTCATTTCTCAGTTTTCTTTCTCAGCCAAAACAGCTGTTCTTTTGACAATCAAATTTAAATTTTTTTGTGGTGCGCAAGTGCAAAAGCGGTAAATAAATACAAAATAAAGACGGATGGTCTTATTAATTAGATTTTTGGCTGTTTAAACTATGTCTAAGTATTTTGAAACAGTCGGAAATATGCTTTTTTAATAAAAAAAAAATATTGCATTTCTCTAAGCTTAGACAACAGATTACGTTGTCTAAAGCAAGATAAAAAGATAGATTACTTTAGCAAAAATTAGAAAGGTTTTTTAAAAACTTGGACGGCTGTCTAAAGTTAGACAATGTTTATTAATAAGACCAGGAATGTATAAAAACTAAAATAAATTGAACTTTTTATTATTTCTCATTCATTTCAATAAGTTATCTGCTTCAAAAATTAAATATTTGAAGCAAAAGTTGAAAGTGATTTTTAAGAGTTTCAGTACGAGAATTATAACACCTAAGTTTTTTACAATTGGGAACTTCCACCAAACGTCAAAAACTCTAGATGGGGGGAAAACAAACACACTATTAAAGGCGCGAACAGTATCGGTGTGTATTTATATTTGTTTGTATTGTTGTTTTCCCCCCATCAAGAGCTTCTTTTTCATTAAAGAACTGTCAAAATTAGAAAGAGAAAATACAGAGTCAGATTCTGGAAAAGCTCAATTGAGTGGAGAATGTTGTCCCACGAAATGATTTCGCCTCCGTCAAATTGACATTGAGCGCTCAATGAGATTTTATTTGGTAGGACCACTGATCTCTATAATACACTGGATAGCGCATCCATACAAGAAAGTTGATGCCATTTGAGAATTGTTATAATGTTGAGTTGCCTATTTTTTTGTATAACGGTATAACTGTATAACATAATAAAATGCAAATTTTTTTATAAAACTGCAACTAAAATATTTTAAATTCACTTTTACAATTATTTTAAGTTACAAAAAATCAAATTTACAAACAAGTGACGTTTCTTTTGCTTTTTTTTTTCTTAAAAATTCCACTTTGGTTTTTGCCAAAGCCTCACTGAACATACCTAAAGTGTTGAGTTGCCTCACTGAACATACCTAAAGTGTTGAGTTGCCTTCGTACTTGTCATCTTCAATTGGAAGTAGAAAAGCTGTTATACTTTGTAGGGAATCCACTATCCAGTGTATTATAGAGATCAGTGGGTAGGACACGCCTATTAACTACTGTGAATTATGTTGCTGAATGACAGCTGAATATACCAAAAGTGACAGTGACAGCTATAGCTATGTTTTGTTTACCTTCAACTTTCAGCGGAGTACGTAAATTTTGTTTCCACTTCTTTTTTTCCGATCTTTTTTTACAGATAAATATCCTATATCTCGAAAATGAGTGAATTGAATAACTACATGGACAACGGTAAGCCTTTAAAAACAAAAATTTTATGTTTTATTATTTCCATTTTAATAACAATTCCCAGACGAAATTGTCGACAATTTGGTCACGCAAATCCAATCAAATGAAATGCAGAAATGCAAGAAAGAGAATAGTTCCAGCGAATTTCGAACCACTAGAAAACGGAAGAGAGATCCACCCAAAAATTATGAATTCTACGAAGTAACCATACCATCCATGACACTTGATGATTTTCGTAATCATTTTCGCATGAGCCGTAGCTGCTGCCAATCCATAATGACCCGTGTAGCCAATAGAGTTCGAGTTTTTAATTTGGAGAAGAAATTCCTGTTCACAGTTTGGATGCTGACCACACGCGAGAGTTTCTGTGCTGTGGGTACACGTTTCGGTCTGGCCAAAGGGCCCTCGCATCAGTACTTTCGTGATATAATGGATGGGTTGATTGTTCTGTTTAAGGAATACGTCTCTTGGCCAAGTGTAACTGAGTTATCACATATCGAACAGGTAATTATGATGAAAACATGGCACGCCGTATATTAAGCGTCCACTTTTTAAGGGTTTCAAGCCCAAGGTAGGTGCCTATGTGCCCGGAATTGTTGGCGCCATCAATAGCTGTCATTTACTCATAAAGAAGCCATCCCGATACTCAATCTATTGCAATCCCAGGCAGACTCATTCGATAATCCTCCAAGGTGAATTAATTCGAAATTTTCAAAAAACTTGTGAAATTTTTTTGTTCTTTCTTTTTTTTCATAGCTGTTTGCGATCATCAGAAAATATTTACGGACGTATATTTGGGCGCTCCGGGATGTCTTGTTCCTGAAAGAGTATTCAACAACAGCCCACTTTCAAAGTTACTCTCAGAACTTGTCCCAGAAGATTTTCACATCGTCGGTAACATGTTCTACCCGCAAAAACAGAATCTAGTTGTGCCCTTCTTAGATGAAGAAATAAACGCAGATTCTCAGATACTCTTCAACCAATGCCTGGCTGAAGCGAATTCAACTATAGTAGAAGCATTTAAGCTACTTCTGGCACGTTTTCACCGTTTAACCTTCCTAGACACTGCCAACCCGGAAATGGCAAATAGAATGATTTGCAGTTGCATTATTCTGCACAATCATATTTTAATGAGTGACCTAGACGAGGATCCGAATTTATTTCTTAACGAATGGCCCGAATTGTATCTAAATGAAGCCCCTAAAGTAGTCGCCAGCGACGAAGACTCGGGAGGTATAGCAAAAAGGAACTATTTGTTGTCTCTTCTTGAGTTTATTTGACTTGAAATAAGATATTAAAATAATAATATTTTGTCGAATTTATTTTGTTTATATGTTGTCCTTTAAAAGTCCTAACCCTGCGGCGTCTTACTGAGAAATATGAGTTTCGTCAAAACTATAACGGGTTGCTTTTGTAGACTCTGGTTTGTTTGCATTAAAATAAATTAGTTCTATATAACTTTTTCTGTTAAGTTCGTAAGTTCTGAAATAATGTGTGATTTTCTTTAAAATTCTACATTTTAACATCAAAATGCTGGCGACCTAAACATGTTTTCGTTGTGGATCTTTAAATCCAAAGCCTAATTTATATTTTCAGAATGTTGCGGTACGAACCGGTATCCGATTTCGCCTTCATCTATATTTATAAGCTTTTAAGTTTTTTTTTTTTTTTTTAATGTATTCTTTCTGATCGCCATCCACGTAGTGACGTATTAAATGTGATGCGGAAACAAAACTTTTCAACGTAGTACAAAATAGTCGGCTTAGACAAAAAATTAGTTCACAAAATATGACACAATACTTGAGCTTTTAAATAATTCTTGATATCTATCAAAGCTTATTTCATTGAGTTGCATAAAAATTGATATTTGTCAAGGTTTATGTTCCTTGAATAGGTTCATTTTCTATCCAAAAAAGAAATGTAAAGAAAATAAGTCTTGATACTTAAGATTGAAGAAAGCACGAAAAATATGAGCATGTATTTTTGAAAAAAAAAGGGTTTCCAATAAGCTTACAATAAAACTTTTTATTTAGATTCAATTGATCACAATAATTGTTTTCTTTTGGCTCTGGCCTGTAAATACGACAATTTTTTTCGATTAAATTCAACCTTTCTCTGGCGAATGCGATTTGCTTCCATAATCTGCTCAAGGAGTTGTTCGGTAGCAATAGTACGGCGCTCTTCAAGAGCAAGCATTTTTTGAGCAAACTGGTAGTCGTCTGCATTGTCATCGGACGAAGTCTCTGTGTTTTTTTGTTTGTTTTGGAAGTTTTCATGACTGCTTAATTCATCCTCTTGTCCATGACTATCGAAATCTCCCGGAGAAAGTGGACACTTTGTTTCGACAAAAGTTTCGTCTGAAAACTGTTGAATTTCAAAGCTTGACTGTACAGCATCCGGCCCAGGCAGATGGAATTGCTGAAAAGGGGTTACTTTAGCGCGACGAGCACGTAACTTCCTTGATGTTGTGGGTTGGTCACTTTGATTTGTCAGATCTGGTTGTCGTTTTTGATTTGCGAATTTGGACCTCGATTTTCGAACCGCTCTTTTGCGAACCCCATCTGTGTATCTGAGCGCTGGTTTTCGGCCCGTTTTTTTGCCAGCCACTTTCTGTTCTCTATATCCATTGTACAGCTCATGTAATTGTACAAAATAAGGCCAGCGATGCGAACCATTTACTGGAATTCCTTTTTTCTGCATGGATCGTACTATTCCATGATAGCACGATTGCAAATTCCGCAATTTTCGATCGAGATGGTCCAATTTGAATATGTACCCTTTGGCTTCCATTCGATTTTGTATATCAAGGAATATATCACGGCGACGATATTGCGGATCCCAAAATTCTTCTTTCTTTTGGACGCATTCATTCAAGAAATCCAGAACGACTGCGTGATTCCATATTGTTTCTTTGGTGTCATCTTGTTGCAATATGTCTTCCGACTTTTGATCTTCGTTTGAGGGCCTACCTAATACATTTCCATCTCTATTAGTCTGTGGGATTGGTAAAGCGGATTTTGGAAGAGGGAGGTCTGGATACAAGGAGGCCATTGTTGGTGCATCCTCGATTGCCAGTTCTTCGGCAAAGATTTCCATCATTTTGTCAAAGAATATCCAGTTGACGGGTCCCTTCAAACCCCGTCCATTTCGATTGTGGTTATCGAACTGTCTTTTTAAATAATGGTATTTTCTCTCCAAGGTTTTCACACTAAAACAAAGTCCATATTGCGCTATTAAGAGCTCGCGGATTTCGCCATAAAATCTATTGCAACGATGTCTTGGATCGTGGAGTTCTTTCTTCTTCTTCAGTATTTCATCAAGAAAATAATGGACTGCTTGGTCCGTCATTGTTGATTCTTCTTCATTTACTAAAGAAAACAAGTAATTTACAAATTTTGAAAATATTCCTAAAGAATTCGGCAACATTTATTTACCATTTACAATAATTTCGGTTGGTAATTCGAAATCAATTTTGCAATCAAGCAGTTCGCTTGGAAGTTCAATTATTTCGTTCATTTTTAGTTAAAAAAAGAAATTTAAAACAGAAATTTGTTTAATTCTTTCAAATCCAAGAAGGGAATTCTGCATTTGCTCTGCAGCCTATTTATTTTTGGTTTGGAAAAGTCAGTTTTTCAAAGCAAGCGTAGGTCAGTTCAACACATAGGTCTGTTTCAAAATAAACAGATACAAAAGACCCTGTTTAGATTGGGAAAATTGAGTGCGGATGCGGACTAGTGAGGGTCGTCGTGTTTAGATTATAAACTTTGAAGCGCAATACATTGATACAACAACAATTTCGAAATGTCAGCCATCGAAACAACAACAAAAACAAATGATACTCATTAGGTCAGTCCCACGAAGAAAAAATCTCAGAGCGCTCAGAGATTTTTTTCGTGGGACAAAAAATCTCACCTGAGCACTGAGATATTTTGCTGAGATATGTGAGATGAAAATTTTTTGGATTCATTTCTCAGCCAAAACAGCTGTTCTTTTGACAAAAGTGGTGAGTGCAAAAGTGGTAAATAAATACAAAATAAAGACGGAATGTTAATAAAAACTAAAATAAATTAATCTTTTTATTATTTCTCATTCATTTCAATAAGTTGTCTGCTTCAAAACTTAAATATTTTAAGCAAAAGTTGAAAGTGATTTTTCAGAATTTCAGTACGAGAATTATAACACCTGAGTTTTTTACAATTGAGCGGAGAATGTTGTCCCACGAAATGATTTCGCATCCGTCAAATTGACATTGAGCGCTCAGTGAGATTTTATTTGGTAGGACACGCCTATTAGTCCGGTTTTTATTTTTTTTTCGCGCTTCACGAAACCCTTCACCCTGCACTTCTCTTTCCCACAAACCGGCTTCAATCTTCCCAATCTAAACAGGGTATAGAGATCAGTGATATTACTACGTCCCCTTTCACACGAAGATACTAGTTGCTGGTGATTTTTTTGACGTTTTCTTTAAATCTCCTTAACAATCTCCTGTACCTTTCACACGCAGATACAAAGTTGGAGGAGACTTGCTGTATTTTCCTTTTAAACTACCTTGGTTGAACGCACACAAACGTAGTGTGAAGAGAAACGTCAAAAAAGTTTCCTGAATTTGTTGACCGGGGAGATTTCATTTCCCCCTCTTTCTTCCTGCCCTTCTCGCCTATGAACTATTTGTTGCCGGCAACTCAGTTGCCCTGTGTGAAAGGGGACTACGTTTCCATGTGGTATTTAAGCGAGCTTGAAGCTCGCCTAGACCTTTTGTATACCTGCATCGAGTTGAAATTAGCTTGAACCGACTCAATTCCACTTCACGAGCGGATTCGAGTCGAAATTTGTGCTGAAAAACCTGGGTTGTAATTTTCATTAGACATTGTTCACATTGGACTTACTCCTTGGATTTTTTTTGACGTCTATGTACTTTTTCTCGTTCCCACTCTGTGGTGAGAAAGAGACAGGCAAGTGAGGCATGATTTTTTAAATTTTTTAAAAATTTGTGGATTTTTTTTGACGTTTCCTTTTGTGACATGTGTTTTGTTAGTTACTACGTTTATATTCAGGATCGAGTGCTCGAGTTGGATTAGGGTTGGATTTTCGACCCAGGTTTTTCGTTCATAGATTTGAGAGCTCGATATTGAGTTGAATTGAAATGGTGTTGAGATGACATATGGTGTTTCTAAACTGACATTTTTGACAAAATTGAGTTATATATTCAATCATACTAAAAATGCCTACGCTCTTTCGATTGACGCTATCCATATTTCTCTATCTCATACGGTTTCGAAAATAATGGAATAAAAAGCAGAGAACATAGTGCTATCAACACAAATTTAATTTGATCTTAAGTTCACAAGGTTCTAAGCAGCCAGATAGAACCTTGCGTACTTAGGAAAAATAAATAATCTCGTAGATAGAACCTTTTGACGTTGCAGATAGAACTTCCTTGCTCCAAGCATCCCATTACTTAAATCAAGTGTGATGTAAAATTAAAAGTTCTATCAGCCAATAGAACCTTGTTGTCCCACGTCCAAGTGCCTTATCGTTGACCAACAAAGTTCTATAGTTATTTTTGAACTTGAACTACTGAGTAACTATTAAATAAATTTTAAATTTATTAATTTATTGTAAACAATTCTACAAAAAATAAAATTAAAGTAAACCATAAATAGGTTTCGATCAAAATGAATGTACAAAAGCTATACAACATAAAATATTCCAATTTAATTTTCTCGAAAGTGGTGGTGGTGTAGTTAGAACCCTCTTGTCCTAAGGTCGCGAACTGTCAAAATAAATCTAGTTTTGTGCAGTGGAAACACCAAATAGATTTATTTAACCTAAACTGAGATAAACCTTCGTTGGAAACATAGTATTAATAAATAATAGGCCAGTCCCACGAAGAAAAAATCTCTGAGCGCTCAGAGATTTTTTTTCGTGGGACAAAAAATCTCACCTGAGCACTGAGATATTTTGCTGAGATATGTGAGATGAAAATTTTTTGGATTCATTTCTCAGTTTTCTTTCTCAGCCAAAACAGCTGTTCTTTTGACAATCAGATTTAAATTTTTTTGTGGTGCGCAAGTGCAAAAGTGGTAAATAAATACAAAATAAAGACGGAAGTTAATAAAAACTAAAATAAATTGATCTTTTTATTATTTCGCATTCATTTCAATAAGTTTTCTGCTTCAAAAATTAAACATTTTAAGCAAAAGTTGAAACTGATTTTTTAGAATTTCAGTACGAGAATTATAACACCTGAGTTTTTTACAATTGAGCGGAGAATGTTGTCCCACGAAATGATTTCGCCTCCGTCAAATTGACATTGAGCGCTCACTGAGATTTTTTCTCCGTGGGACTGGCGTAATATTTTTTCGCGACACAAATTTTTTTTCCGACGCAAATATTTGTTTTTTTTTTTCTTCATACAATATGAAACGTCAAAAGTGCTGTACGTGGAAAGTTGACGAACTCTTCGTTCTGCGGCTGCAACTCCATAAGCTTCGTATTCATTATGCGCGGCATCCGCGCGCACCATGTTCGTCCGCGGCAAATCATGATATTTGCCACGCATATCATTTTTTGAGAAAAAGTTGATGAACCGCGGCAGCCGCTGGCGGCAGTCGATCCAATTGACAGCTAGTAGCTAGTGCCCAAATCACAAAACAAACTACCGTCTCAACTGCGCGCGAGCAATACCATGTTCGACCATTGCCGCGCTTCAAAAATCCATCACGAATGGATCGATGCGCGGCATGTTCGAGCGCACAAATGTTCGAGCTGCCGCTCGTAGAAACCCGGTATTCATATTGCGCGGCTGATGCACATAACAATGTTCGTTGGTTTGCCGCGCATAATGAATACGAAGCTATATGCGACTACGTTGCGTTGTGTTCGCACCATTGAATTTGTGTATATGCAATATTTTGACAGCTGCGGCTCCAGTTGCTGCTCCGTCTCCATTTATGTTCAGGCAGACTGTTTCACGCATAAATAGCCTAGTTTCTTTACTTTGAAACTGTGTGGTGTTCTGGGCATTTGTGTGAATTTTAAAATTACTCAAATTAAAGGAACAGACCTATTTTAAGTTTTTATTTTTTAAAGAAACATAAATAAAAAATTAAAATTAAGAAAACTAGACCATAGATAAAAGGAAAATGGTCAAAAAAGTGTTAATGATATGTCTAGGTAAAGAAGAACCCATAAATCAAATTGAAAAATATTAAATAAATTCACACTTTGAAATTCAGGAAACATCTGCCGATCTCCAATTGCTGAAGCAGTAATGCAAGACACTATTGAAAAAGCCGGCGTTGCAAAAGATTGGGAAGTCGACAGCGCAGGGATCGGTGATTGGCATGCTGGAAATTCACCCGATTACCGAGCTTTAAACATCATGAAAAACCATGGCCTCAAATACTCAAATCATGCTCGGCAAATTCGTAAAATAGATTTCGAAGAATTTGACTACATCTTCGGAATGGACGATGAGAATATGGATGATCTTAATCGGCTGGCACCGAAAGGTTCCAAAGCAAAGCTCCTAATGCTAGGTGACTTTGGATTAGATAAAAAAGAGCGAATAATTAAGGATCCTTATTATGTAAGATAAAATGCAGTCTTTTTTAACAGAATATTCACTGGTGTACTTTTAGCTCAAAGGAGAAGCTGCCTTCGAGAAGGCATACCAACAATGCGTTATTGCTTGTGATGCTTTTTTCAAAGAAGCTCTCGCTGGAAAAATCTAAATTATTGTGATTCTGGATGTGGTTTAGCGAAATAAATTTAATTGTTTATTATGTCATTTTTCATTAGTTCTGCTGATTCCAAAGTAAGCGCCAAGACGAAAATTGAGTGCCAGTTGTACAATCGTGGTTTAAATCTTGATCCGTGGTTCAGAAATTTTAACTCGCCGATTTCGGTGGGTTAACTGAGGTTCAACGATGGTTCAAGGTTCCAATATGCACTAAAAGCCAATTACATGCCTGAACCATCGTTGAACCACAGTTAATCCGCCGAAATTGGTGAGTTAAAATTCCTGAACCACGGATCAAATATTTGTACAACTAGCCCTAATTCTCTTATCCTAATATGATTCCATCGCAAACAATTTGTGCTGTCAGGGCACAGCTTATTCTTCATTAGCCTTGTTGTGAGTTTCGCAACAACATTCCAACCGAAATTTGTTTCGCCTATTGTGAGTTTCACCCGGAAAATATTTCATGTTCCAATAATTCACCTTATAGTGAAAATTTACTTTGGGCAGAATATATTGCCACTGATAGCTTAAATTTTCACCTATTTTTAGTAGGTGAACAAGAAAGCAATAAGGCGGAAAACTTAAATTTTTCCCCAACGAAACTCATAACTAACAGGGCTAACAGATAATTTTAATGCAAATGTTCGGGTCAAACTCACAAGGCTGTATATTAAATGCAGCCTCTACTGGCCATTAACGATGTCCAACATCATCCACTATAAAATCTTCAATTTGTTTGGATATGTCAGAATATGGACATGGACATGGATTTTCGTGCCTCCATTGGCATTTTTTAAGACATGTTTATAATCCGGACATCATCCATAGCCAGTGGAGGCGGCATGTATGACGTGTTCTTTCTTAAAATAAACCAAAATAGACAGTGAACTGCTACGTTGCTTTAGAGTGCAATTAGTCAATACAAGATGAACGAGTTTTTATGTAAACCAAGATTAATAAATTTCAATATCAATACATTCGATCATGCTAGTTACTTCAACAAAACTGGAATGTTTGGTTCAGTTTAATGAGTCGGTCTTCACTTCAGTTGCTATTGTGTTTTCCCACAGAAACCAATTGACAAGATGAGTGAGAGTGAAATTAAGAAAATGCTGTTTGTCTGCATAGGTTAGTCTTATTACACTTACTTGATTTAATTCTTGAGAAAAACTATTTTTTTTCCCAAGGAAACAGCTGCCGATCACCTATGGCAGAGAGTATAATGCGTGATCTTGTTAGGAAGAATTGTCTTGATTGGGAAATTGACAGTGCAGGACTTCGGTCATGGAATGTTGGTAAAACTCCACAAGAGCGATGCATCAAAATATTAGCCGAACATAATTTAAAATCAAATCATTTGGGAAGAGAAGTAAATGACTACCAACTTTTAACTTTAATGTTTTATAAGATTTCTTGTTACATATTAAACAAGAAAATCATTTCATTTTGTAGCTTAGAGAAAGTGATTATCAAACTTTTGACTATATCTTTGGAATGGATGAAATGAATATTGCGGAACTTAAAGAACGATCACCACAACGATGCAAAGCTAAGATCGAACTCCTTGGGTCATACATTGGCAGGAAAGAAGATGAAATTATAGTTGACCCATATTTCGTAAGTTTTATATCTATAAATTTTTTCCGTAAAGTGAAATGAAGCTTTTGAAATCTTAAAATATATAACTGTTTTTACTTTGTATTATTGATCTATTGATTAAAATTATCGTATCTTTTCAGGAACATGGAATGGGTGGTTTTCGAAGGTGCTATGAGCAGATCCACGCCAGCTGTAAAAACTTTTTGGCAACAAAGATACAAAAAGAATAATAAGATAATAATAAGATATGCACATTATGTATGTAGGTATAGGTGTGAACGTAACTAGGAACTATGTTCTGTAACTCTCACATCGAAAAAATCAGTCGAGAAATGATGAAAAATGGAACAAAACTCATGTTTCTCGACTGATTTTATGCATGCGAGAAGTTACAAAACGTGGGTCTAGGATAATTAGATATGATTTAAATAAAAATACAAATTAATATAATATCCTATTAATATTATTGTTATAAATATTAATATTATATGGAAATGTGAAAGTTTGTTTGGCTGTCTGTTTGTTCCCTCCGAAAATACATAATTAATTGTAATGGGAGTTAGTAGAGCGAGAGCTTGGACCAAGAGGATGGAAATAGGCTATACTTTTGCTTTCGAGAGGTATGAAAGTAGACCCAAAAACAATTAAATTATAAAAGAAAAGCGATTAATTGTTTGAAATGTCAGATATTCAAAAATATAAACATCAAAAATACATACAAAAGTAAATAAAATTGATGTTAAGATTATAATATTTGATGGATTTTTTTTTCTCGATTCAAAAAGTCGATACATATGTAACCGAAGATTGAAAAATCGGCTCTTTATCAAGTAATTTTCGAATTAGTTGGCCACTTAATAAAACATAGTACCATAAAAAAAATATTTTTCTTAGATACTAATATAACAGTCATAAATTTATTAAAACATGCGAAGCAAAGCGAGAGGCGCTTCTAGTAAAAGTAATGCTTACATTATAATGAAAACTAAAATTAAAAAAAAAAAAAAACATCTCAAACAAATTAACAGGCATATTAGTCCAGTCAATGAAGACCCAAAATCATAAAATAAATGCAAATGGTCATGTCATGAATTTCGGGTTATTTTTTTTAGATGAAGGGGTGACCCATAGGTCCAACAAACCTTTAATATGTAGTGAACCTGGCAACGCTGAAATAAATAAAGATAATAAACTTAACGAACAATGGTTGCTTTCCGGCAGTTCAATTATATGCCCAACTTCATTAGCTACCAACCTACTCTACTAGACAGTCGTCGTCCGCACCGTCGTCCGCCATTAAAATTAATAAAGTAAATTTAGAATCATTAAGTGTAGATAATTAATTTAGTTTAAATAAAAGATATTAAAAAGTACTTTTGAGTTTCATTTGTTTAATTCGACATCTACATACTGAGGATGGAAGTTTTTCAGTCATTCCATAGCCTTGCTCACCCAGGGGTAAGAGCATCTCGTAAGCTTGTCACGGAAAGATACTTTTGGCCGAAAATGAACTCAGATATTAAGAATTGGGTAGAAAATTGCATTCAATGCCAAAAATCGAAAATACAACGGCATACAAAAAGTAAACTAATGGAGATTCCTACACCAAACGCAAGATTCGAGCATGTCCACATGGACATAGTCGGACCACTCCCTTCGTCGAATGGCTATACACACATTCTCACGATAATCGACCGTTTCACTAGGTGGCCTGAGGCGTATCCTCTGAAAGACACTCTCACTTCTACCATTGCTACAACGTTTGTTAAAGAATTCATTTGTCGATTCGGTGTACCACTCCGTCTTACGACAGATCAGGGAAGCCAGTTCGAGTCGAGAATGTTTCGACAACTCAATCAATTATTAGGCACTCACCGCATCCGAACCACAGCCTACCATCCCCAGTCAAACGGTATGGTAGAAAGGTTTCACAGACAGTTAAAAGCATCCTTAATGTGTAAAGAAAGTGGAGAGAAATGGAGTGATGATCTCCCTATAATCTTGTTAGGAATCCGTAGTGCTTTTAAACAGGGCATTGAGTATTCTCCAGCTGAATTAGTATACGGTCAGCCGCTTAAATTACCTGCAGAGTTTTGTACTTCAGAAAGTGAGGACAAAGGAATCGATCCGGAAGGGATAGTTAAAATTTTAAGAGAAAAAATTAATCGTTTCCGACCGACTCTTTCGCGGCTACCTAACTCTACAACCTATTTTCCAAAACATTTAAACGATTGCGAATGGGTTTTCAGGCGCGTAGATGCAGTTCGCATTGGTCTTAAACCTCCATTTGAAGGCCCGTTTAAGGTAATAAAAAGACTTCGGAAAAGTTTTATTATTTGCGTGCGCGGGAAAAACGTTAATGTTGGAATTGATCGGTTAAAACCAGCACACATCGCAAACGAACGCGAAGTGCCAAATAAAAAAAGAGTAAAATTTCGAATAGAAACCTTTAGTCGTTGCACTTGAAGGGGGGTACTGTAGTGAACCTGGCAACGCTGAAATAAATAAAGATAATAAACTTAACGAACAATGGTTGCTTTCCGGCAGTTCGATTATATGCCCAACTTCATTAGCTACCAACCTACTCTACTAGACAGTCGTCGTCCGCACCGTCGTCCGCCATTAAAATTAATAAAGTAAATTTAGAATCATTAAGTGTAGATAATTAATTTAGTTTAAATAAAAGATATTAAAAAGTACTTTTGAGTTTCATTTGTTTAATTCGACATCTACAAATATTATGTTTATAATATAATATTGATGTCCTACGTACAGTTTTCTAGATTTGGACAGAGAATTTTTGTAATTTTATAACACCACGCAAATTAATGTGGTTTTTCAATGGTAAAAAATATAATTTTTTTATTCCAAATCATTCGCTACGAAAGAAGTAAAATTTCAGGCAGAAATTGGATTTTCTAAAAGAAAACCCCATAACACAGCAGAAGAACCAGTAATCGAAGTTGTTTTTTTTTGTTCTTTCCATTGCATAATGTAAGTACTCCGAACCTCATACGGCTTCTTTGATAACTGATCCACTGTTCATGGAATTAACCATCACCTTTAGCCTTGAATAACTTTGGAAGGAGTACACTAATTAAATAAGAAGTTATAGTTCGTCCAATAATTCTTGTCAGTACAGGGAAGATAGGACGTTTGCATCTCAGTTGGGTTGCAGCGTATTGCATAAATCTATCGCTCTTATAGCGATGCCGTAGTATGCATAATAAATCAATTCAAGTTTAATTGAAATTAATCAGCGTTACCATCTAGTAGGTAAAATTGCACAATTACAATTTTGAAAAAAAAAAAAAAAAAAATGAAGTTGGAATATACATATGTATGTGCGTTTTTGTAAGGGTATCCCCAGTAGGCCTAATCCATTAAAAAAAAAAAGAAGAAACAAATAACAAAAAATACCACTTCATTTATTTATAAATAGTTCATTGAGCAGTTAAAAAACAGAATCATTTTAACGATATAAAATAACAAAATATTTAATACATGAATACCTACATCAAAATGTACTTACAAATTTTGTGTACCATGAGCCGTTCTCAAGATATTGGTTGCGTCTTTTTTTAAATGGTAGACGCACAACAACTACAGCCGTGCCATTTTATTTGTATACTCAAAAACAACACACACACTAATTTCAATTATAAAATTTGACCAGTATATATTTTTGCAAAAATAACTTCTGCCGGCCGACTGGCCTAAGCTGTTTAAAACAACGACGAACGATCCTAAGAGCTTTAAAAAAGTTTTAATTCTGTAAGCTCTTGCACATAAGCAATAGGAAAAGGAGTAACTGGCTGAACAGAATGGTGACGCAGACGGAAACGGAGACGGAGCCGGAATAGCTGTCAAAATATTGAATACACGCAAATTCAATGTTGCGAACACAACGGAACGTAGACGCATACGGAGACGCAGACGCAGACGGAAGAGTTCACCAACTTTTAACTTTTGACGTACGGCACTTTTGACGTTTCAATTTGTATGAAGAAAAAAAACAACTTTTTGGGTCGGAAAAAATATTGTGGTTATTTGTATCGCGAAAAAAATTATTTATTAAAAGGAAAATTATTGGAAACAAAAAATGTGAATTCTGAGCTTGTACACAAGAATATTCTTTTTTTTTTCTTCAAAATACTTTCAAAGCTGTACAGCTCCATTGTGGACATGTAAAAAAAATAACGTACGACACTTTTTGACAGCTCTTCCAGTTCCGTCTGCGTCTTCAGTTCCGTCATTCTATTCTGTTCAGCCAGTAATTTATGTGTGTTAGCCAATGATCACACTTTATTGTTTCAATACTTTTAATAAACACAAACAGCAAGAGCGTTGCCGCCTGAAATAAAATTAACGTGCCATATTTTCTGGAAAAACGTGCCTTTTTCGTGCCACATAAAAAAAGCACACATTTTTCTATTTTCGTGAACAGCCTGTAATCAAATTTATTACAGAGTGTAATACAATAACAAAACTCAATGGAAATCAATTGCTCTCTTCGTGCATTGTCAAAAATTATGTGCTTCTGACCACTTTTTACGGAATTTGGACCATTTTTCATTAGATTTTGTTGAAATTTGGTGCATTTTGAGTAAAATAATGGAAATAAAAAAACGTGCACATATTGAAATTTTTCGTGCCACCGTGCCACGAGGAAACTATAGTGTCAAAAAAGCACGATCGTGCCACTTCGGCAACGTTGTTGCCTACGGCTGTGGGCGAGATAGGTCGTGAGGGATGTATTCACGTCGCTTGAAAAAGATATTATTACAAAAACAATGCCGTGGGAAGTCTGTGGCTATTGTGTATATTTGTTGTTCCTCATAGTTTAACGTACGGAAATTTGAATATAATAAATCCTACATATTTTTCAAGTTTTCAAAGCCATCAATACTCTAGACAACTCAGATTCCGTTACTTTCAACAGCTTTTCGAATAATTTTACCAGAAACGTTTGATTTAATATAGTAGATATCTTAACTCACTTATTTAATAAAAGTGTTTTTCAAGGTAAATTTCCAGAATGTTTGAAAATAGCTGAGGTTATTCCTGTTTTTAAAAAAGGGGACAAAAAGTGTTTTAAAAATTATAGACCTATCTTTCTATTATCAGTTTTCTCAAAAATTTTCGAGAAAGTTATGAACACTAAAATCCTTACTTAGCTTGACAATCTTTCCAACCAATATGGGTTTCGAGCCAAAAGTTCAACTGAGGATGCATTACTTAATATTTGCTCTAATGTCTATGAAAGTAATGGACAGAAAAAAGGACACGGCTGCTCTTTTCATTGTTATAACTAAAGCTTTTGATTTTGATACGGTCGATCATAACATTTTGCTAACGAAATTAAATAAAGCGGGTTTTAGAGGTTATTATTCTCAACTGATATTCTTCCTTTGTTAAAAACAGAAAGCATAAGGTAAGAATAGGTAAATATTTTAGTGAAAGTCGTGATATTATGATATAGAAGTGCCACAAGGCTCTGTCCTTGGCCCGATTTTATTCCTTGTCTATGTAAATTATATTTTCAATTTAAATTTAAAAGGCACTAAAACGGGTTTCGCTGACGATATAGCATGCGTATACTCTAGTTAATCCTTACTAGACTTGATTTCAGATATTAATCATGATTTGGAAGTATTAAGACATTGGTTTGGGACGCACAAGCTTGTTTTAAGTGATAAAACTAAAATAATGTTTTTTAATCTACCATTTCTTGATGATCACCCACCTGTTCTGATTATGCATAGCATTGACTGTAAAAACTCCTCCTTTATCAGTTAACAGTTATACTTTTACTGGTTTTAATAAAATTCTAGCTGTAATGTTTTAAACTTGAATTGTCCTTCGAAGTGTTTCCATATCCAAAATGTAACTGAATTTAAATATCTTGGTATATTAATTGACAATAAAATGAATTGGAAACCTCATACTAAACTACTCAAAAAATACTTACTCACATCCACGTACATATTTTTTCACTTAAGAAAACTTTGCTGCCGGAGACCCCTAGAAACTCTCTATTATGGCCTAGTTAAATCTAAACTTTAATATGGTATAGTATGTTGGGGTGGCACATATAAAACCTACCTTCAAGCCTTGTTAGTAACGGAAAAACATATCTTAAGCACCATTTGGAAGAAGAGAAGATTCGATCATATAGTTTTCAGTGGTTTGCTAGATCTGGAATACTTCCCCTAAAACATCACGACAAGAGATACTCTTGGAGAATTTGTCACTTTCTCGCAAGAGGCAGTAGCCCGGAAAAAAACTTAAAGTGGAAGCGGCTGGTATTGAATCCAGACCTCTGGCATGACAGTCCATCGCACTAACCATTACGCCACGGGCTACTACGTTTAGGAGAGCCTATATACCGAAAAAAAAAGATTATGGAATTTTATATCAACTAGGTAGGTATACCGTATACCTACAAAATAAGTTTCTGTCAATTAGAAGATAATGTAATATAATAGGTACTCGAATTTCGAGGGCTGGACTGGACGTACTAGTTAATCTAAACGGCTGAAATTTTACCAGGCTTATTAATTTCCTAAACTTAGATATTTAAGTTTCGTTTCAGCAAATTGGCTTAATAACGTAAAATTTTGAAAAAAATAGTCTGAACACAATTTTTGAGTTTTTGTTTTCAAAATTTTGAGTTTGAAAATCAATTTTTTAAAAACTGTTGACTATTTTAAATAATAATAATTAAAAACAGAATACAAGAATGGATTTTTGGTTGCAGAATATGGTACAAATATTAGTGTTGCCGTTGTTTTTTAATGATTTTTTTCTATTTCATGCCAATTTTTTAGAATATTTTCTTCTCGGCCTAAACCCCCTTATAGGATTTTATCGCATTTTATACAAAACATTGTATAGTATTATTGTATTAATTGTAATTATTCATGAAAAAAAATATAATTACATATAATGTAAGGTCTTATTATTATTTTTAGAACATATTGTATTACAGAACTGATTTTTTGAATTTTTCATTTCAATTTAGCGTAGGTTTTCATTTTCCTCGGAATCATTTCGGTTGGACTTATACCTATTTTGCATCAGGATTATCTAATTTGTAAAATATGGTCATTTACGTTGAGACGTGAACATTAAAAACGGACTCCTCATAAAATAAATGGCAAGCTTTAGAAAAATACAAATCCTATGATTGAAAATCTATCAGTCGTTTATTAAAATTTAAAATCAGAAATATTTTAAACATCACCCGCGATAACTTGATCTAAGAAGTTATCCCACTTCTGCTCCATTATCGCATAAGCTTCTTTTCTTTCTAGGTCATTCAAAACTGAATATCTATAGAAAATAAAAATATAGTTATACATTTAACAAGTAAAATATTTAAATTTCTACCAACTTCAAAAAAAAATATCTTACTTTATCGAATTCCACACCAATTGTTTAAGAGTTTTTAATCCTGCATGATTTGGTGCAAAACTCATAATGGCATAATAAAAATCATAACTTAGTCCTTTAGCATTCCAAAAGCCAGGATCATCACTTGTTATAACAATTGGAATATTTTCCGAAATGAAAAATGCTCCTGGATGATTCCTGAGATCCCAAACTAAATTCAAAACTTGATTTGATATTGGACTTACTTCCAGAGCAATATCACGTCTTTTAACAGCATTCCATAAGACAGGATGTTTAAGCAGAGCATAACCATGGCCAATTCTAGTTGAGTTTAAGAGAATAGCATCAAGTAAGTTGTAATCTGATGAAGCTCCATACCAATCTGAATAATGAATGTAGATTTAAAATTTTAATTTGTTAAACTTTTAACTTATCTTACTTGTTTCTCCCGCATGGAAAAAGTACTTAGCAGTTTTTGGAAGAGATTTTAGTTCTTCAATGAAATTATAAAGTGGTTTTCCCAAGTCTTCCTGACCAACTAAGTCGAAACCAATCACAAAATTAGGATTTTCGTTGCTAATGACAAAAGTAAAGTATAATAAAAAGAAATTAATATAGTCTATTTATTTTTTGAAAATATTTTAAAGCAAATTTCAGACTTACTGAAAACTTTGGAATACCTCCAACTTGTTTGAGACACCTATCGCGTCTATTTTTCTACTTGCAGAGTAGATAATCTTTACTCCAAGAAAATCAGGATTTATTGCACGAAATCGTTGGACAAGTGCTATAAGTTCATTGGCAGCTAATTCCGGAGGGTATTCTTTGCCTTGTTCATCATACAGCTGTATGAAGAAAATGAAGAAAAGTAAACATTTAAAAATAAACCCCCAAGAGACAGTAAAAGTAGAACTTCAAAATTCACAAACTTTCTAACCGTTTTGAACTCCATCCTCAATTCCAAGTACATGATACCATCTTGATATGATTCCTCTAACAATCGCCAGTGATAAGAACGAAATGCTGGAATGTACTTTAAAACATCAGAAATCGTTGAAAAGGACTTTTGAAATCTTTCCCATGCCTTATTTACGCTCGAATATTCGACTTTAATAAATACGAAAATCCTTATAAGTATAAAAGTTTATAATTAATGTGTTTTTAGGAAGTCTTACTCTCTGGAGTTGGGGTGTATAAATTTATCGTGCTTTCCAACTGCTTATCAAAGTTTTTCCTACTTTGTGCCTTTAGCCTTTTTAAGCTTACTACTGAGTAGGGAGATTGGCAGCCATGTTTAGGGCTTTTCCGAAATGAAAGTACTGTTACCCCTCGATCATTGATGCAACTTAAAAGTCCTGGCATGTAAGTAAGATTTCTTATGACCCATTCTGAAGAGACCATAGCACTATTGTGAGCATGCAAGAGAGCACCTTTAGGCATATTCTTTAAGAATTGAAAAACCTTGCTATTATCAATTAACTTCTTGGCTTTGAAGAAATGCATTCCAGGTGCATAGTTATCGTTATTGTCTTCAAATCCTTTTGATAGTTCAGCCAACTTGTGCTTCATAAAAATTCTGTTAACTAATTCTTCTTTATCTGACAAAACTATAGTTCCACCAGTTGAAAGGACATCTTCGGCACCCATAACTGCATTCCGGGCACCTTTATAACCTAAAAAAACATTGATTTAATATCCGCTTTTAGGCGAACTATACAAAAAGAAAGAAAGCAAACTAAAGAAACTTACTAAGTAAATTGAGTTTCCCTTCAATAGCAAAACAATAAGAGCATGTTATCAATGCTGAAACCAAAATAAAAACCAAAGTAGTCCATATCATTGTCATCTTAAGAACTTAAAGCATGCCAATAGAATAACCTGCAAAGTCAAAACAAAAATTTAAGATATACAGGCCTATAAATTTAATGCCTTGCCCTTATCGCAGAGGCTTCCGAACCGCTGCGTTGGAAGCCGCGAGATCTTAGAATAGTTTGGATTGGATTCTATTTTTTGTCTTTACTATATTATACTGGTTATCCCCCAAATCTTCATTTCGTTTTTTGTTTTCCATTTAATTTCAAAGGTCCTTTTGAATGCTGCGATTTTTAATTAATGTTTACTTTGCTCAAGGCTTCAATCTCTACACTTTTTACTCCACTTGATTAAGAGAAGATTGTGGATTGTCAATTTGTCATCCAATCTGCGGATTTCGCTTGAATATACATATCGCAAACACGTAGCCAAGGGGGGGGGGGGCTTTAGGGGCTAAGGTAGACTACTTGAACAATAAGGAAAAGCACAAATAAGAAAGGGTGATAAAGATAACTCTGCAATTTTACCAAATCTAGCAATTTTGTCTATCCCCGCCACCACATTATGTAGGGGGAAGACGGGAAACTTGAGCCAATTTTTGTTAAACCGTTCATAAAAAGTTTTCTATTCATCCAAAGCCACATGTTGGATATATCTTTTTAAAGATAAATTTATCTATTTTGAGATTAGTCTCATAAACTTAATACACACGCAAGTGATTTTTGCCAAATGCTAAATGATTGGGAATAGATTTTTGGCTCAAATCTCCCGCCTATTCGGGAGACTTGACCACCCTCTTGGGAAGACTTGATCATACTTAAATCCTTCGAGTAAAACAACAAAACAAATAATTTAATCAGTTCATGTCTTATTAGAAATCATTTTTATGATATTTGCGTTATTATGAATGAACAAAAAAAAAACTCTTTTTAACATATGATAGTAAATTATACAAAAAGTAAAAAGTAAGTATAAGGCAGGGCGCTCTCTGAAGTGGAGTGGTAGTGGCAGTGAAGTAGTGAACATTTGGATTGTTGATGGAGTGGTGGCGAAGTGATATGAAAGTAACGCGCACTGAGGTAGCAAACTACATTATGGTGCCACTCATACTTAAGTCAATAATCACAAGCATCTTCTAGAATTAAAGAAAAATCTATTTCGTCACCACTCACTTGCCACTTAAAAATTAAACATGTTCGCGATAAGTGGCACCAGACTAGCACCACACCACCTTCAAAATTTCTTGCTACCGCCACTCTATTTTGATGAGCGCGTCTTCGTTTGTTTACATAGGTTTTATTAATTCCACATGCCACTTAGTCGCAAGGTAAAATTGCATGGCTTAAAATGCTTCTCTTCCTTCTATCTAACGTCGTGCAGTTCAGGTCATATTTAAAAAGCCCTTTATCTTGTACGTAAGTACATCGTTTATAGTTCAAACAAATTAAGCTTAGTTCCTTTACTTTGAAACTCTCGCTTTAAATGTTAAATGCAACGCAAATAATTTTAGAAATTTTTCAGTATTGAACTGCTATCTCCTAGTTAAAAATAGTTTTACCGGCGCTGTCAGTTATCATCGATATTTAATTAAACTGTAAAATAAATCCAAACTATCTAATCAAACAATTAAACAGTATCTTTAAATTGAATTTTAATTCAAAGTGTTTTTGTTTTCACACGAAATAACTGTATATTTAGGTAATTAGATTTAATTTTTTTAATTTTAATTGCGGCATCTTTTGATAAGATTTTGATTTAAACGCTTGCCACATACATACATACATATGTACATTTAGCTAAAATAGAAAAGATAGAATTTTTCTGTGATAGCGATTGGGTTTTTTTAATTGGATTTCAAGCAAACTAGCTGTATTATTCGATTTTAATCACTGTCATTACATTTTTGCCTAAATTAAGCTTTTAGTTATTTTTGTAATGTTTTAAAATAGGCTTATTTATGGTAAATACAATAGAGACTAAAAAAAGGACACACACAAAAAAGAGTGACGAAAAAAGAAAGAGTAAAGACGATCAGTATTAAAAATGGGAACATGAATTCTTTTAATGACATATTCTGGAAACCCTACTCTACTGTAATATATTATTACTTGGTACTCACTCAATAATTCTAATACTTTATTATTATTAACTTCCCGCCTGGAAAAAGAATCTTGTTTTCAATAAGGCCCTGGCAAGTTTTTCATAGTTACTAACAAGGGTCTAGCAAGGGTTAATATAGGCATTCACTAGGCCCTCGCCAGTTATGAACCTTTTTGCCTCGTCAGTTAAATTCTGCCTAAGCCCTAACATGGTTTTCCATTAAACCATTTCAGATATTGGGGTCAAAAGCTAGAAGCTGTCAGTCGCTCTATATTATATTTATCTAGATAGACACCCAGTTCCTCGATGCCCACCACCCTGGTTGTACACTCTAAATGATCGTTGTCGTGGCCAGTCCATGTCCATGGAAGAATGTTGCTTCGAAGACTTCAGTATACTTACCACGTATCAGCCTGCCGATAAACTGATGGTCATCCTGGTTGGTCCTACCTATCTTTAACATAGCTCTGATAGTCCCTATATTCATTCCGTTTGTATGCATTTACGTCCGTTTAAAAGCATGCACCGCTCGGTAATGTCATCGTTTGTGCTTCTGTGGCGGTGCGCTTTCTGTTGCTTTATATTGCAAGATTGGGATTCAAAAACACGTTTTTTCTTGTTAAAGATGATAGAATTTCACTAACTAACCGCGAATCCATTTCATTTTATTTTTATTTTTATTTTAATATTAATTTTTATTTTATTTTATAATAAAACACTATGACCACTAAAAAATTCTTGCACATGCAAAATTGAATAAACTGACGTTTAATTTACTGTCATTTACTTTAGTGTGCATGCAAGTATATGTAAAAGACAATAGGTAAGTTCAGTGAGGATCTTCGGAACAGTTTAGAACAGAAAAGAACAAGTTCAATGTGAAATTTTCTGTTCTTAACTGTTCTGGCTTGCTGTTCAACGAGTCTGTTTGCACTTGCTTTTTAGGTAGAAGAACTGAGAACAGATTTCTGAGAAATTTCAAAATCAGTTGTGGTTTTGTCTGCAGTTGCGATTTTCAATCCTAAAGCCTAGTACGCTGCAGATACGAAACGAAATTTTTAGTTGGTCTCCAACATGACAACGAAATGCTTACGAAAACCATAACGAAAAATTACCCCTTGAAAGTGTCAATATTTGCAAAAACAAAAAACAAACACAAACGCATAAAAATCACAGTAAGCAATGTCGTTATGAAAGAAACAACAAATACAAACAAAAATAGAGAGCAAATGTCACTTTTCCTCCCACAATTAATGGTACAGGCAATTAATTATGTGCGAAAACAGAGGGGAGATCTCTCCAAATAATCTGCTACAATTATCGATTTCGTTCATCGAACAGCGTACCGCAGGACGAAAAGCAGAACGAAATTTTTCGTTTATGATTTCGTTGTGTCATTTTTGTATGGGATTTTTCGTTTCGCATCAGCAGTAGTATACTAGGCTTAACTTGAAATTTGCACAATTAATTAATACCCAATAATTTTTATTACGATATAATAGGATCCTGCTTTTATTAATTTTCGTAAGATGTTACCATTAAGAGCCTCACCAGTACTTTATTAAATAAATGTTCTCAGCGAGGCACTAATAGGGGTCTGTCATGTTTTCCTCGTCTATGTTTTCCTTTCCGAAAACTTGCTAGGGACTCGCCTAAACTTGCCAAAAACTTGCTATTTTTCCATGCGGGTTATTCTGCATTATTTAATTTAACTTATATTACTTCTTTATTTTGTACTTTTGATTATTATTTATAACATTCGGTTGTCTAAAACTGTAGATTTAAATGATCTCTTATTGATGTATAAATAAATTAATAAATAGGTAATACTGTTTAAAACTGTCCATTCATTTAATTAATTACTAAAGTCTAACGTAACTTTCAAACAAGCATAACGTTATTAAATTGTTTTTTTTTTCTAACGACAAAACCTCAATAGTATTTTATGTAACTTCGTTAAAATTTTAACAAACGATAATCGATAAAGCTTTTTACACTTTTTTTTTTTTTAATATGAAGTTATGTATCTTTTCTCTTTAATCATAATTAAATACTATTCTCCCACTCACCGATTGAATTATTATTAATAACACTACTACTGTTTTTAGTCCTTAAAGAATAATTTTGAATATATTATAGTAAACCGTTTATTATAATAATAAACTTTAGGATTTTAGTCGCACACTTTCTTATGCGAACATAAAATATTAAAACACAAACATACGTTATTATGTATACGAATAAGTTTAATCAAATTACATATAAATTTGGGGAACCGTTCAAAATGACAAATTAAATAATAAATTTATTTTCCTCAAGCTTAAATCCGGAAAAAAATAAGCAAAAGTCAATTTAGTATGTCTGCGAAGATCTTGATACTTCGGTAGTATCTCAAAGACTAATTTAAAAGCTGAACACTATTTTACACAGAAGATCATAGTCATTGGTTTAATGAAGAAACCGGCACGAGGAAAATAAGTAATGAGCAATTTTATTGTTTAAATTTTTTAAGTAAGTAAGTTCTATCTTTACTGATGCGATTTTTAAAATGTGTTTTGCTTTTCAAAGCTATATGATTTAAAATTCTTTTAATTTTGGTTAGTAGATAATTAAAAAAATTACTGATAACTAAAACAGTCTTGAGCAATTGGGATTCTTTTGCAGTTAGTTTTGGAAATGTCAATAATTGGGTTTGTGTATCTAATAATGGTATAAATTTATTAATTGTTGGGTTTAACTTTTGTTCTGCCATGGCCGGAAGTTGTGGGTAGGCATAAAGGGGAGTGTGAGGCCTGGAGCCCAGGGCGATATATTTTAAGTAAAATTTGTCATCGTCACGTTTGCGTTTATGTGGGTGTGACAGTAGGACAATGTTTGTTTACTTAAAAAAAAATTTATGAGAATACATTAGGTCCTAATGTATAAATGATTAGGTCAGCCACATTTTTCTGATTGTATTGAATTTGACTAAAACTTCAGAATTATCTTTGATATTAATACATAAATTATATTAGAAAAGAACAAATGTACAATCGTAAGGTGCTAAAACAAATATTGCGAAAAAAAACATTATTTAGAAAAAATAAAAAAGTTACGCATACGCCCTAGTGTACACCAAAATTCATATTATTGAAACAAAATAAAAGACTTTATCAAACGAACTTCATTTTGTGGTTTAAAAACTAAAAATTGACTGAGCATTTGTAAGAAAAATCACTAAAAAATAGGGATTTTTTTTATTTTTATTTGTTTGCAAAAAACATGGATTTTAAAGGAGAAAGAAAAGTTCTAAGCATTCTCGTGTAAACAAATAAATCTAATGTCGAATTCCTTTTACCAAAAAAATTCGATTTTTTTTTTTACATTTTTTTCTTTCAATACAAAAAATCCAGAAAAATCGATTTTTTTCTTCTACACAAATCGATTTTTTTCTTAAAAGGAATTATATATATAAATAAACAAAAATTCCAAATGTAGACTTTGGGCGCGTTCGGGCGGCAATCCAAACCTATCCGGATAGGTTTGTGTTGTTGTAATCCCATAGGAAAATTTAGATGGTGAACCAAACAGCTGTTGTCAAAACCAAATCTAAAGCTATCCCGAAATTTTCGGGATACTAAACTATCCGATGCGCAATTTGAGGAACAGCTGATTAAAGCTGAATTATTTTGGTTTTCGGGTGTCGCTTGAGTAGTTGTTTGTTTTTATTTTTTGTTGTTTGTTTTTGGCTTTTAAACATTAAAATGAAGATATCTGTCAATTGGAAGGACACAACATACGTTATTGAAGACACAGCATAGATCTGTGAAAAAATAATTTCTGGTATACGTACTTAAACTTTTGTTAGCTGTTTTGATTTTTGATAGGTTACCTCTATCCGGTTCGATCGAAAACACATTTTTAACAAAAAAATCGATTTGTTCAGAAGAAAAAAATCGATTTTTCTGGACAAATTCCTTGTATTGAAAGAAAAAAATGGATTCTGTTCAGAAAAAAATCGATTTTTTTTGGTAAAAGGAGTTCGACATCAGATAGCCTATCTGAGTGCCTACCGAACGCGGCCATCAACTTCAAAATCTACCTTTTTTTCTTTCTTGCCAAAAATTATTCGGCTTAACAGTATTTTTTGTGAAGAAGACTTAGGTATAGTTTTATTTTATGAAATATAAGTTAAGTGACATTTTTTTTAAAACTGCGAATAGTGGTAGGTTATATGTTAGGATGTATTATGTATGTATTAATAAGGTATAATTTTTTAATATTGCTCTAATATTTGCGACGAAAAAAAAATCGGGCCCAGCGCCCAGAGCAGAACTTGACCAAAATCCACCCTTGATGGTTGAATGGTTTACAATTTAAATTACTTGTTGGAGGTGTGAGTAGGTCCCATTTATCCATTTAATAAATTAAAGAATAGAAATTCAAATATGGAAAAAAATGCATGAAACACGTTTTTCAAATTGATAGAACAAGTACTTAAAATGTTTTAATCCCAGAATGGAGAACGCCATCTCAATTCTTGAAAAAATGTGAATTTATGCAGACAAAATTTTAACAATCGTTGGTTTTCTTAAAAAATAATTTTTTATATATGTAGGTGTAAAATTTCTTGAAATTTTTTAAAAAACAAAATTGGTATGCCATTTTTAAGAATATACTACTTGATAGGACTTCCTAAGTAAATTTTGATCAAAAGCGGTTGAGCGGTGAACGAGATAATCAAAAATATAAAAGTATGGTTCTATGGCAGGTACCGTATTAATAACGGTTTTTTGTAATTTTTTTTTTCTCCAAAATGCAGAAATTACCACTACTAGTACGCACAAATTTTTTTTAAAAAATCGTTAGAGTCGTTTTTGAGATAAATAATTTTTTTCAAAACAGTTGTATGGCAAGTACCGTTATTTTTTGAGCTAAAAAATCTCCATTTCATCTCTAGGGAATTACCAAAAAATCTTATGCTCCAAGTTCAAAGAAAATCGCTTCAGGGGCTTGGGCTGTAGGCCGAGGTACAGACAGACATACATACAGCGACACACAAACAGACAGACGGAATTGCGGGACATACTTTTTTCGTGTTCTGTAGCATCGTAATGTCAAGTTTGATCGTTATCTCGAGTTCGATTTTTTGCAGGAATTCATAACTTGCCCTATAGTACCTATATCGCAAGTACAAAATGGCAACACTTACTAAGAAATATTTTGCCTTTTTTGAAAGTCAGAAGTTTGTTCTTTCATTCTTTTTCTAAATCAACTTATTTCTGTTAATAGTTTTCGAAAAAATGACTTCCAACTTAAAAATTACTGATTTTTCCACAATTTACGATTTTTCATATTTCTATATCAACGATTTAAGAATTTAAAAAAATGAATTACCGAAAATCTTACAGAATTTTATTTATTTTATTTGTTTTTATTTTTTTATTTTTTTCATTGTTTTGGGCATTTTCTCATATACATATTCAGTTGTTTATAGAAGGAGAAGTAGGGAAGTATACCTGACTTACGTGATAAAAGTATGTATATTTTGAATACAAATTAAAAGCAATGAATTTTCATTCATTATTAATTGCTTGGTTTTATAGGTTTATTGCACATAAGACGAGAAACGCATAAATTTATTTTAAAATTAGTAGTATTAGTATTTATTGTCATTATGTTAGTGCTTCTTAGCATGCTTAGCCAAGTTACAGCTTTTGAACCAAAGCAACAAGTTCGTGTGATCCAATTTAATATGACTTTGTGTGTACACCGTGGCGTATGCGTAACTATTTTTTCAATTGTGATTTTTTTCGGCAATATTGCTGTACGCAACTTTATGATTGTTTTTGTCAAATTTAATATTTATAATGCCTAGTGCTTACTTTTTTCTCATACCTATAATGCCGTGGTAACTATAAATGACGTATAGGTAATCAACTATTGTCTATTTTTTGAGTTAAGGCTTAGTTTGAAAAACTTTGGAAGGTTATATAACTTCCTCAGATGATGATGATGATTAATTTTTTGCAGTTTTAAAAACAAGGTGATCTTTGCAAATTACACTGTATGAATAAAAAACTTGTAAAAATATAGGTGAGATAAACAAACATTCTGAACAGATAAAATTAATTTTGGTCTTATGTATGCTCGTGGAGAGCAAGAAACATACAACTCCAAACCATTCTTGTGTGCATGTTGTTAAGCTAGAACGGAGGGGATTTTTTTCTGCTGAATTTGATATCTGTAAAATAAATTAGATAAATTTGGTAGCTCAACGGCTCATGAAGAACCAGGGCCTAATGACTTACAACTCTCAACCATTCCTGTGTGCGTGTCTGCAGGAATGGAGGGGACCTACAGTTTATTACCGAATCCGAACGGCTGAGGTGAGCGGCACTTTTCTATGACAAGATATACTCTTGGAGGATTTGTCACTTCATCGCAAGAGGCAGTAGCCGAGAAAAAAACTTAAGGTGGAAGCGGCTGGTATTGAACTTAGACCTCTGGCATGACAGTCCAACGCACTAACCATTACGCCACGGGCTACTACATCTGATTATGTAAATGAGTACAAAAAATTACTTAGTTATTTATGAAAATATCATTTAATTGTGAAAGAAATAAAATCTTTTTAAACTTCGTTGCCAGACCACGGGCATACAACAACAATTTTCTAGGTGCAAGATTGTAACCATGTTCCCCTAGAATAATATAATTTGCAACGGCATATGCACTGTAGATTTTATTAAGAGTCGGTAGTCATCGACCAAAATATTGCGTCTTAAAAAAGTATGACAGCATCTAACTGATGAGCCCAACAGTCGTGCCTGGGTGAAATGCAATTGACTAAAGGTCGCAAAAATCTTTAAATTGAATTTCATTCAATACAGTCCACTTAAACAAAAACAAAAAATAATTCTTTTATTTGTGTTTTCCTTCTTCTTAAAATCAATAAGGATAAACAAAAACATTAAACGGTGACCACCGCGGAACTCAGAAACATTTGGCCAGTTTATATTTCAGAGATCTCAGAGGAATCCGTATTCTCAGAAATATAAACACAAAAATTCCTGGGTTTTGCTGTCAAAAAACTGAGGAAGTTTTTTTTGTTGGATTGGTTGCTCAATTACTTTTTGTAGCTGTAATCAAATAAGAAAGAAAAGAAAGTGTTTTTGAGGAATCTTGTTTATATTTAATGTTTATTTAATGCTAATTCAAAGTGACGGAGGAAAATTACTGTGCGCTCTGAAATATAAACAGACCAATTTCAAAATTAATTTTTAGTCTTAACCAGAATAAACGAATTTTTAGAAACATTTCCATTTTTTTATATCTTAAACGTTTTTTTTAAATGTTTATTTGTGATCTAGACATCATTAATCTTCTATCAAATATTTTTATTTTATTAATTTCTTGCTTCCACTTATATTATAGTTTATTAACTCTATTTACGGTAGCAGAAAAGTTGTAGACTTTTGAAATTAAAGTCAAAACCCCTTCTCCGTGAAATAACTCCCCAAAATGTTTTTTTTTTAAGTCCCCAAATTTAAAGATGAAATAAACCCCCAAAAGCGTATGAAATAAGTCCCCAAACAAAAAATTAAATAAGTCCCCAATGAAATAACAAAACTACGGCATATAAAGAGTGAAGTATGTATGCAACCCCCCTGCTTGGCCCACTATAGGATTTGGGATAGGTGCGAGGTTGGGTGTATGCAAAGTTTCTTTTGCATTTAAATAATCTGGATTTAAAGAAACTTTCAATACACCGAACCTCGCACTCACCCCAAATCCTATAGTAGGCCAATCAGGGGGTTGCAAGGGGGCAGCATGCCCCCCCATACATACTTCACTGTTTATACGCCGTAATTTTGTTATTTCCCAAATTTGGGGACTTATTTCACAGTTGAATTTGGGGAAATATAACCCCTCAATTTAAAACTAAAATAAGTCCCCAAAAATCGATGAAATATATCCCCAATTTTGGGGAGTTTTTTCATATGAAAAAAACTTCCTATTTCATATAAATATTGGGGATTTATTTCATTTTGGGGCGTTATTTCATTGGGGAGTTATTTCACGGAGCCCAAAACGCCGGTATTAGGCAATTTATAGTAGTTTGCTTAATGCTAAGCTCATGCTTTACTAACAATAAGCTGTAATTTAAAATGTCTTGGATCAAAAACAAAGTCTTATCTACTACCATATTCTACTCAATTCTGTATTTATCATAAATGTATAAGTTTATACAAGTATTATTGAACTTTTCGACTTTAAATATAACAATTAATTTAATATAAATGTGGCACATTATTGAAGTTAGCCAATATAGAATTCAAAACACCAATTTGGTCAACGAATAAAGATATAAGCATTTATTAAATGACATGCATATAAGTACGGAAATATAATTTCTTAAAAAACTAAACTCTAAAATCTCAAATTTGTAACATCGTCAATAAATTCATCCCATTTTCTTCTGAATACTTTGTTGATCTTTCGACGTTCATCACTGTTCAAAACTGAGTATCTGATGATGATAAAATATTTTTATTAAGATAAGCAAAAAAAAATGTTTTTCTTCTTTAAAAACTCTCTCACTTAATTGAATTCAAAGCAAATTGCTTTAATATCCTCAAATCTGCATCGACTGGTGCAAAACTCATGAAAGCATAATAAAAATCATAACTCAGACCTTTGGCATTCCATACACCGGGATCGTCTGCTGATATTATTATTGGAATATCTTCAGCGATAAAAAATGAAGCTGGATGATTTCTTAAATCCCAAACTAGGCCAAGAATTTGATTTGATATTGGATTAACTTCAATTGCAATGCCACGGTTTTTTACTGTATCCCAAAGTTGTGGATGTTTGGACAAGGCAAATCCATGTCCAATACGCCGAGTATTCAAAAGTATAGCATCCATAAGATTCCAATCTGTTTTGCCATACCATTCTGGAACAAAAAATAGAATATTAGAATATTAATAAGAATTTTGACACTAAATTAAGGTCCAATTTTACAATAGTGGTTCAAATATTGATTCGTGGTTCAGAAATTTTAAGTCACTGAATTCGGCGGATTTACTGAGGTTCAACGCTAGTTCAAGGTTCAAGTTTGTGGCTAAAGCCAATTACCGTTGAACTTTAGTTAGGTCCAGATTGTGGGTTGAATATAAACCATGGCTTTCACAGGTTCTAATAATTAAATGGCACTAATCAACCAAAATCAGCTAATAAGCAATATTTATGAAATTTTAGTTAAGATGGTTAGCTGTGAACAAACTGGCCCTTAACCCGCCGAAATAAGTGAGATTAAATTGCTTAAACAGAAATAAATATTTGAACTTGTGTACAACTGGCCCTAAAAAAATTATTTTAACTTGTTTCTCCAGCATGAAAGAAGAAATGAGCTCCAGTTGGTATATCAGACAATTCAGTAACAAACTTATGCAAGGGATCACCTAAATCTTCTTGGCCAACCAAGTCAAATCCAATAATAAAATTCGGTTTTGCCGAGCTGCAATAAAAAAAAATGTGTGTGTGTTTTTTTTTTTTTTAATTTAATTTAATTTAGTTTCTGTTGCATAAATTGTTAAAATAAATAAGTTTAGTTTTCTATACTGGGGTGATTCGAATAAGGTGTGACCAAAAGCTATAGAGCGTGTAAAAGTTGAGTCGAAAAAAGGAAAAATCGTATGGAGGTCTACCCCCCTCCCAAAACTTTGAAAAAATAATGAAAAAAATTGTGTTCAAACGAAACAAAAATATTACTATTACCAAATTTTTTTTCTTTCAATACAAGTAATTTGTCCAGAAAAATCAATTTTTTTTTTCTTCTGAAAAAATTGATTTTTTTGTTAAAAGGAATTCGACATTAATAACGTAAACAACAAATTAGTTTGTTCAATTTTTTTCATTATTTTTTCAAAATTTTGAGTTTGCAATTTAATTTTACAAAAACTATTCTCTCAAATAATTTGAATTAAAAATAAAATTAAAGAACGGACTTCTAGCTTTAAAATAAGTATAGCATGACATTATCAGTGTTGCCGTTGTTTTTAAATGATTTTTTTTCTTTTTCAAGTCGGTTTTTCAGAAAATTTCCACTCCCACCTGAATGAGGGGAAATAGACCAACAACCTATACGATTTTTTTTCTTACCTCGACTCAATCTACACGCCCTAATTTTCTGTCACACCTGAAGCGAATCACCCTGTATATGTACAATACATAGTTTCAGTCAAAATTTATAATATGTATATCCTTAAAATTAAAAAATTAAATTTGATGGCACAACAGCTCATGAAGAACTACGGCCTAGTGACTTACAACTCTCAACCATTCCTGTGTGCGTGTCTGCAGGAATGGAGGGGACCTACAGTTTATTGCCGAATCCGAACGGCTAACGAGCGGCACTTTTCTGTGACAGGAGATACTCTTGGAGGATTTGTCAATTCCTCGCAAAAGGGCAGTAGCCGTTTTTCTTTTAAATAAATAGATGGCGAGGCTGGGGATCGAACCTTAGACCTCTGGCATGACAGTCCATCGCACTAACCATCACGCCACGGCTACTACATATGTATATCCTTGGCAAATAGCAAATTGCTTTTGATAATTTTTTTTTTTTTTTTTTTTTAAAGAAATCATGAGGAACTCTCAGACCCGGAATGCGCACATCAGTAGAATGAGAAGATAATGCGTTGCATTATCTCGATTCCATGCGAGAAAAGTGCTCACATGTAGATATTCTTATGCAGTTCCGCACAGCAGAGTCAAGCGATATTTGGTGCGACAAATTCTAGTTTCTCGTTGCTTATATGTTGACTTATTTTGAACGAAAACATGTGAATACTTTTGTCGCACTTAGAGACAGAGTCTTGATTGGTCTTGATAGCTCAACATTGTTGGACATACGCTATATTTTATTGAGTAAAATGTCACATTTTTCACTGATTCCATTGTGATAGTTAGGCCATTTGAGTTAAAATTCATGCGAAGACGTGGAAACGTCAACATTTACCGCCATATTTATCACTCGATACATCCAGATTTAAACTAAAATCCACATGAATTTACATTGAGTTTGTATGATTTAAATCCAGATTTAAGTTTTAATCTAGATGTATTGAGTGAATAATATGGCCGTTAATCTCGGATGAAATTTAATCGAAATTTTACCCCAATCTGCCCATGGCCTTAGATTAAAACCTGAGACAAATATAAATAAAGTAGCTCCTTCAAATTTTCGTTTTCGATTGGATTTTCAGAGTGTTTCACTCCTTTTTGATTCCAATGGAATATGAAAAACTCTCTTCCGTAATATGTGTATCTATGTAGAAGTAAAAACTAAAATGAACTCTTCAATAATTTCAATTTCAGAACATCCCAAGAAGAAGCATTTACTATTTTGACAATTAATCCAACACATACTTTTAAAAGTATGTGTGTTTTCAGAGTTCACTCCTAGCACTCCTTAATGAAATCCGAAGTGAAAAAACACTCCTAAATCATCACTCCGAACAGCAAATGGAAGGTTTTTGGAGTGTTGGGAATGTGGATGGAGTGAAAAAAGAGTGCTAGGAGTGACCAAAGGAAAACGACATTAATCATCAAATGCACAATCTCAATTCAAAAATTCATTTTGACTTTTAAATTGTGCGAGCTGATGTGACAGTTTGCGCTGAGGAAAAAGTAGAACATAAGCGTTTAGGTTGAACATAAAAAATATTTAATGCAATTTTCGATTCAACCATTTCAGATTTGGGGTTCAAACCGGGTTGGGTACGAAATCCCGAATGCCAAAATCCCGATTGTGCAAAAAATCGCGCGCGCGATTTTAAATACCACAAAAAAGGTCGGGATTTTAGCCTTCAAGATATATGTAGTTTTTTTTAATGTTAATCTTTGTTTTTGTGCTTATTTGTAGATACTACACTTGCGAGCAAAAAAACAGAATCACTCTCTTGCTTCACGTAAAGACAATAATTGCTCTCAATGTAATTGACACGCATGAGTGTTTATGGTATCGTTATAAAGCTGCAACCATAAGCTTTAAATCAAGGTTAAAAACATAACAATCACTTCGGAATTTAAAGAGGCAATCCTCATAGTTGAAGCATGTAAGGAAAAATAAAGTGAAACTAAAACAGTTAGTAGCTCCAAAATTTAACATTTTAAATAAAATTAAGCGTAATTTATTGTTTCAGTATCCTGAATTGCCCAACCTTAGCTCTAAATACAGCTTTCAAACGCCTGGATGTGTTTCTTGTATGTCTTTTGCGGTATTCTTTCCAATTCGTCTACCAGTGCCGCTTTCAGTTCATTAATTGTTTCAGGAGCTGGATTTCTGGCTCTAACCCTTCGCTTAAGCTCATCTAAAAATGCTTGTTAAGGTTTAAGTCTTGGCTTATCGCCAGCCAGTCCATCGTGGCTTTACTTCCCGACTGTTCCGCACGTAATGTTGCATCGAGCGTTATCATGCATTAGTACGAAATCTTTGGCAATACATCCAGCATAAGGAACGACGACATGATGCAGCAGAATATCGGAGATGTACCGATCCGCAGTTAAACCTCTTCTCGACCACCGGTAAACAAAAACCAATAATGGTCGCGTATTATGCGTATCAGTGTTTCCTAATCGTGCTTCCTTTTTTAGTATAATTTGTTATTTTCGTTATTTTGGCGAATAACGCCAAAACTGTCCAATAGATTTTAATGATTTTACCTCCAATTTAAAGTTTGAATTTCAAGCTTTAAAACGTGAACATTATCATTTAAGCATTAATATTGTAACGAAAATGATTCTCAAGGAGATTAATTATAATTTCAAAGCAGCAAAAATGAAGAAAAGTCAAGTTATAAAAAACAGTTTAATTTTTAAAAGTACTGAAAGAGCTTACTTAAAATAGTATTGCATTCGGGATTTTTGGCATTCAGGATTCTGGCATTCGGGATTTTGTCCATTCGGGATTTTGTCAATTCGGTATTTTTGTACTCGGGATTTTGGGCATTCGGGATTATGCGATTCGGGATTCTCATTTTCTGCCATTCGGGATTTTGGGATTCGGGTTTTTGTCTTCTTCCCGTTCAAAACACAGATCAAACGTGGTAAATTGACCGAGTCTGGATTTTTTTTTTTTATTTTGATTTCATTTTCTCATTGACACAAACAGCAAAGAAATTCTTGCGTATGGAAAATCGAATACCTATTCAAACTGACATTTAGTTATGCCATTTATTTTGGTGTGTGTGCTAGTACATGTGAGAATCTGTGTAAATCTGCCATAAAATCGAGATTTAAAAGATAAAACGAAAAAATATATGGAAACCGCCAAAAGTGATCTTTTTTGGTTGAATCGAAGGCGAAATCTAAAAAAGATCAACTTAACCACATAAAAGTAAACTTTTTTTATGGTTGAATCAAAACTACATAAGAAAGATAAACTCGCAGATTTTAAGAAAGCAAACGATAGTTCATCCGATTCGGACGTTGGCAAAAGTACTTATCTTCATAGTTAAAAAAGTTGAACTTAAAAAAAAAAAACAAGAAAAGATGTTGAATTAGAGCACTGAGAAAACTGATTCTAGTTTCTTCAACTGCAATATGTGTACATAAAAAGATAATAAACAAAGTATTGTTTCTTACTGCAACTCTTTAAATCGAACAATCCTTTCTGTCATATCATCAACCGTGCCCTTATTTTTTTTCGCATAAATAATTTTCATGCCAACAAAATCAGGATTTGAATCTTTGTATTCGTTAACGACCTTTTCTAACTCGTCTGCGACTTCCAATGCATCATACGTTTTATTTTTGTCCCCATAGAGCTGGAAATAATTTTAAAAAGTTTTATTTTGCATACTTTTAAACTCAAAACATATTCCAAAACTAATCCACCTCTGACAGAGAAGCTCGGATCTCAGCATAAATAATATTATCCTCGTACAACTCTTCCATCATGCGACGATGGTAGCCTCGGAATACTGGTAAATATCTATAAAAGTTATCAATCGAATCAAAAACATCCTCGAAACGTCTCCAAATTTTCTGATTCTCTGTGATAAGTGCTGAAAATTTAATATATCTGCAGAACTTTCTTAAATTGTTGATCTTTACACTTACACTCTGGATGCATAGTGTACATGTTTATGTGCTTCTCTAATTGCCGATCATAATGCCGCCGATCATCGGTATTTAATCGTTCAACACAAACGTTTTTCAACTCACTCGAACAACGACTGGTATTGCGGAATGTGAACAACATCACACCTCTCTCATCACGACACGTGTAAACGTTATATTGTGATGTTAGATTCTTAATGACCCACTTAGATGAAACCATGCCCTTATTGTGTCCATGAAGAAAGGCACCTTTTGGCATTTTTTGAATAATTCGAAACACCTCACTCTGGCGTATTAACGGTTTCGCATGAAAGAAATGCATTCCCGGTGGGTACATATCAGGTTTTTTAAGACCTTCGGCAATCTGAAAGTGAATACAAAGAAGGATCATTAAAACAAAAAGAGCCAAGTCATTCTATGTTAACAAACAAAAAAAAAAAAAAAAAATGATTCAACCTCTTGCCGTTTGGCGTTCATTAAAATAGAATTGGCCTTCTCTTCTTTTGGTGACAGCCACAAATTACCACCAGTAGCAGAGAGACGTTCTGCTTCCATGATCTTCTCGCGTAAAGAGTCATAGGCTGAAATGCAAATGAATTGTTATGAGTAATGTAATATAGTCGATTTAGCTACGCAAATTAAAGTGTTAAATTGTTTACAAATTTGTATTAAGTGATTTTAAATACAGATTGATCATTTTTCAAATTATTTGGTTGAAAAACTTGCAGATTACATTTGTGTCTGTTGTTTTAGATATTAGGTACCATAAAAAATAAAATACACAACTGGCGAATGGCTTGGATTTTTAAAAATTGTATACTAGACTCATATAATTAATATTAATAATATGTATATACACTCACAGGCACATTTAACCGCCCACCTAGTATTTCTGTAAATTTAAATGAAACCGTCAAGTTTAGACCACGTTGGGTGTAAGTAAAGCCTAGTACGCTGCTGATACGAAACGAAATTTTTAGTTGGTCTCCAACAACGAAATGCTTACGAAAACCATAACGAAAAATTACCTCTTAAAAGTGTCACCATTTGCAAAAACAAAAAAACAAACACAAACGCATAAAAATCACAGAAAGCAATGTCGTGATGAAAGAAACAACAAATTCAAACAAGAATAGAGAGCAAATGTAACTTTTCCGCACACAATTAATGGTACAGGCAATTAATTATGTGCGAAAACAGAGGGAAGAGCTCTCCAAATAATCTGCTACAATTATGAATTTCGTTCATCGAACAGCGTACCGCAGGACGAAAAGTAGAACGAAATTTTTCGTTATCTTTTGTTGTTAAAAAAGTGGTTAAAATTATTGAAAAACTTAATTTTTAATAATGTATGTTTGCGACGCAGGCTCTAATTACTTCGTGGAGCCGGTTTGACAATCCGTCAATGATGTCCTGAACATCCGACTGAGGAATGTTGTGGCACTCCTCTACTGCAGCTGTCTTAAGCTCTCCTAGAATGGTAGGGACATGTGTTCTCACTCGGACATGGCTTTTAAGGTTGTCCTAAAGATGATCGATAGGTTTGAGATCTGGACCGCAAGATGGACATGACAAAACTGGAATCCCGACCTCATTTAGGTAGTAAGTTACAGAATTTGCGGTATGGCAGAGTGCGTTACTGCGTTGTCATGCATTAACCGAAAGTGTTCACCAAAAATTGGTGCGAAAGACATTACATGGTCTTGCAAAATGTTTTCCACGTATATCTGAGCGTTCACACTACCTCTATCGAACACAACAAGGTCCGTACGAGTTTCATAACTGATGCCTCCCCAAACCATTATAGACCCTCCTTGGTAACCCACTGTTTCGGTTATCGTGCATGGAGCAAAACTTTCGTTTTTTCGCCTGTGGACACGCTGACGTCCATCTGGATCTCGTAGACCTATTCTGCTTTCGTCTGAGGTTAGGACGTCTCTTCCTTCCTCTGCAGTCCAGTTAACACATTCTCGCGCAAAACGAAGTCTTGCTGTACGCTGATGTGGGAGCAATTTTGGGCGCGCGCTGGTCGGAAAGCTCTGAAATTTAATTCTGCCAACCTTTTTCTGATGGCACATTCACTCACACCAACATTCCTCACCTCAAAAAGACGTGTACGAGCTTCAGTAGCAATGCAAACCCGATTTCTCAGTATGTTGTTTAAGTAACTGAAACAGTATTAAAAATCGCTTAAATTGCAAAAAATGCTTCGATGACAATTTTATCGGGCGAAATAAGGGTTTTAGTTTTTTTGTTTCTTGCGAAAATATCCGCTAAACAAAAAACAAATCAGCAGATAAATTATAGTGAACTTAAAGAGTAAGGGTTACGAAAAATGCAGGTGGACGGATAATTGTGCCTGTGAGTGTATATGGTCGTATTTATTAGATTTTTGACTATTTAAACAGTGTCTAAGTATTTCGAAATAGTCAAAAATATGCTTTATTTGATAAAAACAAAATTAAGTTTGTCAAGGTTCAGACAATCGATTACGTTGTCTAAAGTAATATAAAAAGTTAGTTCACTTTTGCAACAGTTACAAATGTTTATTTAATTCTTGAACGGCTGCCTGTTTATTCATATACATAGTATAATAGAGTATATAATAAAAAGTGGACATGAAGATACAAAGTCCAAAATTTATTTTCCCCCCTTTCTACTTAATATAAATAATAGATAATGAAATTAAAAAAAGCCTGTGTAATGTTAGTTACACATGTCGTGATAATGTAAGGATTCGCCTGAATTATTTGAAAAATATGCATGCAGAAAATATTTCAAAAATTGGTCCAAATTTTCTAAAAAAAGGTTTTTGTGTGCACCAGTGCACCATCATATTAATAGCTTACTTACTTACTTTACTTTAGATGGCGCTCACAGCCCAGGATGGACTACGGCCTCAACCAACAAGCCCCTCCAGCCAGATCGGTCCCTAGCTAACTGCCTCCAGTTACGCACTCCAAGTTGGTTGAGGTCGTTCTCCACTTGTGTGCGCCACCTAACGTGGGGTCTTCCTCTGCTGCGCAGACTGTCAGGGGTAGATTTGAAGACTCGTCGGGCTGGTGCGTTGGTGTCCATACGCTCCACGTGTCCCAGCAATCTTAGTCGCAGTATTTTAAGCTTTTTGACCAGGTCGACGTCGCTGTAAAGACCGTAAAGCTCGTTGTTGAATCTTCTCCTCCATACTCCATCGATACAGACTGGACCGAAAATCACCCGAAGAATCTTCCTTTCAAAGCACCCAAGTAGATTCTCGTCCGTTTTTGTCAGGGTCCATGCTTCTGCCCCATACAGCAGGACCGGGATGATAAGGGTCTTATATAAGGTCTCATTGGTTCTCTGAGAGAGGGCTTTATTACTCAAATGCCTTCTTAGCCTGAAGGAACAGCGATTGGCAAGAGTAATTCTTCGTTTGATCTCTGCGCTGATGTCATTTTGCGATGTTATAGTGGAGCCCAGGTAGACAAAGTCCTTGACGACTTCGAAGTTGTATCTATCCATCGTGACGTTTTGCCCGAGCCGACGATGTTGAGATTCCTTTCTCGATGATAGCATATACTTCGTCTTGTCCTCATTAACAGCCAAACCCATTTTCGCCGCCTCTGATTCAATACTTGCAAACGCACCGGTAACAGCTCGCTTCGTTCTCCCAATGATGTCAATATCATCTGCATAACCAAGTAGGTGAACAGACTTTTGAAAAATTGTACCTCTGTTGTTGACTTGCGAGTTGCGTACAATTGCTTCAAGAACGATGTTAAACAGGTTGCATGATAACGCGTCGCCTTGCCTCAAACCTTTCTCGACATCAAAGGGTTCGGTGGTGTTCTTGCTGACTTTGACGGAGCAGCGAGATTTCTCCATCGTCATCCTGCACAAGCGGACGAGTTTGGCAGGGATGCCGAGATGCACCATGGTTCTGAATAGCTCGTCTCTGTCTACGCTATCATATGCGACTTTAAAATCGATAAAGAGGTGGTGTGTATCGATTTGAAACTCCTGGGTTTTTTCCAAAATCTGTCGGAGTGTGAACATTTGATCTACGGTTGAAACCACACTGATGGCCGATCAGATCGTTGACAAACGGTTTTAAGCGATCACACAGTACAGATGACAGGATTTTATATGCAACGTTGACTTATACCTCTGTAGTTGGAACAGGTCAGAGAATCTCCTTTCTTGTGGATGGGGCACACTATACCGAGGTTCCATTCATCGGGCATACTTTCCTTCGACCAAATTTTGGAGATAAGTTGGTGTATACTCCCTACAAAGTCATCTCCCCCTGCTTTGAATAGCTCGGCTGGCAGGCCATCCGATCAGCAGCCTTGTACGTTTTAAGCTTGGCTATCGCTAACCGCACTTCATTTGGGTTGGGTGGACGGAAATTTTGACCATCATCGTCCAGGTTGAATGGAGTGTTCTGTCTTACAGCGGTATTTTGGCCATCTTCGCCGTTTAGCAGTCTAGAAAAGTGTTGTTTCCAGATCCTCTGCACCGATTGTGTGTCTACCACCATATTCCCACTCTCATCTCGGCAGGCTTCCGTTCTGGCCTTGTATCCCTGGGTTGATTGCTTCATGCTTCGGTATAACTTTCGAACATCCCCCCTGCTGCAACAATCCTCAATAGACTCGACCGCCCGCTTCGCATGCTCTCTCTTTTTCCTCCTGAGAAGTCGACGTTCCTCCCTTCGTTTTTGCCCGTAGAGCTCCCGGGCTACTCTCTCAGCAGATTTGGTTCTAGTCTGCAGCATTGCTTGGTAGGCCTCGTTCTTTGCTTCATGCGCCAGTCTGCATTCTTCATCGAACCAGGGGTTTCGTTGTGGTGGCCTAGTGAAACCCAGCACATCAGTAGCGGCACTTTTGATGGCATTTTGGCAGTGCTTCCACTGGTCCTCTACAGATGATGCTTGTGGCGGGCCTGTTGAGAGTTTAAGAGAGACTTGGTCTGCAAGTCTTGGTGAGCTACCAACAAGTTTTATAGACTGGAGCTATAGCTATTTCACGGTCACCAGCATAGAGTACCTATGTATATTATCTTGAGAACTGACTCGTAGTCTCGTACCCGTCTTGCCTAAACCACCCACAAATTTTATTTGAATTGAGTTAAGAGAAAACTCTTTAAATTTAAACTTCAAATGCAAGGGACCAGTGTAACCACAGAAAAAATTTAAAAGGTGTCAAAAAAAAATATAGTTAAAAGAGAAAATTAAATTATAGAAAAATATTGCCTACAGTTTATTGCCGAATCCGAACGGCGGTGAGTGGCACTTTTCTATGACAAGAGATACTCTTGGGAAGATTTGTCACTTCTTCGCAAGAGGTAGTAGCTCCGAAAAAAAATTAAGGTGGAAGCGGCTGGTATTGAACTCCAGACCTCTGGCATGACAGTCTAATGCACTTACCATTACGCCACGGGCTACTACTTTTAAAAAGAGTCCGAGTTCCAAAAAACTGTCAAATTGACACTAAAGTGTCCCCAAAGGTTACCCTGCATGGGACTACTAATACATGCTCAAAATATTGGACACACTGTACACATTGTGGTTGGTGTTCCGCTTAAAATGCACTATGCACGGGACAACTAGCCCATACAAAATTTTATGGGCATTGTCCTCTCATTAAAGCTTGTAGGGTGAAAGAGAGATTAGAGGCTGATCATCAGACTCCTGTTTTAGTTGTGTTTAGTCTATGATTATGTTCAATTTATTTTGAAAAACCTATTTTTTGTTCTCTTTTTGGTTTTGGGTGTGCGTCCTCTTTTAAGTCATTTATACATTAAATAAGCCTATTTAAGAACTTAAAACTAAATTCAGCAAAAAACGTAATGATGGTGATTAAAATCAAAGTAAAAATATATTTATTTAATCCGTTAACAAACTAACGTTATAGAATAACCTATAGCTATATACAAAATAAAAAATAATTAATATATTTAAAATAATGTATTAACAAAAAAAGATTAAAATCAAATAATACAGTTTGTTTGCCTGAAATCCAATTAAAAATAACGTAATCGAGTTTTGGAAACGCTATCACAGAAAAATTCCATCACTACCATTGTAGCTATATGTGGAAAGCGTTTAAATCAATATCTAATCAAAAGATGCCACAATTAAATTAAAATAAATCACATTACCAAAATATAAAGTTATTCCGTACAAAAACAAAAACAATTTTAATAAAAATTAATTTAAAAATACTGTTAAATTGTTCTTGGAAATATATTTGTACGTCTAATTAAATATCGATGATAAAGTGATAATTCACACCTCCTCCGGTAACACTATTTTTAACGATGCTACTAGTTAAACTAGACTTATTTTTTGTTTCATTTAACTTGTAAATTGATCGAATAAATCCGCCGATTAGGTTTATTTTTTTGTCACAACCCCACTAGTAATGAGTTTTAAAAAACTTTCTTTTTTTCTTCATTCACGTTTTGGGCACCCGATTATATGTACGTGATATTGTTGAAACTTTAAAGGGCCTCTTGAGCACAAATTTTGACCAAAATCGTATACTTAAGCCGTTAACGAAGAAGGCTTACCTATATAAAAAAAATGGTTCTATGGCAAAAGAGTCATTTTTAAACTTAAAAAATGGTAAATTTTTATCAAAAGATATTTAACTTTATCACACAAATGAACTTTATCACACAAATTTTAAATGAAAATAGTAAAAGTGGATAACTTCTTCTAAAACTTCCATAAGTGTTGGTGCTTAGGCTTCAAAGCTTCAAAGGCGAAGTCTAAGTGGCACTTAAGTGGCCAATAGGGGAAGTAAGGCCTAAATATCTCAGTGCACACTACCGCAAATGAGTGGCACTTAAGTTTCCCATGTTGGGGACTTAAGTACCACTTAATCAAGCTATATGAAACTGAGCCAAAAGTTCCAGTATGAGAAAATTAAGTGCCACTTATTCCGGTAAGTATCCAGTATTTAACATTTAAAGAACGTATTTCATGCTTTTTTTTCCATATTCAAATTTCCGTTCTTCAATTTATTAAATGGATAAATACATATACATATAATTATAAATTATTGTGTTTTATATTACACTTAATCTTTAAAATTCGAAGAAACTTTTACTATAAGAGCAAGTTCGTGCGACCCAGTCGTGCATTTTATTTTATTTTGATCACATTTTATTTTTAATTGGATTTTTTTTCTAAATTAAACTACCCATGCTACAAAAAAACATCAAACATTATTTTTGTTATGTACGAGGAAATAAATGTTGTAACATAAAAATAGTAACAATAATTTAAAAAAAAAAATAAATATTCATTAACTTGTTGAAATAAGCAATTTTGGCTCTCCCAAACCGGCCGGCGCAAAATATTTGGAGCGATTGTACTATAGGCAAATGCGAAACACTTATCCACCAAAGATTCAAAATCCTGAGACGCCACCAAGTAGAAGAGAAGGACTTATCCTCTCTAAAGGTTCTCCAAATAGATAAATAAATTTGGAGGAAGAGCTATAGGGTGAGCATCTCATCTGGCTCTAGAGGGGGGCACAATAGATCTTTAGGTCGCAGTGCAATAAACCCCCCCCCCCCCCTAACATTCATTCATTCATTACCCCTCAAAAATGTTAGAAGTAGCCCCACCATGAAATTTAACACAAATCGCTCAATTCAAAAAAAAAAAACGGAAAACCCTACATACACTGTCAGACAAAAAAAAAGTGCAAAATCAAAGTCCAATCACATCTTATTTAATATTGAATGTTTTAATTCATTTTTATTCAAAAAATTCATTAAATTTATAATTTTCAGACTATTTCACTTCCATACAAGTCATCGTTAAAGATTATTTACAAAATTAAGGCAAGAAATTAAATAATATTGCAATTTTGAAAGAAAATAAAAAAGACAAATTAAAGTGCAAATTCGAAAGATCGTCTCATAAATTCAAAATTCAGCTTCAGAAATGATCAAAACTCAATAGATAGTGGCTCCTCCTTTATTTTGAATAACTGCCGCAAGACGTTTGGGCATGCTGCACACCAGATTCTTTAAGATGTGATCAGGAATCCTCTCCCATTCATTTTGGAGGCTTTCCCAAAAAGTCTGTAAGTTACGACGCTGATTTAATGGAATCCTCTCATCTAAAATGGACCAAAGGTGCTCGATTGGGTTTAGGTCGGGAGATTGAGGTGGCCATTCTAATACATCAACATTATTTTCGGCAAAAAACTCCTTAGCTACTCTGCTTGTGTGTTTTGGATGGTTGTCTTGTTGGAAAATATAGCTTTCCAAAGAAATTCTAGAAGCAGATGAAGCTAAGTTTTCCTTAACAATGTTGACGTAACTAGAACCCGTCATTTTGGTGTCGATTTTGACAATATTTCCAATGCCGCTAAAAGAAAAACATCCCCAAACCATAACTGACCCACCTCCATGTTTGACGGTTTTTTGTATGCACCTTTGACTGAGTCTTTCGGATTGTTTGCACCAAACTCGTTTTCTGGCCTTACAGTTTTTCAATTCAAATTTTGACTCATCGGACCAAATAACTTTTTCCCAGAATGATTGTGGCTTCAGTAAAAACTTTTTTGCGAAAGCTAGTCGTTTTTTAATATTAATTGGACGAAGCAAGGGCTATTTCTTCGCAAAAAAGTTTCTTAAGCCGCTTTCATTGAGTCGCCTTTGTACTGTCCTTGGTGTTATGTTTAACTGCAGTTCATCTCTTATACTTCTGGCCGTCAATTCTGCGGTCATCAACTGCAGTGGTCTTCCGCTTCCTTCCACAAGAATTTTTTAAACTGGCAACAGTTCCTCGTTCAGAGAAGTTAAGGCAGATTTTTCTTACCCCAGAAATTGATAATCCATATTTTTCGGCTAGTTTATGGAATGTCAATCCACGTTGACGATCCAAAACAAGCAATTCCTTCACTTCATTCTAAAGGTTTAACTTATAAAGATAAAATTTAACTCTGAAATGATTATAAATAATGATTTTATGCTTCTACCTTTTGGTATTTTATCGATTGTTTTTTATTTAGAACTTTATCGATTGTTTTTTATTTAGAACTTTAAAACTTTTTGGCAATAATTGGAGGAGAAATAAAAAATGCACTTTATTTTGTCACGTGTTAAATATACACTATGTTTCAAAACTACCGCAACTGATAACAAGTAGACAAAATAATGCATGTTTTTTTTTTGTAGAGTGTAAGCAAATAAGAATATGAGACGTCAGAACGCGAAAAAGAGCGATAAATATTCTCTACTTTAAAATAGCGGTAATATGAAAATGAATCAACTACTTTTGCACTTTATTTTGTCTGGCAGTGTAGCTCAGATATATTCATAGGTAAACTTTACCATAATATAAATACGAATTTACAAAAACAACTAGCACTGTATCATTCCCGAGTGAAGAGGAATACCAAAAATACAAAGAATAAATAAAGTTACAAACGTATCAATTTTGGGTCCAATTCACAGCTAAAGCACACTTAACGTTAGCTTTGAAGTAGACGACCATTTTTCTTCTTCACGCATTTCTTAATTTTCAGAGGAACCCTTTCATTTTTAGCTGTTACCTTTTACCCCTGTTACTTCTAGCCCCGCTCTCCCCTAACATACGTTCGTGCGTTCGTGGAAAAAGGTTCAATTGACAGATTTTCTTTCTAAGCAAAATAAACTGCAAATGAACTTTGGTTTTTCCTTGATCGCACAACTAATAATGTTTTCGAAGATTTTAAAATGGTAGCCGTGGCGTGATGGTTAGTGCGATGGACTGTCATGCCGGAGGTCTAAGGTTCGATCCCCAGCCTCGCCACCTATTGATTTAAAAGAAAAAACGGCTACTGCCTCTTGCGAGGAATTGACAAATCCTCCAAGAGTATCTCCTGTCACAGAAAAGTGCCGCTCGTTAGCCGTTCGGATTCGGCAATAAACTGTAGGTCCCCTCCATTCCTGCAGACACGCACACAGGAATGGTTGAGAGTTTTAAGTCACTAGGCCCTAGTTCTTCATGAGCTGTTGTGCCATCAAATTTTTTTATTTATTTTTCTTATAAAAAATTACATCGGGTATCGAGTTTCAAAGGGCACCAATGAGAAGTTATTAGTGTATGTCACTCCCAGGGTCTTTTTTATTTTTAAATGTAATTGATACAATCTTATACTACAGCTTTATCTAATATCTTATGCCCGTAATATTCACGCCGTAATATTCAACGCTAATAAGCAAGTGCGCTAGTTCCCGAACACTCTCTTACTAGCGCCATTTAGCTAGATCTCTGATGATATAAGCCGCGTTTTATTTTTTATGGATCTGGATCAGGATCATTTTTTAGCAAAATTTTAAAAAATTTGGTATGATGTTAAAATTTTTTTAGTACAATGCTAGGTTAAAAAGAGGATTTTCTAAAATTTAAAGAATATTAAACCAGGTAGCATCATTTTATATTTTTAACATTTTACTAAAGTTAAAATCGCCAAAAATACTTATTTAATTTTTTAGTACCTACCAAGTTCTAACTTCAAATGTCACTTTGAGAATTACAAATGTGAAAATCGTATGAACTGTCATTGTTTTAGGCGTGTTCAGCTGGAGTTTATTAAGAAAATAGGGACCCTATTATCATTCGCGACTCGAACCAAAAATTTGGCGAATGAATCAAATCCGTATTACAATAAGGGAAAATTCCTCAGGTGACTCGAATCCAACTTTAAAACTAAGCGAATAAAAATTGTTAGTGACTGGCCGGCGAATAAAAATAAAATTTGAATTTATTAGCTAAAAACATTATATTTTCAATCAAAATGGGTTTAATAATATCTCTTATCAATACACAACAGTATAAAATAGCCATCATCAACACAAAACCATTAGAAAAACAATTTTTTTAAATAACACACGGATACACACTTTGATTTGCTGTAAACAAATTGGATGATTATTTCAAAAAAAGATGTCGTGCCACGAAATATTTAATTGAACTCATTAAGAAACGTTTAAAACTTAAAACTTGAGGAAAACTGCAAAAATTCCACATTCCTTTAAAAAAAAAATCGATTTTTCTGGACAAATTCCTTGTATTGAAAGAAAAAAATGGATGCTGTTTAGAAAAAAAATCGAATTTTTTTGGTAAAAGGAATTCGACATTAGTTAAATAATGTTTAAAACGAAGAACATTTTAGTAAAGAGCTCTAAAGTTAGAAAATTATAAAGCAGCATGCTTATACCTTAAAACCAGGCTGTTTAAAATTTTGCGCGATATTTTTTAAATTATAAGACACTATCAAGGCTGTTTAACAATGTGACAAGAAAACGAGACGTCAGCGTGACGAGATCTCTTCGCAGTTTTTCTCTCTTAAAAACGAGTTTCAAACAATGAAATAATACATAAGAAAAGCCCTGTTCCTTTACTTTGAAACTCTGTGATTTTCTGTGCATTTCAGTCCAACGTTCTGTCAAAGTTCATATAAAAAAAATAAAATGGCAGTAAAATGCACAGAAAATGACAGAGTTTCAAAGTAAAGGAACAGACATAAAATGTTTTTCGTCGTCACGTTGCGTCTTTTTCAATTTTTCGAACTTTATGACGTGACGTGACGACGAGAAATAATTTATTATGTATTAGGCAAGTTCAGGAAAATGAGATCTCAGAACCCTCAGTAATCTTAGTTACGTAAACAAGATTTCTCAGCAAAATTTCTCAGTTTTTCTGTCAAAACTCTGAGGAAAAAAAAAATTGGATTCGCTTGCTCGCTTTTTGACGTGGAGAAATCTTCGAAATCTCATTTTTCTGAACATGCCAATTGTTTTGTTGTTTGAAATTCGTTTTTAAGATAGAACAACTGGGAATGGGAAGATATCTCGTCACGCTGACGTCTCGTTTTCTCGTCGCATTGTGAAATAGCCTTCACGTTGTTACCTAAGTAATGTGGTTTTTCTTTCAGCCAAAAAAAATTGATCCCTGTGAGGGATTTTGATCCCGGACAAGTTTTTGCATTTCATTTAACAAAAAAAAAAATCAATGTCTGACAATTCGGGATCAAAATCTCTGATCCCGAATTAAAGAGAGATTTACACCTACATGAAACACGCACTTGCACACACACTATTTATAAAACGTCATTTTGTGCTTTTGTGTGATTCTGTGATTCTGTGATTTTCTTTTTCGTTTGCATTCCGTTTTCGATTCTTTGCCTATCAAAATTATTTTTTGCTTTTTTAAATTAAAACTATTTTTGACAAAATTAAATTTGCAAACAAAAAACAAATCCAATCTGCGTTTCTTTTGCCAAGAAAATTCGTGATCCGGGATCAAAATCCCTATTTGCAAAAGAAAAACGACATTAGAATTTAAAACTTTTCTAGCTGTCACACACGTCTTTCTGTGGGGAATTTAGTTTTTGTTTAGCGAAGCGCATGGGTAACAGCTATACTTAAAAATAAAATACATTACCCCATTTTTTAGTAAATCCACTTGAAAGAAATTATTGATATTCAGTTCTAATAAGCTAACGCAAAACAACAGGTCGACGAGATAAAACTAAAATTTTAAACACCAACTAAAAAACAAAAAACAAAGAAAATCGTTATCAACAAATAATCAAGCTAAATTATCCAGGGGATGCAATCCCCTTTTTCAGTTAACATAACAACAACAGAAATTGTAAATGAACAAAAAAAAAAACAAACGGTCATCCAATTCAAAATTATGATTATGTAGATATTCAATTTCAGCATTACTTACACAGTTCCAAAGTTTGAACTAAACACGATAAAAGTAAATTGATTGCGCCAACATAAGCAATAAATAAAATTATTCGACTCATCTTTGCAAATTGTTATGCAGTGCAAGCAAAATCGAATTTGAATTTGGTTAGTATCTTTTTTTTTTTTAATTAGGCTGCGCCAAAAGTATAGAAGTATAAGACTTCGAGTTCAGGAAATATTAATAAATGTCTCTGATTTGATGTTTTAATAGTGACACTTTAAAATAGAAATACAAAAAAAAAAAATATTTTTTAAATCCTAGATTGCTCAGAAACTTTTTTTTTTTCAATCCGATATTAATGAAATCGCGAACTCAACTGAGGCAATTTGTCGTGTGGATACGAGGTATTTGCATATCTGGGTGGACGGCAAAAAATAAAAACAATGCTCCAGCTGATGGTCCATAACGTCGTCGGGGTGATCCCCATATCATAATGGATATGGCATATCAACATGTATGTAATTTACAACTATAAACAAACCAACACAAGAGTTCGAGTTTGCTCTCTATGAACTTGTCATCAAGTTCAGGTCAGTGTGGCAATATCTGACGTTGACATTCACTTGTTATGTGCATTATATGAGGTATAGGTACGTGCTACGTAAGTCCATATGTACATACACACCTTTTACGATTTAATTGGACAATCTGGGGCACACATTTTATGCAAAAAAAAAATGAAATTGATTTAACTAAAAAAAGAAACCAAATGAATTTTCGTGATGGACCATTTGAGGCCAAAGTATTTTTCCTTTAAGAATCTTAATAAGGGTTATTTTGCAAATCCTAGTGGGTATGTACATATGTATATATTTTTTATATTAGTGAGCTTTTCCAGAATTAATATTGTTGACTTTAACAAAACAAGTAAGAGTAGGTAAGAACATAACATCTTTTTAGTGGGTGTTTCAAAGTCGAATTAGGACAGATATATATACATTAGAATTTCTTGTTCTTTTTTTCGTAAAAATAAAACTTACAAAATTATATACACTATTGTAAATACCATAGATAATATAAATATTGTACCCTAAGGGCCAGTTGTACAAATATTTGATCCGTGGTTCAGGAATTTTAACTCACCAATTTCGGCGGATTAACTCTGGTTCAACGATGGTTCAGGCATGTAATTGGCTTTTAGTGCATATTAGAACCTTGAACCATCGTTGAACCTCAGTTAACCCGCCGAAATCGGCGAGTTAAAATTCCTAAACCACGGATCAAAATTTAAACCACAATTGTACAACTGGCACTAAGCGAATGAATTGTTAATAGTTATGCCATGACTCATGAGGCCCTAGAAGAGTACGACCGTAGGCAGACATACGATAGGGGCATAGGACGTGATCAGCTCATTCAAAGAAATTCTAACAATTTAAAAACTACACTCACAGGCACATTTATCCGCCCACCTGCATTTTTCGTCACCCTTACTCTTTAATTTCACTATAATTTATCTGCTGATTTTGTTTTTTGTTTACCGGATATTTTCGTAAGAAACAAAAAACTAAAACCCTTATTTCTCCCGATAAAATTGTTATCGAAGCATATTTTACAATTTAAGCGATTTTAATATTGTTTCAGTTACTTAAACAACATATACAGAGAAATCGGTTTTGCGGAATGTTGGTGTAAGTGAACGTGCCATCAGAAAAAGGTTGGCAGAATTAAATTTCAGAGCTTTCTGACCAGCGCCCGCCCTAAATTGCTCCCACAGCACCGTACAGCAAGACTTCGTTTTGCGCGAGAATGTGTTAACTGGACTGCAGAGGAAGGAAGGGACGTCTTAACCTCAGAAGAAAGCAGAATAGGTTTATGAGGTCCAGAAAGACTTCCATCAGCGTGTCTACAGGCGAAAAAACGAAAGGTTTGCTTCATGCACGATAACCGAAACAGTGGGTTACCAAGGAGGGTATTGGTTTGGGGAGGCATTAATTATGAAGCTCGCACGGACCTTGTTGTGTTCGATAGAGGCAGTGTGAACGCTCAGATATACGTGGAAAACGTTTTGCAAGACAATGTGATGCCTTTCGCAAAAATTTTTGGTGAACACTTTCGGTTAATGCATGACAACGCATACTCTGCCATACCGCAAATTCTGGAACTAACTACCTAAATGAGGTCGGGATTCCAGTTTTGCCATGTCCATGTTGCGGTCCAGATCTCAAACCTATCGATCATCTTCAGGACAACCTTAAAAGACGTGTCCGATCGAGAACACATGTCCTTATCACTCTATGAGAGCTTTGTTGAAATACGACACTTGTTATATAAGCACTTTGTTTATATATGTTTATTTAATTAAGTATTCGATGTTTAGAATAATATTTTCTTGTCAATATTTTTATTTAAAATCTTTACTTCTCTTAAAACTGCCAAACGAGCTAGTCATTTGTTTATTATAAAAATAAAACGTTTATATTTGTTTTTCCTGAACTGGGATTTATTCATTGGAAAACGAGAAGTTAACAGGTTATGGGCCCAGGAATGGAGGAAGATAAATATAAAGTTGTTTTATTCGATGGTTCAAATTTCAACAACTGGAAATTTAGGTTGTTGGCGGTGCTTGAAGAGCATGGTCTTGAAGTCTTCATAATCAAGGATCTCGCTGATATATTAGCTGCCGAGACTACGGAATTAAAAAGACAAGAGTTACGCAAAAAGGAGAAGAAATGCAAATCTCTCATAATTCATCGCATAGCGGACAGTCACCTGGAGTACGTTAAGGACAAACTAACGGCAAAGGAAATTTTTGAAAGCCTCGTAGGTACTTTTGAAAGGAAAAGTATTGCTTCACAACTTTTTTTGCGGAAAAGCATACTTACTCTAAAGTGCCCGGAAGGAGGAGACATGGAACAACATCTTTTAAGATTTGACAAACTGATTCGTGATTTGCGCTCTACAGAAGCAGTCTTGGAAAAAGTTGATGTTATTTGTTAACTATGCCATCTTCTTTTGAGACTCTGGTCACAGCCTTGGAAACTATGTATGTGGAAAATCTAACCATAGAGTTTGTTAAGAGCCGTATTCTGGATGAAGCCAAAATAAAAATAAATACAGATGTTCAGCAAAATGATTCTGTAGCGATGTATTCCAAAAGCAAAATTAAATGCTATAAGTGTGGAAAGCTGGGGCACAAGCGATCTGAATGCAGGAGTGGAAGAAGGCAAAACGAGAATTCTATTCTTAAGGCCAAAATAAGTACAACTGATGCTGAAAAGTTTATGTTCGTTGCACATACAGAGATGGGTCTTAAAGCTGAAGTCAAAAATAGTCTAAAATTTTTCCTTGACTCTGGCGCTACAGATCACATGGTGAATGACGAAAATTATATGACGGAATGTAGAAATTTGGATACCCCGATCAAGATATCAGTTGCAAAAAATGGTGTCTATTTAATGGCAACAAAAATTGGAGCAATCAAAGGAAACCTATTAGTGAAAGGAAAGAAAACTGCTGGTGTGATTGAAGATGTCTTATTCGTCAAGGATTTATCCTGTAATTTGCTTTCTATTCGCAAATTGGAGTCAAAGGGCATAAAAGCAGTATTTGAAAACGGAAAGGCACAAATTTGGAATAGTAAAATCCTTCTCACTGAAGCTATTAGCAATGGAAAACTTTATGAGCTGTGTATGGAAGTTGATGAGTCCCGGTTTGCTGGAATAAGTGCTGCAAAAAGTCTTGACCTATGGCATAAGCGGATGGGTCATTTGAATGTTACTGACATTTTGAAAATGAAGCGTACTGGAATGGTTAATGGACTAGATGCCTCGGAATCTGGATACCAGGATTACTTCTGCGAGTCATGTGTAGAAGGTAAGCAGCATCGAAAGCCACACAATAGTGTTTTAGAGAACAGATCGTCAAGGCCTTTGGAACTTATACATAGTAATGTCGTTGGACCAATAACGCCGGTCACTTATGATAGCAAAAGATATGTTGTTATGTTCATGGATGATTTTACACATTTTGCTGTTGCTTATTTGATGGAAGGCAAGCATGAAGTACTCGACAAATTCATGGAGTATACCGCATGGGTAACTGCTCATTTTGAAAGAAAAATATCTCGTTTACGAGTCGATAATGGAGGCGAATATTCTTCAACTAACTTCAAGAAATTTTGTAAACAGCAAGGAATTCGAATAGAATATATAGTCCCATACACACCGGAGCAAAAGATTTAATCGTTTCATTATGGAAAAGGCCAGAACAATCATTATTGATTCGAAAGTGAATAAATCTTTATGGGGAGAAGCTGTTTTGTTATCTGTTTTCTTGGCGAACAGGAGTTATACTCGTGCATTTCAAAATAGACAGGAGAAAGATATCACTCCTGCGGAGCTATGGTATGGCCGCCGACCAAATTAAAAAAATTTTCGCATTTTTGGAAGTTCAGCTTATGTTCATATTCCTGGACAGCTTCGTACAAAACTTGACTCGAAATCATACAAATGCATTATGGTTGGATATGCACCTAATGGTTACAGATTATGGAATCCTGTCTCGAAGAAAATTGTGATAGCAAGAGATGTGACCTTCAATGAAGAATCTGTATTTTCGAAATCAGAAAAGATCGAATCCAGTGTTTGGGAAAAATTTACCATAAATGATGAAAACGAAGGCGAGAAAGAAGTCGAAGATGTGTCCGAAGCAGGGGGAGAAACTATGGAATCTGAAGAACTGAATGATGAAGATTCGTTTCATACGGATACTAGTGCAAACAATTCAGACGAGGGTCCAGAAGAACCAAACAAAGAAGAAGAGGGTCCAAATACACGTAGTAAGCGGACTATGAAACCACCAAGTAGATACAATGAATATGATATGACAACTCACATTGCGTATGCTTTGAATGCTGAAAGTTACGTGGATGATATACCAACTTGTTTAGAAGACGCCAGAAAAAGCTCCGATTGGAATAAATGGAAATGTGCCATTGAGGAGGAGTTAACGTCTTTGAAACAAGCCAATACCTGGACTTTAACAAAACTTCCCGCGTCTAAGAAAGCTATTGGTAATAGATGGGTGTTCAAAATCAAAAAGGATGAAAATGGTGATATTAGTCAATATAAAGCGCGCCTGGTCGCAAACGGATTTTCACAACGAATTGGATTTGACTACACGGAAACATATGCACCAGTAGCAAAATTAACTACAGTTCGAGTGCTATTGGCTGTGGCAAATAAGAATGACATGCATATTCATCAGATGGATGTGAAATCAGCATTTTTGAACGGAAACATTAACGAAGAAATTTACATGCGACAACCGGAAGGTTTTAAAACTGGAGATTTTGACTTGGTATGTAAATTAAATAAATCTCTATATGGTCTTAAGCAAGCTTCAAGAATGTGGAACGAGCGGTTTCACAAATTTATTTCATGACTTGGATTCAAAAGGGCAAATTCTGACTATTGTCTTTATACGAGAATCAAGAAGAAAAGGAAACTTTTCATTCTCATTTATGTCGACGACCTACTCATAGTTGGGAAAGACTTAGACGAAATGAATAATACAAAGAGAGATTTATCCAAGGAGTTTAAAATGAAAGATTTAAAAGAAGTACGTCATTTTCTTGGGATACATATCGAACGAGGGACAACAGGAATGAAATTAAGCCAAAAAGAGTATTTGAGAAATGTGCTAAAACGGTTTGGAATGCAAGGCGCTAAGGAAATCTCTACTCCAATGGAAAACAATTTGCAGCTTCTAATTAGTGAAGGAGTTGATGAAAAGTATCCTTACCGCGAACTAATTGGATGTCTAATGTACGTAACGATGTCATGCCGCCCTGATTTGAGTGCATCAATTAACTTCTTCAGCCGATATCAAAGCAATTATTCAGAATGTCATTGGAATCATCTAAGACGTATCTTAAGATATGTCAAAAGGACTATTGATTTGGAATTATTATATCAGAAGACATATAATGATACAGACTGGGGAAATGACATTAACGACAGAAAATCTATATCTGGGTATGTTTTTAAAGTTTTTAACTGCACAGTTTCTTGGTGTTCTAGAAAACAACAATCAGTCAGTCTTTCTTCGACGGAAGCTGAATATGTAGCTTTATGCAATGCAGCATGTGAAGGTATTTGGCTTAAAGAATTACTATTTGAACTTGGTGTAACAGTCGAAACTGTACAAATATTTGAAGATAATCAAGCTTGCATAAAAATAGCTGAAGAACCTCGAGAACACAAACGCATGAAACATATATTGATATCAAATACAATTTTATCAGAGATGCTGTTCAACTTGGGTGTTTTTACCTTCAAAGAAGCAGATAGCTGATGTAATGACAAAAGCTTTGCCGAAATTTTAGTTCATCGAACTTCGAAAACAACTGGGCTTATATCATCAAGCTGAGGAGGAGTGTTGAAATACGACACTTGTTATATAAGCACTTTGTTTATATATGTTTATTTAATTAAGTATTCGATGTTTAGAATAATATTTTCTTGTCAATATTTTTATTTAAAATCTTTACTTCTCTTAAAACTGCAAAACGAGCTAGTCATTTGTTTATTATAAAAATAAAACGTTTATATTTGTTTTTCCTGAACTGGGATTTATTCATTGGAAAACGAGAAGTTAACAAGCTTAAGATAGCTGCAGTAAGGGAGTGGCACAACATCCCTCAGTGGGATGTTCAGGACATCATTGACAAACCGGCTCCACAAAGAAATTAGAGCCTAGGGGCAAACACCCATTATTAAAAAATTAAGTTTTCCAATAATTTTACCACTTTTTTAACAACAAAAAAAAACGTCTTTTTCAGTATATTGTGTTTTTGTTTGTGATGTTCCTACATATATCACGGAGAATGAGATATAGATTTTCCTGTCTTGCAACCGCAAGGTAGTTGTTAAGGTACATATATTATGTATATCGCCTTCTAAGCTTGATACTTCTCGTGCTGTAAATAGCGCTGTAAAATCTAAAATGTATCCCATTTTTTTCTTTAAATGGCGTTGGGCCAATAACAGTGTGGTAGGTACATAGGTACTTTTGTACATATATTGTTTTTCACAATTCTAAAAATTTTCATCAACTTTTTAATTTATAATGCACAAGTTACGATAACTTTGGCCAAAAATTGATAACGGTTTTTTGTAGAAGGGTCAAAAACAAGTCTTTTTTGCTACTGAAGAGGGGATCTATCTCGCCCCGTTTAGGAAGGTAGGGGCAATTTTAGAAAAAAATGACTTAAAATGAAAAAAAATTACTAAACAACAACGTCAACACTAACAATAAAGTACTATACCGGTTTTGAAAGTCAGAAGTCTTTTCTGTAATCCTAAATTTAAATTAACTTATTTATTTCAAGAGTTTTTAAAAAATCGCATGCAAACTCAAAATTTTGACAAAAAAATGTAAACAAAAAGTTTAGACCAATTTTTTTTTCAAAATTGTGAAATGAAGTGCTAAAATTGGCTTTTTATGGTCAACGCGCTGAAGTCGGTTTTATTTTTTATATCTACTAGTTTTTGAGAAAATTGGAAATTACTACAAATATACCTTTTTATGACATTTTTTTTTTGCTTAAATACTTATATACAGTGCTAGCACTCAACATTACAGCGGCGTAAAAACAACAAGGTATGTATTGTACGACTTCAGCAAAATTATATAATTTCTTATGGGGTTTTCCATTGGTAAAATAAATCAATTTTTTTTTTATTTGGATTTGTCAAAAAGACAATTTCCCATCTTTTTGCGTTCCATTGGGCAAAATAAATTAATTTATTTTTGATTTTAAATCAAATTTGCAAATCTAAATTTTTCGGCAGATTTACTTACCCATCCTTAGTTGGTATTAGTACCAACATAAATCCAGCTGTCAAATGTTTATCGTTGATATTTCGGTTGTAAAAATTATGTTGAAAAATGTGGAAAATAATTATGCTGATAAATAAATGGTAGCAGTTTAAAATGAACGAGGGATGAAGATTTGTTTGAAATACTGACATAGAAGCTATAATGCACAAAAACAGTGATACAAAATTAAGTAATTGGAAATTGTGTTCCATTCGCCACAAAATAAATTGATTTTTTCATTGAAATCTAAATTTACTAATGGACAACCCCATTAATATGTATGTTTCTGTCTTACCTATATAATGCAATTGTAATGTTCAAAGTATGCATACCTACTTAGATTAACGGGGCGAGATAGACCCCCCTTTCATAGTAAAAATTGTTGTTTTTGAGCCCCTCTACAAAAAACCGTTATCAGTTTTTGGTGCCAAAGTTATCGTACTCTCCCTCTTTTTTTGTTGAAAAGTTATTTTTACAGTAGTCAAAAAATTAAGGGAACAAAAAAATGTCACTTTTTTTTTTTAGTGTTTTTTGAAGAGATGAAACAAAAGGCATGTCTTGAAAAAGTTTTGCAAATGATTTTTTATGGTATCGTTATTGCAAGCCAAAAATTTTCTTTTTTTAATTTTTTTTTTTTTTTGAAGAGTGTGAATTTTTTTTTGAACCAATTTACGGCCATATTATTGACTTTCTTTAAAGCTAATTTTATTAAAAAACTAGTTCAATAGGGGTTTCAAGTTTTAAATTTAAAAAAAAAAAAATATTGATTTGATTTAGATGTCAAAATATGTATGAATATTTTGATTTAGATGTCAAAGTAATAAAAACTAGTGAAAAACTTAAAACTCCAAACCTGAATAGAACTAGTTTTTGCTCAAAACTAGCTTTAAGGAAAGCCAACAGTATGGCCGTTAATGATTTAATTCGATAACTTGTTTATTTAGCTTTAATTGCTCTACAATTTTTTTTTTTCAGAGGAATACCTTACTTTGAATAAAAAAGCAGACTTTTGATATCTCAGCAAGGAATGCCGACACGGAAAATTTGAGGGCAGTTTTGAAAACTGGAATTAATTTTCTACAAGAACTTTCTAAAACTTTATAACGACCTTACCGTAAAATTAAGAAAAGGTAAAACACGATTTTTTAAAGACTTTTAGTAAATCTATTCACTGCTTTACAAATATTGATTGCAGGACATAATTTAGTAACACAAACAAAACTATGTTACTTTGAGAATGGAAATAAGTCATTCAATTGATACAAAATGTTAGGTACTTGTAGTAAAGATATAATTTTACTTAGAAGTAAAGCTTTATTTAAAAAAAAGCATTTTGATTTTACTTGTTTTCGAACTACGTTTTTATATAGTAATTTTAAAAATAAGGACGTACAAAATCAAACTTATTTTAATGCACAAAACAGGTCTTTTTATTGGCCAATGTTTTACTGTAAAAATAAAAAATCAATTATGGGCGGGGTGAAAAAAAACTCATTCAAAGTAGAGTTTTGTACAAATTTCAAACAAACAGCCGTTAATCCAAAACCATTGGGATTCGGTAAGAACAAGTTACTAAATTCTGAGAGGTCATGACCTGGCCTATCACCTTTATAAGTTTGGACCATTCCTACTGGGACACCCTGTATGTACGAAATAATGAATAAATTCACACCATCGATACCGCTCCGATTCCGAAATTCTATATACTACTGAAATAAATCAGCGAAATAAAAGACTTTATCATCTATTTAATTGGTCTTTTAATTATTACTGATTCAAAAGGCCGTTAACTTCGTCTACAATTGGCGCTTCGTCAAGGCTTGTACACATCGGTTGTAAGTTAAGTTCATTTAAGCTCAGTTTATCTTACAAAGATTTTATGGCGAATATCTAGTGCGAACTATATCCAAAAAGATTAAGGCCGATTTTATTCACTCAAAGTTGAACATAACTTGAGGAGTTTTGTTCTCAACTTGTGAATTTGTTTTAATTCAAACAAAGTTGACGTTTTTAACTTTCAATTTTCAACTCTAGAGTTGATCAACTTCAGATTTTCTAACTCCCAGAAAAAGTAGAAGTTGGCCGAGCAAACTTGAGAGTTTACATAAAAATGTTGTTTTGTCATTTAACTTTTGTAACAAAAGCAGATTACGGACAACAAAAGGTAAAAAATAAATCAGGAAATGCTCCGAAGCAATTCTTTTTGGAAATTTGCCATCAATTTATTTGGGCAGTAAATGCATTCGCGATTTTCTCCGACGATTTGTCCATGTTTTGTTTCGTGGTATAATGTCACAACAATACACAATTTAACACTAAATAACACACAAATAATATTGAAAAACTTCAAATTAATAACACAATAAATCAAAATTAAAAATGACAGTTCTATTTTATTTTCACAAATATCCCAGGGACTGGGGAGTTGAGAAAAAAACAAGTGAATAAAAAGAAATTCAAATTTGTGTTTAAACTCTCGAGTTATAGTAAATTCTCGAGTTGATCAACTTGAGAGTTTGCCTCAAGTTGAGCAATAGTGAAAAAAATGGCCTTAAAATTCCTAATTCTTAAAGCTGGCTGGAAGTTGAAACTGCCGCTTTGGTGTGGGTATACTCTCGAGTGCCAAGAATGAAAGTAATTTTCCAGCAACCGTAACAACGGCATGCTATACCTTTCTGTCAAGCCACAAATCTTCACTTTAATTTTTTTTATTAAGTTGTTTTAGTGAACAGTTTTTCAAAAATTAATTTTCAAACTTAAATTTTTGAAAAAAAAAAATAAAATAAAATGTGATTTTGATTTTGTTCAAAATTTTACGTTATTAAGGGCCATTTGCTGAAACGAAACTTAAATAATTTAAGTTCAACATAAGAGCTTATGTGACAGTTTACGCTGAGGAAAAAGTAGAACATAAGCTATTAAGTTGAACATAAATATTCAAGTTTCGTTTCAGCAAATGGCCCTAAGTAGTATTTTTGTGTTTAATATTCAACGCTCCCGTCAATTTTCAGTTAAACACAAACACTTAAACCCCATGTCAAAATGTATTATAGTTTTTGAGAAAATTGAAAATAACAAAAGTAAGTTTTCCTTAAATTCGACTTCCATGCGTTATATTGTTGCTCCAAAGATCCTATTTCTACTAATTAAGTAGTAAAGTAGATTTCGTTTTTTTACCAAAAGACATTATTTAGGCATTATTTTGACTAGTAATTGATAGGAACATCAAAAAATACTAAAAACGAAAATATTACTTACTTGCTGAAACGAAACTTAATCATTTATGTTCAACTTAAACTTTTTCCTCAGCGTAAACTGTCACATAAAGCTCCTATGTTGAACTTTAATACTTAAGTTTCGTTTCTGCAAATGGGCCTTAATAACGTAAAATTTTGAACATAATTAATTTCAATACTATTTTTTCATTATTTTTCCAAAATTTCGAGTTTGAAAATTAATTTTTAAAAACTGTTCTCTCAAATAATTTGAATTGAAAACAAAATAAAAGAACGGATTTCTGGCTTTAAATAAAAGTATAGCATGGCATTGTAAGTGCTGCCGTTGTTTTGTAATCATTGTTTTTTCTATTTTTAGCCCATTTTTTAGAAAATTGCCCCATCCGCCTAAACGAGGGGAAATAGACACCCCTCACATACGATTTTTTTTTCTTGTCTCGACTCAACCTACACGCTCTAGCTTTTTGTTACACCTTATTTTTAGCAAAGACGCCCCGTTATGGAGCATTTTCCATTTTAGAGGTCAGGTCCGCCTTTGTCATTGAAAAAACAATGTGAAAGCTAAGAAAATTATTTTGTTTTGCGGTGGAGATATTTTGTGCTCAAATGATTTAATGATTAGAAATAGCTAATCGTTTTATAAATACAAAAATACAACCAAAAAATATTTGAAATTGATATTTTTTTCTAAAATTACTTTAAGCACAAAAAAAAATTACCTTTAATATATATACCGTGATGCTGGCGCACAGTACACAAATATAAGATATTATCTTGCGCAGGTTGTCAGATTGAAACTGTCAGAAATTAAAAAATGGAGTGCTCCAAAAACTTCACACCGCAATATTAGAAAACAACAACAAATACCGAGATTTGACATGTAAATGGGCACTGGATCCACCATTTTTTATCAATTTTGATAGATGCGCAGAACAGAACAAAAATGAAAACGCTAATGATATATATTTACCGTGATGCTGGAGTACCTACCTACCTTGCAAGTCCAAAAGGAACACGGTTTAATACGGAGACGGAGACGGAGAGGAACGCACTTTAGTACTAAAGGTACTAATGTCGTTTTCCGTTGGTCACTCCTAGTACTCTTTTTTCACTCCATCCACACTCCCAACACTCCAAAAACCTTCCATTGGCTGTTCGGAGTGATGATTTAGGAGTGTTTTTTCACTCCGGATTTCATTAAGGAGTGCTAGGAGTGCACTCTGAAAACACACATATTTTTAAAAGTATGTGTTGGATTAATTGCCAAAATAGTAAATGCTTCTTCTTGAGATGTTCTGGAATTGAAATTATTGAAGAATTCATTTTAGTTTTTACTTCTACATAGATACACATATTACGGAAAAGAGTTTTTCATATTCCATTGGAATCAAAAAGAGTAAAACACTCTGAAAATCCAATCGAAAACGACATAAAGCAAAACTTGTATTTGCCCTTGTATTTCCACCATAATTCGCCCATCTGTGGTATGCATTTTCCTAAAGTGGAACGCATCGCATATATATTCCTTGACAGTTCTTAACAAACAGAGTCGCTCATTTTATTTGCAGAAAAAAAGAAAAAAATCGTTTTTTTTTAATAAATTAAATTATTCAATATTTAACCATTTAAGAGTTGTTTAAATTAGTATAAGTCTATAGATTAATAAATAATATTTCATTTTCAGTTAATAAGAACATTGCACTTATCCCCAAAAGTTCGATTAGAAATGTTTTATTCACAACACAGTTCGCGTAGTCACCAACTCGGTAGTGTCACACACTAGCTGCTGCTCTCATGAAAAAAGTTCCTTATAATATGTATAGTCTATTTCTACTTTAATTTCGAAAAAAGAAGAAAGACAAAATTTTAATCCTAAATAGGTAAATTAGAAGTGTTGAAGTGGAGGAGAAAGATTGTGATGAATTTTCGTTTTTTTTTTTTCTTTTTTTCAAACAATGTGTTTTTGCTTTATTGAATTTTTATTTCTAAAATTTAATTGTCATAGCCAATTGCAGTGCGGAGAAGGTGAAAGTTTACAGTGTGATGACTCTTTCCAACAGCCAGTCTTCAAGTGGCACAAGTAATGCGGACACGTCCAGTCAGCATCATCAGCAACATCATCGATCATCCACAAGTAGCAGCAGGCATTCTGCTAGTGGAGTCGGTGGAGTGGGTGCTCAACCACCGCCTCCACGTCGAAATGATTCCGAGCGGACAAAGAACCCCAGGAATCTTTTGCACTCCACCCAATCGGTGTCCGACAAATATTCTCGAACTTCATTAGATTCGTCGTACCGCAGCAACGTCATGACTCCAACTTCGACTTCCGATGATTTAACTCTGTCGACCAAATCTAAAGATCAGTATGTGGACGAGTCGCTTTATAAAACAGCCCCCGAACTCATTGATCCATCGATTATCAGTCGCGGTCCGCCGATAGCCATACGGCGGTACACTAGATCGGCTCTTTATCTTCTGCGCAATGATATCCGTTCGCGATACCGTCCAAAATGCACCTCGAAACTTCAAGTTCTGTGCATCTGGAAGACGAGCAACAGCTCCTATGCAAAGCATTCAACAAATCCCATGGAAGCGACTACCTCTTCGCCGAGGATATCAACTTTACAACGACTTCAGAGCAGCCACGATGATCCAGATAGCTTGCACCATCAAAAAAACTATCACCTTGATCATCGCAGCATTTCGTCATCGCATCTTATGCCGGCTTTTGCCAAGCGTCGCATCGGGAATCCCATGGGGATAAGCAGTCCTCCAGGTGCAGGTCCATCTGCTACAGGTGCTGGTGAACCCATCAAAATTCAAGGACCGCCAAGTGGAAAGAATGCAGAACACAATAAGTTCGTGTCGCCACAAAGAAAGAACACCCAAAGTAATTCGTCAGATGGAGATCGAGAAATAGAGCGAGGAGATAACGATCGCGATCGCAATTGGAATCGCGACAGAGATATAAATTCCTCGACTGCTGGACCGACTGCTCGCGAACGCAGAATCGGCAGTGGTCGATTAATACCACGAGATGTCAATTGGGACTACCCCACAGAGAAGGAATCAACTACTTCGGAGAAGAATCCCCCAACTGGGTTCAATAACGCGTCATCAGATTCTAACAATTCTTCAAACCAACGCTATGACAACACTCATCGTTCTCCAACATCTAAAGATTCCACTTATATTGGTGGCGCCGGAAATGGTGGTGGTGCCAAAAATCCACCACCACCTAGCCGACAAGAATCAAGATTCGACTCTCGAAGAAGTTCATTTGCACGTGGCGATTATGAACGTGATAATCGAGGAGATAATTCGAATTATGTGCGACGTTTTATGTCCGATTTGATGAATCAAAATGCTAACAACAACTTTCCAAGTCAAAAATCTAATCATAGTGGTGGCGGCGAAAATAATCGTCGTCGTAACAATCGTAATGCCGAGCCGGAATGGTTTAGTGGAGGCCCGACATCTCAGCATGATACAATTGAACTGCGTGGATTTGATGAAGTCGAAGATTCTAATTCAAATAGCAGTGGAAGTATTAAAGGTGAGATTGCAACTAAAATTATATTTTTACCGTATACAGAAATTTGTACCTATTAATTTTTTTTTGTAAAGTTTAATTAAATTAAAAAAAAAAAAACAAAAAGTAAAAGCTAAGCGCAACTAGTCTAAAACGTGAGCTAGAAACACCCTTTTTTCGAGATTAAAGATTTGCTACTTTTCACCAATCGAAACGAGATAAAACTAATTCCATAAAGTTAAATTTAAGGCAAATACATCCTAAATATATGTACTACCCTATTTATGTCAATTTTTGCACCATATTTTTAGTTTATACGGTAAGCTCTTTAAAGAATAAAAATTAATAGTTGGATAGCATATGATTGAACTTAGGCCCTAAAAGTGGGTTAGGATCGAGCCGGAAGTTTTTGTTTTTAAATCAACATTTTTAATCTGGCTTACAGATCTTGATTAGGTATTCTGTTTTGAATTCAGAATGGAATTGATACAAACACCATTATTTTGCAGATGCATGTCGACGCTAATTCCTGAATTATACTTGGTTTCCCTTGAATCTTTTGTTCGATCACAAGTGACTTCTTGAAGGTAGTTTTGATTTCTACTTTTTTTTTGTTCAAGTTCAAGTACAGTTCAAGTTTTTTCTTATTATGATATGTATCTTGTGTAGCTATAGCGAGGTTGTTTCTTGAAATATTAGCCGTGTTTTGTTTGGGATTTTATACATAGTATAGTAGGAAACTTCCTAAAAAAAACACCACAGTAGCGGTTTTTATATTTCACATTTTCACGAATTACAAAAACAATATAAGCAATAAGTATTGTAATTCTACTTCTGTTTTTATTACCGGTAATCAAAATGTAGACGTTATGTTGTAATTCGTGTAAAATTCAAATGCGTGATCTTTGGACGAGGCTTTTAATGTGCACTATCAGGAATCTCCTGAGGAATTTTGTTTCCCACGGAATATTTTATTCCCAAGAACATTTTTCTGCTATCGTGAATCTCCCACGAAATAAATTTCCCTCGAACAAAAATCCAATGCAAATTTAGCCAAATTCTCCTGGAAAACTTATTCCCGATACCAATGAATTCCGAGGGAAACTTTTTGGCGTCATTCACGTTCCCAATGTTTGAACGAGGGAAACATTCCCTGTGAAATTTTTGTTCGCGTTAACCCCCAATGAGTTTTCTTGGACGGCTATGTCCTTCAGTGAAGAATTCTTGCACTTGTCTTTCAATCTTGAGTGGTCTAACGAATTAGCTCTCAGGTTTTTCTAATTGGGTTTTTGTTCATCGGGAGGCAATGGGGTAAACGTCGGATACTTTTGAGCATCAAAAAGAAGGATTACCTGCGACGTTAACAGGTAGATTAGATCGATTTATCCTCTGAAGGTATTTCAAATATTTTTCATTATTCAAGTCCCTATGGCAAACTGAGCTACTGAAACTGATTTCTGAACCTAATGGTCAAGTAATCTCAACTCACTAAGGCCACGGGCTACCAATTTTTGACTTTGTGAGGACTGAGGAAATGGCTATGATTGCCGCCTAGTTTTCTTTGAAAGTGTCAATTTATGTAAATTTCATATTTGGCAAGACGAAAGATATTTTGAGACCTCACAAAGAACATGCACTTAATAAGAGAACTGCAAACATTTTAAAGATTTATTGATTTATTTTGAGTGAGTTTTATGTAAAGATGCTTGTGCCTTCCCCCTCGTCCGTCTTGAACCGATCAGACAGAAAAGAGGTTTATATTAATAGCACAGTTTTTCTTCTTGTATTAATTTGTGAGAATATTTTTTAAGACTTCTGGGTAAAAATCTATGTACTACGATGTAGTGTGTTAGAATGTTGTATGTCAATTCTACATTTAATGGTGTCGATTGAAGCTACGCACGCCTGGTTTATTTCGGTTGTTCTCAATGTGTGCGCGCAACCTAAGATGGGTTGTTCCTGTCTTACTCAATTTGTTTCCATGACGCTTTATGTTTTAAAAAAATGCTACGATGTCGATGTGATGACTACAGACTTCAGTAAAGCATTTGCAAAGATTTCTCACCAAATTATTTATGTTACACTATAATGTCCTTTAGTTTTCCACTTTTCACCAAATTATTTATGTTAAACTAAGAGCCTTTGGTTTCCCACTTTTGTTCATCCAATGGGTGAGATCCTTATTTGGAGAAACGGGCTTACAGCTTAGTTTTCGAATGTTCTGTGTAGATTGTCATATTCTTTTTTTTTTGCGAGTTTTGAAGAGATCATTATCGCAGGATCTGTGACGAAAACTAATCTACCTGTTCCACAGAATTATTTTATATAAGCAAGGTTCAACATTGAAAACAGCTGGAAACTTTCTGGTTTCTCATCTCATTGGGTTTGAGCAAGCTGATGGTTCAATTTTTAAAGTTTACTAGCTGACCCGGCGAACTTCGTTCCACCTATAATTGATTAAATTATTAATGTTCCTTTCAAAAGTCGAGCAAGATCTAATTGTTATTACGACTTTCCGGCGCCTAATTTTCCAATTTTTATCTACGTAGTGTGTTTCTCTGGTTCAATACAAATCCAACAATAAAATCTCCATCCAATTTGGATGATGGTCAGCCAATAGTTATGTGCGTACTACGAACAAAAAACTAATTCAGAAAGTTTGAAATTTCAAGATGTTTTCACCTGGCTTTGTTGATAGAATTTTTCAATTTTTGGTTTCGTTGTGTGTTAATCTAGTTCATTTCGGTTGTTCTCAATGTGTGCGCGCAACCTAAGATGGGTTGTTCCTGTCTTACTCAATTTGTTTCCATGACGCTTTATGTTTTAAAAAAATGCTACGATGTCGATGTGATGACTACAGACTTCAGTAAAGCATTTGCAAAGATTTCTCACCAAATTATTTATGTTACACTATAATGTCCTTTAGTTTTCCACTTTTCACCAAATTATTTATGTTAAACTAAGAGCCTTTGGTTTCCCACTTTTGTTCATCCAATGGGTGAGATCCTTATTTGGAGAAACGGGCTTACAGCTTAGTTTTCGAATGTTCTGTGTAGATTGTCATATTCTTTTTTTTTTGCGAGTTTTGAAGAGATCATTATCGCAGGATCTGTGACGAAAACTAATCTACCTGTTCCACAGAATTATTTTATATAAGCAAGGTTCAACATTGAAAACAGCTGGAAACTTTCTGGTTTCTCATCTCATTGGGTTTGAGCAAGCTGATGGTTCAATTTTTAAAGTTTACTAGCTGACCCGGCGAACTTCGTTCCACCTATAATTGATTAAATTATTAATGTTCCTTTCAAAAGTCGAGCAAGATCTAATTGTTATTACGACTTTCCGACTTTTCCGGCGCCTAATTTTCCAATTTTTATCTACGTAGTGTGTTTCTCTGGTTCAATACAAATCCAACAATAAAATCTCCATCCAATTTGGATGATGGTCAGCCAATAGTTATGTGCGTACTACGAACAAAAAACTAATTCAGAAAGTTTGAAATTTCAAGATGTTTTCACCTGGCTTTGTTGATAGAATTTTTCAATTTTTGGTTTCGTTGTGTGTTAATCTAGTTCAATACAAATTCAACAAAAAATCCCCATGCAAATCGAATGATGTTAAGCCGAGTTATGCGCTTACGAATACAATTTAATTTCAGAAATTTTGAAATTTCTATGGTTGTTTCTAAAATGGTTGAGTAGAAGTATAAAAAGGTGCGAGCCAGCTTCAAAATCTGCAATACTCATGAGGAAATGCCAGACCAAATACTAGGAAAATGAGATGCACTACTGCATCAAAGAAAAAAGTAATACATGGGACAAAAATTACATCTAGCTCTAGATGGGGCACAATATATTTGGGCGTATTTATTAGATTTTTGACTATTTGACCCTACCCAAATTTGGAGTGGACTTTTCCTATCCTGGCCACCCTGGTTTTTATTTGAAGATATTTTATTAAATAAAAGTCTTTTAAAATTTTTAATATTTATTTTATTCAATTTTATTAATATTTGAATAGAAAAACACAAATGTCTTGTTAAAACGTCTATATAACACATTTGGCACAAAATTTAATTAAATGGGCGCCACAGATGGGTTTTTTGTACTTGTTACAAATGGTCTAAGTTTTACAGTCTTTTGAGTACGGAAAAAACTTGGATCTTCCTGGTTTTGGAACGTCAGATTTCCGTGCTTCTGGGATATCAGGTCTCTTCAAAATTCCATTGATCATTTGGCGGATATTAGTGAATAAATTGGGCCAATTTTTTTCGTTCCTCAAGCCATGATGTTATAAGTTCCATTGCTAATGGTCTTCAAGTAAGTTCTCTGTTACGAATTTTGTCTTTGTTTTCAGCCGAACTTAACTTCAGCATCATAAAGTTTATAAACACTCTATTCAATAGGCCATAAAACATACATAATGGCCAGCGTCGAGTTTTTGTTACTACCGATTTTACTACCCAAGGGTGCTACAGTACTAATTATTTATATAATTTACCGGTCCGAAAGCCAATTGACAACTAGCACAAAATGGAGGATACAAACTTATAAGAGAATATAAAAAACAACGAACCTGTGCTGTCAATCGTTAAGAAAATATTATCAATCAAATAAAGCACAGGGTGATACAGCACCCTGGGTAGGATTCTAGGGTGTCTAAGTATTTTGAAACGGTCAGAAATATGCTTTATTTAATAAAAAAAAAAATTGCATTTGTCAAGGTTTCGACAATCGATTTCGTTATCCAAAGTTTGATAAAAAGTAAGATCACTTAAGCAACAGCTAGAAAGGTTTATTTTTAATTTGGACGGCTGTCTAAAGTTAGACAACGTTTATTAATACGACCGAATATCTTGAAGTCGCAGTAAATCCCCAACATAAAATTCATATATGGATCTGCATAAGCAATCATCCGAAACTCTACTTTCTTATAATTCTTTCTTTTTTTTTTAGTTTACAGCGTGCATTGCCAGATTTTCTTAATTATAAGCAGTAGATACGTTTTTTATGAACTTATTACCTTCCCAGTTGACAATGCAGAGATTGTTAAAAACACATATTTTCATGAATATAATCAGAGTATACTTTCAATGAACTGTTAAGGGTTCGCTTGTAGTTTGAATAGACCCTTGTCCAACAATGTCTATGTCTGTTCGTTATGAACCTTTTCTCTGATTATTACGACCGCTTGCTGTGCTAGTTCCTACAAATTGGTAGTAAAGTTACGTTGGTTTTTCTACTTGGTAAATTTTAATGTTGAAAGTTGAGTTTCATAAATTGATTTAAACATGGAAATATGTTTTTTTAACACAAATTTTTTTAACAAAAATCTTATATTTATTTTTTTATTGATAAAATTTGTATATCCAATAGGTCGACTTTCAAAGCAGACTTCTAACAAAAATGACGCAGGCAAATCACCCAAAGGCAGTGAAAATGATTTATGTTCAAGCAAGATAATTAAAGACGAAGAAATCTCTATCCATAGCGACGATGAAGGAAATATAATGCCTCGTGAAGTGTTGCCAGATAATTTGGATGAACCGTTGATAAAAACAGGTGGTCTCATTAAAACCGATTCTAGTTCCCAGGAAGCGATAGAACAGAATAATTTTGTTAAATCAGATGATAAACCAGCTGAGACCCAAAGCCAACATGAAGAAAAACAAGGATTCAATTTTGATGCTTTCCTCAATGAAGAATCCTTGAATAATCTTTTACTTCTTGGCGAACAAAGTGGTGGAGGTGAAAAAGAAGTTGGATCACGTTTTAGTCGTTGGTTTGGTCAACAAGCCGACAATTCAAAGACCACAAATGGAGATACTCCAAAATCAGAAGAACATAACCCAATAATGCTTGAAGAGAAACCCCAATCGACTTCTGTTAATTTATCTAACCAAAGTAATACTCTAATGGAATTTCTACAACGAGGTAAAATGAACAAGCAATTAGCACCAGGTCGACCAAATTCACATCTAAGCCTAGAAGAACTTGAATCAAGAATGCGAAAAATTGGCACAGATGATGCTCCATTAATCAAAGAACAACCAGATTCAATTAAAATGCACGACAACCCATTAAATCAATTCCTTGCAAATAATAATGTACTTCAACACCAGCAGACACAAATCAAACCGCAAATTGCTGAAGATGGACATCCAATCCATCACCATCAACATATCCCGATATATCCATCCCATCCAATTGGTCATAACCTGGTGCAACCACAGACACAAGACATGGATGCATTTAAGAAGCTACTCGAGCAATTAACTCCGGCAGGAAAACCTCCCACCAATCTAAAGCAAACGATTGCGCCACTACAGCAACAACAAATGCAACGTCCTCCACCACCTCCGGCTTTGTCAATGCCGCCACCACCACATTTCATGAAAAACGATGAACTCAGTAAGTTTATACATCAACAACAGCAACAAGCAGCTCAGCATGGACCACAGCTCGCCGCTGCAATCAATCAGCATCAACAACAACAACCAAACGATCATGCTATGTTCTTAGCACCTCAACAACGATTTGAAGCTCAATTACTTCTTCAAGGATTGTCTCGTGGTGAAGTCACACAAAGTGCGCTGGGACAACAACTTGCAAATCCCAACATATCGCCACGTAGAAAAGAAGTCCTTGTGGCTGTTCTAAAGGAGAGCTCTCGAGACACATCTCCAAATGTAATTATGCCTCCTGGTCCACAAATAATGTCGCCAGTCCTTGGTGGACAAGGCCATGCTAACTTGAATATTCCAACACAACCACCGCCACTTATCATCCCTGGCCCTCCAATCAATCATCCTATTCAGCCGATTCCATCGCCACGTGAGCTACAGTATCACACACAATCTATTATGCAAAACGCTTTGATAAAAAAGAAATTGGAGGAACAACAAGAGAACTTTAGGCGTCGTCGTCAAGAAATTCAAAAACAACAGCAGCAGCAGCAGCAAGTGCAGCATAAACCTTCATCGCAAGCCGACGCTAATGATTTTGGAGGTATAAATGCATCACAACAACAACAACAGCAGCAACAACAACAATATTCCCAAAACCAACAGCATGCAAAAACTCAACTTCAGCAGCGCCATGTGAATTCACCAACTCCTTTGGCTTTCACTCCAACATCTGTGCTAAGGAAAATGACTGCTGAAAAGGATTCGGTCGGTGGCGTATTTCATGCCTCATCTTCATCAAACGTCACTAGAACTGCAAATACTTCACCATTAATGGTTGCTACCAATACTGGACCTGGTAATTCAAATTCCAACAAACCAATGCATTCTCTCTTGATGCATTTCCAACAACAACAGCAGCAACAACAACAACAACAACAGCAGCAGCAACAAACCAATGCTTCTCAAAATCAACCAAGAATGATTTTGGGCATCGGCAGTCACTCCCAGCAACAGCAACAACAAGGCATGCCTATTCTATCTGGTCCACCCATTCAGCAGCAGCAGCAGCAGCAGCAGCAACAGCAACATCAAGACAACTCCAGATTGAATCAAACACTTCGTAATAATAATCCAATGAAGTGGACAGGAGCAGGGGCAACAATTGGAAACCAAATTCCGTCAACTAAGCCCATGGGACGACCAATTCTTAAGGGAAATCTTACACAGCAAATGCCAAATGCAGGTTTGAATCCAATTCACCAGCAGCAACAACCAACTCCACAAATGGCATTTGCATCAAAAATAGAATTTCAACAAATTCAACAACAGCGTGCCGCCAATAATCAACAACAACAACAACAGCAACTAGGTCACTCACAGCAGCAAAAACAACAACCACTGTCAATGCCTCCACAGCAGCAGCAGCAACAACAGCAACAATCTCAAAATATTATCATGACTCAGTTGTATCAACAACGCGCTGCCTTGCAACGCGTTCAACAATACCAATTCGATCAACTTCATCAACAGCAGCAGCAGCAGCAACAGCAACAATTGAATTTAATTCAAAATAACGGAAACCGCCCAGATCGTAGCGGCAATAACGCTATCCAACCCGCATGTGGTAATATCATAAATTATCAACGCGATGGTGGTCTATCTCCAACTAGCAACCAGCTAGCTCGATGGTTTTCACCAGAGCTTTTGGCTCAAGCATCTGCTGGCAAGTTGCCACTTTTGAACATGAACCAAGCCCTAAGCTTGGAAGAATTTGAGAAAAGCATACAACATTCCTCAACGGCTGCGAACAATTAAAACAATTTAAAGAGAACAAAAAAAAAAAAATCAACGGTAGTACTTTTCAAACATAAATAACAGTAATATTTTATTTAGAAACATATTTTGGCAAACATTATTATTATTTCTTTTTTCTTTGCAAAAATGTTTCCTCAATATGTATTAAAAATTGTTATTAAAAAAAATATTTAATTAAAATTAAAATAGTCACAAAATACGCTAGTAAGTGTATTTTTCATTGAGAAACCTAATTGAAGGCGCAAATAAAGCCCAAAAGGATTTTTAGGTAATTTTGAAAAATTATATATATTATATAGCTATAAACTGTCTTCGAAAGAATTTCTCTTTTCATTTTTTTTTTTTAATTTAAACTTAAATAATTAAACAAACAAAAAAAAATATATTCAATAAACAAAAATAAAATAGAAACAAAAATATAATTAAATTTTAATCGGATAATTGGGGAATCATTTAAGTTCATTTTATTTTAGAATTCATTGAAAAAAAAAAAAAAGAACAGAAAAAAATAAGATTTAAGTTTGTTAAGACTAAGGAAGTATAATTATTAGATTTTAAGTGAATAAATAAACATAAAAAACTTACTGCTTACAAATTCGTGTTAATGTAATTCTTTTTTTTTTTTATTTCTTGGAGACATGAAGAAAAATTGTTAAGCTAAGATTTATCAATGAAGTTCAAAGATTTATTATACCAATCGGCTTATGGTGGAAAAGAAAGTCCAACACGAGACGAACAAAGTTCATATGGTAGATTTGAGATTTCTAAACATACATAAATAACCATTTAGGATTAATTTGTAATCCAATCTTGTGTATTTTCTGATTTTATGAAAAATAAAAGTTAATAAATATGAGTTTATTCCTTTCCTCCTATCTCCTCATTCAAGTATGAATATGAGAAGCACAAAGTTCAATCGTTGTCCTACCTTATCGCTACATTGAACAACTGGAACCTCCAACTCTCAACAACGAATGAGTTCAGTTTGAATGTATGCCTTTCTGTAGTTCAGGATTTCAAGAATATCGTTTCAGTGACTTAGGTCGCAGGTTCCACAAAACAGCTACGAAAGAGGTTATTTATTTCGGAAACAGCTCAAAGTAAAATTTAATAAAAATTGTGTACTTTATGGTCTGTCTAAAAACTTTTTTTTCTAAATATCGGCTTAACCAATACCAGATATCGAAAGTAAAATTTAACCTTTCAAAGGTCTTCAAATAACGCTTATCTGCTTAGATATTTAAAAATTTAACTCCTTTTGAATTTTTTTAGGTTTTGTGTCAACCACTGACCGCTTAACGGTGAGAGAAAAAATTAATCTCTTAAAGATTTATATTCTTTTCGGTCCGTTAGGAATCTCTGCCATCGGAATTTCAGATAACTGTTTAGTTAGACATTGTTTTGCACTCTCAGCAAAGTTCGGTAAAAGTGTATAGTGTTATATAGTGCGTGGCATTAGTGAAAGTGACGATGGGGCGAAAGCCAAACATGTAATGTAGGGAATTATTTTGAATATAATGTGTGACCAAAAGCTAGAGCGTGTAGGTTGAGTTAAGACAAGAAAAAAATCGTATGGGAGGGGGTGGTCTATTTCACCCGTTTCTGATTTTTTTCTGAGTTTTTTATGGTGCATGTGGTTTGAATAACACAAGGTTTCGACCTCGAGCACCCAACGCAACATCGTCAAAAAACGAAAAACTGCAAAATTTTCGCATTTTTTTTTGACTTACTGCCTTTCTACTCTAAGAACGCTTTACTATTTGAAGTCACTGAAGTAAATTTCGTTATTTTTGGTTATTTTCAAAACAAGAAGACATTTAAGCATTTGGTTTTCAGTGTTTGACTCAAAATTAATAAGGGCATTGAATATTTAAAATAAAAATGGTACTTATCGAGCTAAAAAAAATAAAAAATAGTTAAACCCAAAAAACTAAGTTTTTTTTTCTTAATTTTTGAGTTTGAAATGGAATTGTTCAAAAACTGTTGACTAAAACAACCTTATTTAAAAAGAAAATTTAAGAATGGATTCCTGGCTTTGACAAAAGGTATAGGATTTTATTCTAAAACAAATTTGTTGGATTTTTATCAGTCGTTTTCTATTTTAAGTTAGTTTTTTGAAAAATTGCGGGGTGATATAGACTAACCCCTCCAGAGGATTTTTTTCTTCTTTTGACCCAACTTATACGCTCTAGTATTTTTATGCATCTTGTACCAAGAACCATCTTTTTTTTATTATACTGAAATTTATACTACTTGTTGTTATAAATTTATTGTTGCTAAGTTTTGAATATCTGTATTTTCGAAACTGTTGGATCTACACAAATGGTTCTGGGCTGAAATTGAAGAAAATTTAATTGCTTTGAAGTCGTAGAGCGAAGTTATAGTCCAAAAACTAATCCTTTGGGGTTAAAATTGCTTATAACCGAATAAAGCGCGAAAATTTCGCGGCACACGCTGATGTATAAAGTTACTGAACTAATAAATGAGGTGCCAAAAATCGTGAAAAACTTCAACCCTGGATTAAAAATTTTCTAAGTCTGACTTATTTCTGAAACTGACTGACCTTTTATGACCAATAACTGACCTTTTAGATTGCATACTTGTTTTTTTTTTTTTTGGCGAAAATCGCATACATATATGGGGTACTAAGATCCTACAGCCGGGATATTATTTTTTTTTTTAATGGGTTTGGTTAGTTGCGTTGTGATTTTGGTTTTGTTTGGGTTTAGGTGGTGCGGTTTGTTGGCTAGTGGGGTATTTTTTAAGGGGGATATTTTTTAGGGTGCGGTAAAATTTTGGTTGTTGGTGTTTTTGGGAAAGGCGGGTGTGAAATTTTTGTCTGATGTAGGTGCTTTTTCATTGTTTTTATTATATTCATAGTTTTGTTTATTAAAAGCACCTTGCTCGGCGGCCAGCTGCATGAAATCCAATTATTTTAACTCCCTTTATCGCCCTCTGTACCACAGCTCATGCAACTCCGTTGCTCAGCTTAAGGCGGTCGTGATCAGTCGCCAGGCAGGCGCCAATTAACCTCTGGACAGTTTACCACCGCCGCCGATTTACTTCGAGAGCAGGTTAGGTAGTGTATAATTTTGAAACTACCTTCCCCATTTTTTAGATTTGACAGCCGAGAATTTATTTATTTATTATTTATCTATTTATTTATTTTTTTTTTAAGTTTTGGAAAAAAATTTGTTTACCGACCTTTTTTTTGATTTTTTAGAACTGGCACTTCCTAGATCACAAATATGCATTTTTGAAGTCGCTATAGGTCGCTTAATTTGGGCTCAAGTCAAGTTTAAAGGCGTCAAGTTTGATTCCTCTATCACGTCTAGTTTAGCCGCAAAACGCGGTGGCAAATTTAAAGTAGCACTTCCTAGATTCTAAGCGTAATTTTTTTTTTAAACTTTTTAATGAGACTTTTTTGAAAATTTTCCAGAATTTTTGTCTAGCTTAGAATGCCTTTTAAGTATTTTGGCATTTTTTTCATTTCTTTGGATTGGTCAAAAATATTTTCAAAAAAATCAATATTTTTCCAGCGTAAACAAATTTTTTTATACATTTTGCAGAATTAAAAAAAAAAATTCCAGCTCAAAGTGCGTTTTCTTGAAATTCTGAATAATTAAAAAATAATTCAATAAAATTAAAAAAATATTAATTTAGAAATGTTTTTTAAAAAGTACCAAATAATATTTTAAAAAGAGTAGCGAAAATGCCGTCAAATATTTATAAAAAAAACTTTCGGAGGTATTTTTATTTTTTTTTTTCGGCGGGATTTCGTGATTCGGGATTTTGTTACGCTCCCATTTGTACATACAACAATAGTCAGCTCTATCATAGTATCCGATCGGAAGAGAAATTTCTCCGACTCATACAAAATGTTTTTTTATTTTTCATTTTAATGATACAAATTTCTCATAAAGCGGTTACACCTCCGGAAAATTATTTCAACGTGGGGTTGAAAAGGAAAAATTAAAGTGATATTTCTTATATTTCTATTACTTCTTAAAATTCGGAGAAAATTCCATTCCGATCGGATACTATGATAGGGCTAAGTATATCATCTTTTTTTTTGTGAATTTAATACATTTATTCTGTTTTTTTTTTATTTGAAAAATAAAGAAAATTATATAATGTGGGTACCATACCAACCATTTTTGATTTATTTTCTATGAAAATGGTTAAAGGTTGATCGTTCCACTTTATTTTTTATAAAAAAAAGTCAACAGATAGGAGTTATTTTTCAAATTAAATGATAAATCTCATCCAAAGACCTAAAAAAAATATTTTTTAAGAATAAATCTCAGACCAAGACCTAACAAAAATTGGCGGATTAAATATCTGTCAGACAGAAACCTATTGAAAATAAATGGTTGACGGTTATTTTCGATCTCTGATCAATACCAATTATTTTTTTAAAGTTAAGGAAAATAAAAACAAATTATTCTTTTTTTAAGAAAATAGCTCAAATGATCTCAATTTTTTTTTTGCATAAATTCATATTTTTTTCAATAGTTCAGATGGGGCCCCATTCATTTGAGAGTGTTGTTTTAGCAATAAAACAATCATGATTCTTTTTTCTTTCATTTATTATTATTGTTTTGAATTTTTTAGAAGTTTAGCCAACTGAACAAATGGAATTGAATAGCATTTATTCTCGACAGTAAAAAATAGAAAGACAAAACATTCTTGTTTAGCAAATAATATCTTATTATTCTAATTCTGTACTTGTTATGAACTTTAATTTTAATTGAAATCTTAAAAAACTAAACAATATTTGGTGCAAACCATCCATGCAAACATTTAGGGACTGGACCACTTGTATGAAATTCACATCTTCCCATCTCCGTCCAAGTTTTCGCACATAGTACTAGTAAACCAACATGGTTATCATTGACTCCTCCCCATACCATAGCTGCAAGCACAACACCATCGTCTTCATCCTTTAGTGAATAAATTAACCTTCAAATTATTATTTAATTTTTTTTTTTAATTGATATCATTACCTCAGCTCCAGGCGTAGGGACAAAAATTGGTTCACTTGGGTAGCAGTTTTTCTCACACCATTTTTTCGACGTCTTCGATATGACGTCCACTTTTATTAACTGTAAAGAAGAATTTGTGAGAAAATCATTAAAAAAACAATGGCTTTGTTTAGGTATTACTGTTCCAGGGTTCTCGTAGTCGACATCCGAACTTATTGCGTAAAAGTATCGATATTTTTGACCCAGGTAAGTGTCGTAGTTGATTCTTGGAGTTTCACATCCCAGATCACATAGCAATTCTGGCCTAACCATAATAGTCTTGTCTGGCATCTCATAAGCTTCTGCTTTGGTATTTTGAAGCTCAACCAAATTCACCAAGCACTCATATTTGAACTCGTTGATCCGTTGAGATTCGGTTTTTATAGACTCACAGTTATTCGTAGGAAAGTGAGTAATGTCATCATATTGCGATTCTGATCGTTTAAATTGATTTTGTGCTTTGGTTTGTTGTAATCTCGAACTGATGCCTCCCAAAGAGAATGACTTTGTAAAACCGCGCCGTTGAATTGCAGTCCCGTTCAAAGGGAGAACAAATCTTAGGGGGCGACCCCGAAACATGGCTGCATAGTTAGGGTTTGTTTGCATATTCATCATGCTATCCAGGTACATACAGTTAATCATTGATGGATCTTTATAGCAACAAATATCGATAACTACATGGTTGGCTTCCTCGTATTGATTTATAATGTGAAGGTAAAAAAATGCCTCCGATCGAAAGGTATAAATAAGTTTGCCAGTTTTGCGACTAAGTAAATAGAAATGAGTGCATTTGTTCTCGAACCATTTAAGGCAGGACGAAAAATTTTGACTATTTAGTTGGGATTTGACAAATTCTGCGAGGGATATCGATAAAGGTTGTTCAACTATGATGTAATAGTTTTCTGTTATTCCTGGAAAACAATCAGTATGTATTTTTTCTATAAAATTTAAAAATTTTTAGATATATGTAATTGCTGCATACTTCTAGACAAATGTTATTAAAATTATATTTTGCAATTCAATGTTATATACCGAAGTCCAATTTGTTTGAATTGAGATATTTTCCATTTCGTAAAGGACGGGAAATTCAAAATGTTGAGTGTATGAGCTTAACGCCGTGTGTGAATTGGGTTAAAATCGCGTTAAATTTTATCCGAAGATTAATTTTTGACACTAGTGAGGTGAATCTGTATGTGGAAACGTCAAAAATTAATCTCGGATAGAATTTAATCGAAAATTTTAACCCAAATCGCACACGGCCTAAAGCCGGCCGTTCACGATCGTTGGCTCGGCCGAGCCATTTGGCCAGCTTTATAGTTTAGATACATACATATATATAGGTACCTAGGTAGGTAGTTTCAATGGATAAGATTTTTTTATTTGATTAAATATGACCTAACTTATTCCAGTTCTAACCAAAATATAAATACCTTTATCCCCCTTACACACAAAGATACTAGTTGTTGGAGATTTTTTGACGTTTTTTTTAAAATCTCCCTAATAATCTATTGTGCCTTTCACACGCAAGCAACAAAACCAGAAGAGATTTGCTTATTTTCCTTTTAAACTACCTTAATTGAACGCACACAAACGTAGTGTGAAGAGGAACGTCAAAAAAAAAAATCTCCTGAATTTGTTGACCTGGGAGATTTTGTTTACCCCTCTTTCTTCCTGCCCTTCTCGCCAATGAACTGATTGTTGCTGGAAACTCAATTGCCTCAAGTGAAAGGGGACTTGAATGAATGAAGGAAAATTTTTGGGTGTTATTACACTGCGACCTTAAGATCTATTGTGTCCCCCATCTAGAGTTGTGTGATGAGGTTGCTCATTTACAGCTCAACCTCCAAATTAGATTCCTTGAGGAATTTTAGTATTTGGGGTATTTTTAGAGAGGATAGTCTGCTCTCTTCTATCTGGTGATGTCCCAGGTATCTATGTCTTTGGTGCATGAGTTCATCGCAGTTGCCTAATAGGTGGTCCGGCGCCTCCTCATGGGCATTGCAGAATCTGCAAGTGGCACTGCTCACTAGGCCAAGAATACTAAGGTGTCTTCTTAGCTTACAGTGGCCTGTGAGGAGGCCCGTTATAATGCGGAGTTTATTTCTACTTAAGCTGATACAGGCTTGGAATCGTTCCTGGTTGTAGTTACCAATAAGGAGTTTCGCCTGCCTCAGCCTAGGGAGTTCTTTCGAGTTTTTTAATCTTTTGTCCTCCTCTTCTGTTTTGATTTTATTTTTGATCACGTTTTCTCCTATACCGCAGTAGGGTTCTGGCCCCGTTAGGAGTGTGGCTGCCCCTAGTTTTGCTAAGGAATCTGCCTCTTCATTGCCCTGGACTCCGATGTGGCCTGGTACCCAATGAAGTGTGACATTATTTTTCTTGCCTAGTTCGTTTAGCCTGCCCACACACTCCTATACTAGTTTTGAGCTGATAGTATATGAGTTTAGGGCCTTGAGAGCGGCAATGTTTTGATTTCTAAAGTTTCTTTCGAGATTACATTCTGCACATTTACCTATGGCATTTACTTCTGCCTGGAAGATGCTTGTAGACTGGCCCATCGGCAAGGAAAGTTTGGTTCTAGGCCCAAAGATTCCTGCCCCAGTCCCCTCAGTTGTTCTCGATCCATCAGTATACCATTTGATGGCATTTGCTTTAAGCGTGTAGTTCACTGTTTCGCCTACCCACTCTTTTTTGTTGCTTAACTCTATTCGAAAGTTTCTTTCGAAGTTATACTTTTTGGTTATGCCATCTCTAGGAATGTCAAGGAGGTTTATTATTGTGAACCTGGAAATCGAGTCTCTTTCTTTGCGACCAATGATTTTACCCGTCCCAGTTCCCTCGTTGGCAAACCTCATTATGGCTCCCTTTGCAGTGCTTTCTACGACCACATGTAGTGGGGACAAGTGAAGGATAACCTCCATACCTGCTGTAGGGCATGTTCTCATTGCTCCAGTAATGCATAAGCAAGCGAGCCTTTATGTACTTTTTCTAGGGATTTCCTAGTTGTGGAAAGGGGACTTAGATAAAGGTTTATGTTTTACTACATTGCATTGTAAAAAAATATACATACCTACGATTTTTGTATCTACACTAAACGATACAACAAACGGATGATGGATATAAGCTTATTATTTTCTTACCAAATGTGTGCATATAACCGGGGTTCAAAATCCAACGACAGGGTACAGATGCGACAATATAAGCGTCTTGGAACATAGAATCGCCAGCGGGAAAACAAATAATATTGTAAGCAGGCCCAGAACGTCCAGCTGACATTCCCAAGTTGTAAACCGTTTTGTCGGCCAACACATGTGGATGGGATGTATGACTGACGACTCCAATATAGTCGTTAAGAGAAACACGTCCCTCAGTTTCTAATGTGACTGGATTTATCCTATAAAAAAAGAAAGACATTAAACACTCTCTTATCTCGTACATATTCAAATTTTTAAATATAAAAAGAGGGATGTAAACGATTTATTAATGAAATGTTTATATATAAAAATGAAAAATATGGTCATGCCATAAATTGAGAACGACTTTACAGATTTCATTTATATTTTTTTTTTTTAAGTTTTCTAATACTTTGTTAGAAGGTTCTTAGGGAAAGCAAAATTAAGAAAATTTGTTAAATTTAACATTAAAATTTGATTGAGGGTTTTTGAACTCTCTGCGTTACTAAATTATTGCATACAGAAATCGTTTTGTTTTATTTTTACTTGATAAATAAAAATACAAATATTGAATATTTATTTTATTTATGTATATGACTTACATAAATGGGGATCTTTTTTTTTTGGATTCTTATTGAACCAGGCAAATACACTACGGAGCCGAAAGTTGGAAAATTTGCCCGGAAAAAACGGTAAATCGTAAAAAACCATACTTTCTGAATAAGCTTTTTGTTCGTGATTCGGCTGAACATCAATATCATCCGATCTGCATAGGAAGGAATATTTATAATTCAATTGATTTTAAGTTATTTAAAAAAATAACTTCTTTCTTTCTGTTGATGTAGAATTTCGGGCTTTGAATACATACATATGTATGTAGGAACAAAGAAAAACTTAATATATAAAAATTGTGCGAAGAATTTGACAAAGAAATGATGCTGAATTTGAATGACACTGCATGGTTATGGTCGAGTTCGTAAAAGTAAAACTTTGGCAACACTGCCACATTCAAGTCGCATTTCTGCAGGCAAATGAAGTCCGTTTCAAATTTTGTTCACTGTTTTAGAAGCGCTGATATTTTCTCTAAGCATTAAAATCTAATTTTGACCAAAATGTACATAGCTACTACCATTTTTTTGCAATTGTTTTTAGCAGTCATTGAGCATGTTTACTTTTACGAACTCGGGGTATGTTAACACCACTTCACTAAGCTTCACACCACTCCACTATGATCAAAGAAAAAAAAAATATTTGTGCCGAAGGAAGTAAAATTTTAGTTTGATAAAATTCGCAATCGGTTTTAATTTTTTTTTTTAAACAACAAACTCTAACTTAACTCACATATAAAGGCATTTTTTTGACTTAAGAGTGTTTTGCTATACAAAATATGTATATCTCATACCAATTATATAAAATTAACTGTAAAGCTGTGATGTACAGATTTTTAAAACTAACTTATATTATGCTGATAAAAAAAGTACGTATACGCCACAGTGGCTGCTAATGTTTATTTTGTATTATTTATTTTAAAGGGTCTGTAGTTTTATATTTGTACATACTAAGAACAAGCAAAGATTAATTAAGGGGATTTTTTTCACCTCTTCCTCTTATATCCACATGTAATAGATTATAAGGTCCAAATAAAAAGAATGGAAATATAAAAATTTATCATTGTGTATTTTTTTTTTAGGCACACATCTGGTGCGCTTCCCAAAATGTTCCTTATACATTTTTTGTATGTTTTGTTTTGTTTTTGTTCACGATCTCTTAGATTATATGTATAACTAGCTGACCCGACAGACGTTGTCCTGCCTATTAACGATTTATGGAGAAGAGAATAAACAAAAATAAAAGAAAAAAATAAAGGTCGCAAAAAATCTTTCATTTGAATTTAACGATTTATGTATTGGGAAACACAAATAATAAATGAGAAAACACCAATTCGCATGTTCATAGAAAATGCAGTTTTTTTATTTTATACATTTAGAGTTAGTAAAAATGGTAATGATAATTTAATTTGTATAAAATATTTCTTTATACAGTATTCCCCGCTTAATTGCACTGACCATTTTATTAGATTTTTTGATCAATTATCTGGGTGGTTCAACTAACCGTATAAAAAGCTATATACATCAAATTTCTTAACGAATTTTTTTCGTTCAATTAAGCGGAAAGGGAAAGCGGAAATAATGTACATACAGATTTTTTCTAATGCCTTGTAATAAACAACGTTTTCGGTTTTGCCGTTTTTGGCATAAACAAACAACTTGTGAACAGGCGACATAAAATTGGTCGTGTGAAAAACGCGGATACTCCTAATTGATTCCGCAAATTTCCAATGACTATTGACTGGCCTTGCGCATGCGCCTTGTTTATTGTCATTGCAAAAGCAAGCCGAATTGGAAATTGATGGCGTCGGCAAAACATTCGAGATCATGGAAATTCATGGTTGCTTCGAAAACGTTGTTCATGAACTTTTTTACCATTAGTCTAGTGCCATTGCAAAGTCGTAGTTGATTCACCTCGCCTTCGTTATGTAGGCCGCATTAAAATCGTTGTCGTCTTTGTTCTTGGCAGACAATAAAGCACGTTCGCTTAACCAAATGTGTTGCTATAGTGTCTGGAAAAACTCTTTGGATGCCTTCTTCTTTTAACGCAGTTAAAAAAAAAAATCTGCAGGCAAGTACATACGTCTGGTAGAAACATTTGCAACAATTTTCCCATTTCCAATGTCTAACAATTGTTTTGAAAATGTCTGCGTAGTTTGATCATGATGCAAGTGAACAAGCATGTTTAAATTTAGTTAAGCGGCCCATACACACAACACTTGTGTTGACACTGGTGTCGGTGCACTCAAATGTGGTGTGTATATGGGCAAGTGTCTACACCGATTTCGGTGTCGAATACGGTGTCAAGAAAATCAAAATCTTTTGATTTTTTGTGTTGGTGTTACTAAATGTGTTGCGTGTATGGCGGAAGGCCACACTGGTGTCATGACACCGGTGCACACACTTGTGTTGTGTGTATGGGCCGCTTAACTAAATTTAAACATGCTTGTTCACTTGCATCATGATCAAACTACGCAGACATTTTTAAAACAATTGTTGGACATTGGAAATGGGAAAATTGTTGCAAATGTTTCTACCAGACGTTACTGGAACCGGAGCTGTTGACGGAACTGGAAAAGCTATCAAAAAGTGTCGTACGTTAGTTTTTTTTACGTGCCCACAATAATGCAGCTGTATAGCTTTGAAAGTATTTTGAAGAAAAACAAAACAATATTCTTGTGTACAAGCTCAGAATTCACATTTTTTGTTTCCAATACTTTTCCTTTTAATAAAAATCATCACCTGAGTGCAAGAACTAGGTAACTCGCATTTTTCATATTTCGAGTTATCAGCAAAAACGTTATTAAGAATATTTTACTAGACTCTTTTTCCAATGTAATCCGAACACAGCAACATAATTTTAATTTTTTTTTACGTGATAGGGATATTCGTGATCTATAAGACACCGAATAAATCATTATTATTTTTGTTATTTTACCTGAAATATAAAATAATTAGTGAAACAATAGGTAGTTAACAATTCTTGCACCAATTTTTTTTGCTGATTCTTAATTAAAATCATTTTACTTTTCTGAGATAAAAATGTTTAACTTCATTGAGAATTGTATGTACATAAGCCTGAAACCACACAGACATCGGAGACATCTACCGTAGCTAACTAAAGTCTTTTTTCAAGATCTGAAATAACTATTTTCGCGATATTCCAAAAAAAAATCTTGCATGTTTTAAGAAAATATCTTTTTGTGAATTTCTTGCGTTCGATACTTAGCTCGGGTAATCATTTTTATTTTTACTAAAACATCACTTTAATTTTAAAATTCGCGAAGAAATATAAATAAATTAAATCCAATCACATCGAACGCAATAGTTATTTCAGATTTAATGAAAATCTTTTTTTTGCTGTGTAACCAAGTGCATAAAACGTTTAATTATGTATTATCTTTAAACAACATTCTCAGTGGAATTATCCATATTAGGCGTGTTTTGTTCAGAAGTTGGAACCCAGTCAGTAAAAATCCACCAAGAGAAACAACAACAAAAAATCTACTGGGTTTTACTTTACCTTTTTTCCCCAGTGAAAATTACTTGGCAGGAGTGGTTTAACCTACTCAAATTCAGAGGGCGCTTTATGTATTTTTTTTTAAATTTTATATGTTGGTAAACCTTCTACTTTTTTTTTCTCCCCTTACTTTTCTGTCAAAAAAATACCGTTTTGTCTCGGCTCGGTGTCGCAACGCAAAGAAATTAAATTCTAAATTGCCTTCGACTGGCTATTTTGGTTTTATCTCCGTTCGCAAACAAATATATTTGAATAAAATGGCTGAAAACAAAAGGTAAATATAAACTGAAAAAACTACATTAATTTATAAAATATTATACATATTTGCATCCTAGAGTGAAGAAGAAGAAAAGCTGGAGCAGGGATGAAACGATGGCGTTGTTGGAATTTTATCGCTCCAGACAAGCTGAGTTTGAATGCATAAGGAGGAAAAAATATGCCGCCAATAGTCAACCCATTACCCATCTATACCTTTAATATACATTTTTGTTTCTATAATATATATTTTATAAGTGTGGTCTAGGTTTAAAACCTTAATAATTTCAATCTCCGGAATGCACCAACATAAAAATTTCGAACAAACCTAATGTCAAACCGCCAGCAAGCAGTAGAGATACCAATATTTGAATACTAAAACAAGCAAAAAACAAATTTGCTGTGGATCGTTTTTGCGAAAAGTTTTTACTTCACTGTGCTGTAATCTCAATAAAACACCCCTATTGTTTGATACATTTTATTTAGCTGCTGTTTGGATGGGTATACCAAAAAATATCAAAAAATCATACGTACGTATTTATACTTAAATTTTTTTTTATTACTTTTTCGCTTTGGTTTAGTTTTTGAATTTTTTATTAGAATTTACAGGTCTTACTGGAGTTGCAGCTAATTGTGCGAGCCAAGTGTTCAAATTAGATAACTTAAATTATCTGATTAAGATGGCCCAAAAAATTCATATTGCAGATACCTACTTCTTGCACTGAAAATTTTTGCGTTATTTTAGTTGTCTAGTTTTTTCATTGCTCCATATATAGTAGCAGAGATGGAGTTAGACTCAAATATATATTTCATTAAATGGTAACTACCGTAAGGTACCCTAAAATCATATTACATATCTCAAAAAAGACAAAAATGTAGTTACCTAGTTCTTGCATTCAGGTGGCGAAATAATTTTTTTTTCGCGATACAAATATAACCACAATATTTTTTTCCGACCCAAAAAGTTGTTTTTTTTTTCTTCATACAATTTGAAACGTCAAAAGTGCTGTAGGTACGTGAAAACTTAAAAGTTGGTTAACTCTTCTGTCTGCGGCTGCAGCTCCGTTGTTTTCGCAATACTGAATTTGTATGTACTTATTCAATATTTTGACAGCTATTCCAGCTCCGGCTCCGGTTCCGTCGTCGTCTCCATTCTGTTCAGGTAGTTAATATTAGTTAATGTAGGTATAGAGATAGAGATACCTAACCTATATATTATATCCGCATCCTCATTATTTAGCATTAAGAAAACATTTGCTTCATTATTTTTCATTTCTAGTGCGTTCGCAAGAGAAATACATTAATTTTTTTCTATTTTTTTTGCGGTACAATATAAAAGGTACCAAAATAAAACTGAAAAAAAAAAATAATTAAATCAATCATGCTTTTAAAATTTCAGGCAATGAACACAATAGTTTTTTTTTTGTTTCACTCAAATTAATGTCTTTTTCTTTATGTGCTTAAATACGCTTGTGTAACCCAACTGGCTCGTTGGTCTAGGGGTATGATTTCCGCTTAGGGTGCGGGAGGTCCCGGGTTCAAATCCCGGACGAGCCCAAGAGAAATTCTTTTTTTTTCTTTTATTATTATTTTTTTTAAATATAAATAGCTCACCGGTGTATAAATGGAGCCTCAGTAAATGTATAATATTCATCGCCAAATGGATAGATCGATATCATGGTGTTGTCCGAGCCAACATCAGAACGAAAAAGTGCTGAAACTCTGCAAATAAAATTAATAAAAAAAAATTTGTTAAATTATTTCGCAATGCTAAATAAAGTTTTCTATTCATGTTGGTATGTAAGTAGGTATATTTACTTATCAAATATTGAATGACATGGATCGGGTACGGAAGAAGTTCCAAATTCGGTTACAATTATTCGTTGGGCCTGAGTATTCTTTTTGAGAGTTTCTGTTTGTATGAATCTATTTTGATAAGTCACGGTACAATTTTTTATTGCAAAACGATGAAGTAGCGCTGAACAATCGAATAAATGCTGAAACGTCATATCACCAACTTTCCAGTTTCCGGGTCCATTCCGCAATAAGCTTCCATTTAACCATGTTGGAATTGTGCCTATGCATTGAAGTAATTAAAAAAAAATGTATTATTTCTTCATATTCATAAAGATATACTCAGTCAGTGTAGGTTAAAGTTAAGTTCACATTACTCGATAATAAAAGTCACAAACGTCTCATAAACAACCTGCCAAAAAAATTATAAACCAAATTGTGTGTGGGCACTCATAAAACTTGCTTATGACTTTTCGATTTCACAAACATACTGGCCTTAAAGGCACTCATAAAAATGCTGATGCTCCAAATGCATTTGATAAACAAACAACACATCTCGACCTGTGACGTCAGTGGTCATAAGCGGTGGAATGCGTAGTGCATACGACCTCTAAGACTGAGCAAATCTGAAATGCGTGGGTTCGACTTCAATGGTGTGTATGTAGAAAATGTTTCATAATTAAATTGGATTAAAGCTCAGAAGTAGCCGTGGCGTGATGGTTAGTGCGATGGACTGTCATGCCGGAGGTCTAAGGTTCGATCCCCAGCCTCGCCACCTATTTATTTAAAAGAAAAAACGGCTACTGCCTCTTGCGAGGAATTGACAAATCCTCCAAGAGTATCTCCTGTCACAGAATAGTGCCGCTCGTTAGCCGTTCGGATTCGGCAATAAACTGTAGGTCCCCTCCATTCCTGCAGACACGCACACAGGAATGGTTGAGAGTTGTAAGTCACTAGGCCCTAGTTCTTCATGCGCTGTTGTGCCATCAAATTTATTTATTTATAAAGCTCAGCACCACTAAAAAGTAGACTGATGATAGGCGGCTCGACACCCCTTGAAATAGCTATGTACATATATCTCCAGCCAAACCGATGATAAAATATGGTGTGTGGTACACTCAGGCCTATACGTACTTTTCGTATTTGTTTGAATTTTTCAAAAAAAATTCTTGCATGCGGAATTGCAAACTATTTTACGTTGGTTTGTTTCGGTTTTCGCTAGGAGAAATATTTTTTGACTTTTGTTGAATTATTGATTCAAAATATCTAGAGTGAGATCACCGGGACGAAACGCCAATTTGTATGTACTAAAGGCCGTTAAAAGCTATTTTGAATCAATAATTCAACAACTCGAATTGTGAAGTCTTTCTACTCGGCTGATTTATTTCAATTTTCCCCCAGATCTGATCCGGATTGGATTTGGAAACATAAATACAAGTATTACAAAAACAACACAAGATCCAGGTCTGCCTTTGGATTTGGATTTCAAAATCCATTTTCTGAACACTTTCCCAGCAATATTTTAATTTTATAGGTTGGTAGAACTGCTGAGATTTACAAAAAAAAAAACTCAATAAAATTAAAAATTCTCGAAATCAAACACCATGCCGCCATCATTCCAATTTTTTTTATCAGTTTTTTCTTCATTTAATAGAGCCGTAGCGTCGCGAGGCACGGAAAAAATACATAAAAACTATTAACTTAATGGAAATTAAACTAAAAAAATAAAATCGTTCCATTTTAAAACATTCGCTCTTCCTTAGATACCAAATATTATTTCAAACAAGATTTGTGAAAATTTTCATTCTGTTGTCAATTTTATTGTGCAAATAAAGCCAACTGTGAGAAATAAATACATTTGTGATCCAGTTTGTTTTATTATCACGATAAGATCCGGATCAGATCTGGGGGAAAATAAAATGCAGCTAATATTTGGTATCTAAGGAAGATCTAATGTTTAAAAATGGAACAGTTTTATTTTTTTAGTTTAATTTCCATTAAGTAATTAGTTTTTATGTATATTTTCCGTGCCTCGCGACGCATCGGCTCTATTAAATGAAGAAAAAACTCATATACAAAAATTGGAATGATGGCGGCATATGTGTTTGATTTCGAGAATTTTTAATTTTATTAAGTTTTTTTTTTGTAAATCTCAGCAGTTCTACCAACCTATAAAATTAAAATATTGTTAAGAAAGTGTTCAGAAATTGAATTTTAAAATCCAAATCCAAAGGCATACCTGGATTTTGTGTTGTTTTTGTAATACTTGTATTTATGTTTCCAAATCCAATCCGGATCAGATCTGGGGGAAAATAAAATGCAGCTAATATTCACAAGTTCTTTTTGTGAAATATAAACATTAGCTGTATTTTATTTTCCCCCAGATCTGATCCGGACTGGATTTGGAAACATAAATACAAGTAATACAAAAACAACACAAGATCCAGGTCTGCTTCTAGATTTGGATTTCGAAATCCATTTTTTGAACACTTCCCTAGCAATATTTTAATTTTATAGGTTAGTACCACTGCTGAGATTTACAGAAAAAACTCAATAAAATTAAAAATTCTCGAAATCAAACAAATGCCGCCATCATTCCAATTTTTTTTTTATGAGTTTTTCTTCATTCAATAGAGACGACGCGTCGCGAGGCACGGAAAAATACATAAAAACTATTAACTTAATGAAAATTAAACTAAACAAATAAAACTGTTCTATTTTAAACATTCTATACCAAATATTATTTGAAATAATATTTTTGAAAATTTTCCTTCTGTCAATTTTATTGTGCAAATAAAGCCAACTGTGAGAAATAAATAAATTTGTGATCCAGTTTGTTTTATTATCATGATCTGATCCGGATTAGATCTGGGGGAAAATAAAATGCAGCTAATGTACATAGTTTTATACTCAGATGCACTGCGAAAATCCAGAGAAAAATACGTATGCATGTCGTTGGAATAGAAATCGCTCGTTTTTCAGACTTTGTTTTTCCCGCCAGAAAAAGGTTTTCCGATTTTATTTTTTGCTCCGGAACCTTTTGGAGGACATTTAATGAGCCAATAAAGTAAATATCGAAGATATTGTAACGTTTTACCACGGTTCGATATAAAACTTATTTATTTTTAACTGTCAACCGTCAATTATTTCCTTTCTAAATAAAACACACTTTACTTCACTTCAAATATTTTATTAATCATCAATCTCAGGAGTATGCAACTTAAATTCACTTCCGGATACTTTTAACTTTGAACTTTACACTTTCGCTTTCAAAAATAAACTGTGTCTGTGCTCAAAAAGTTTCTCCTTATATAGTGAGCTGAGAGGTTCGGGACTCTACTCGAAAGTACTGGCACAAAAGCTTCTGGAAGGTTCCATTCCAATGAAGAGAGATGGCGTTCTCTCCACTCTTCCATTCAGCGCATTTTTCCCCTGAGAGAGATGGGCGCGCTCTCTCGGGATTTTTTATAAATGGTTCTTGTCTTCGATAAGGGTATTTTTTTACTTGGCTCTTTGTTTGTTCCGAAAGTAGTTAGGTGCTGATTTCATCGTTACATTGCCCCCCTCTTAAGATTGATCGTCCCGAACAATTCTGTCGCTCCTTTCACCATTATAACGATGCAAACGGTCACAATGAACTACTTTCAGTTTCCCTCTTACTCCTCTCTGTATACGGTAGACCACATCATTTAGTCTCTTCACAACAGTGTAGGGTCCTTCCCAGTTCTGTTGAAGCTTTGGTGACAGTCCCTTTTGTCGATGGGGATTGTAAAACCACACGAGGTCTCCTTCTTGAAATCCTGTTGTTGTTGCTCGGGCATCATAACGTGTTTTCATCCGATCACTAGATGTTTTTATGAATGCTCTGGTTCGTTGATGAATGTCAATGAGCCTTTCTTTGAGGTTATCCACATATTCTTCTGTTCGTTGTGGCTCAATTGTCCGGCATCCAAATTTCACCTCACTAGGCAGTCGTATTGACGTTCCAAACAAGATTTCCGATGGTGTATGTCCTGTCGAGCTATGTACTGCACTCCTATATGCCATTAGGAATAATGGAATATGTCTATCCCAGTCTCGTTGGTAGTCGCCGACAACCTTAGATAGATGTTCCTTTAGCGTCCGGTTGAATCGCTCGACCATCCCATCAGATTGTGGATGAAGCGGCGTTGTCCTCGTCTTTTTAATGCCAAGGAGCGAACAAACTTCCTGGAAGATGTTAGATTCGAAGTTCCTTCCTTGGTCGGAATGAAGTTCCATCGGTACGCCGAACCTGCTCACCCAATTGAAGACAATCTGATCCACAACTGTTTTGGTTTCTTGGTTTGGGATGGCAAATGCCTCAGGCCACTTGCTGAAGTAATCCATGACTACAAGGATGTATCGGTTTCCACTGTTGGTCTCAGGAAAAGGGCCTGCGACGTCTACTGCAATCCTCTCGAAAGGCGTGCCTACGTTGTATTGTTGCATTTTACTTTGAAGCTTCCTACCTGGGCCTTTGCTAGCAGCACAAGTATCACATTTTCGGCACCACTTTTCGATGTCCTCTCTTGCATGTAGCCAGTAGAACCGTTGTCGTATCTTTTCCAAAGTCTTATTGACTCCCAAATGACCTCCGGAAGCTCCGTTATGCATCTCTCGAAGAACGTCATTAACCTTGGACCGAGGAACGACCAGCTGCATCACATAGGACTTACCGTCTGCGGATTCCCACTTACGCCTTAGAACACCTTCCTCCACATGAAGTGAGTCCCATTGTGCCCAATATGCTTTCAGGGCCGGACTTCTGTCGGAGATGTCACACCACTCTGGTTTTTCTTGGTGTTCTTTCCACGCAAGAATGGGCTCTATGTCCGAGTCTTCTTGTTGGGCAGTCCTAAGTTCTTCATTACTCCAACCGTAAATGGGATCAGCTCTTATTCGTTGGACGGCAATCATTTCCTTTTCTTCTTGGCGTGTGCAATGTTTGCAGTCCTGTTTGCAAGGCCGTCGAGATAATGCGTCTGCGTTTGAATGCAACTTTCCTCTTCGATGTTGAATTTGGTAGTCATATGTCTGTAGTCTCTCGATCCACCTTGCTACTTGACCTTCAGGATTTTTAAAGTTCAGAAGCCAATTGAGTGCTCCATGGTCTGTTCGGAGAAGGAACTTCTGTCCATAGATGTACTTATGGAAGTGTTTTGTTGCCAATATCAGAGCTAGAAGTTCCCTTCTGGTCACGCAATAATTCCGTTCTGGCTTCGAGAGTACCTTACTGTAGTAGGCGACAACTTTTTCTTCTCCGTCGTGGACTTGTGACAGTACAGCTCCAATTCCGACATTACTTGCATCCGCGTCAATAATAAAAGGTTTTCCTGGAGTAGGGTAGGTAAGCACAGGAGCATTGCATAAACGCAGCTTTAACTCCTGGAAGCTTTTCTCACACTCACCTGACCATTTGAACGGCTTTCCCTTTTCTGTAAGCTGATGCAAGCTTTTGGCGATTCCAGCAAAATCCTTCACAAAACGCCGGTAGTATGTGGCTAGGCCAAGGAAGCTTCGGAGTTGATGTTTGTCCTGTGGTGTTGGCCAATTCTTCACAGTGTCAACTTTTTCAGGATCAGTCTTTACTCCTTGGGATGAGATGATGTGTCCCAAATATTTAACTTCGGTCTTGAAAAGAGCACATTTATCTGGATTAAGCTTGAGGTGTGCTTCTCGAAGCCTCTGGAATACAGCTTTTAGGTTGTCGCAATGTTCGTCAAATGTTTTTCCATACACGATGACATCGTCCAAATAGACCAGGCAAGATTTCCAAGTAAGTCCTTGTAAAACGCATTCCATCAAACGCTCAAATGTAGCCGGAGCGTTGCACAGTCCAAATGGCATCACTTTAAATTGCCACAGACCGTTTCCTGTGGAGAAAGCTGTCTTTTCACGATCTTCTGGGTGAATTTCTACCTGCCAGTAGCCGCTCTTTAGGTCTAATGTAGAGAACCATTTAGCACCTTCCATTGCATCTAAAGTATCGCTGATTCTGGGCAGAGGATAGCTATCTTTCTTTGTCACATCGTTCAGCCTTCTGTAGTCCACACAAAATCGAGTGCTTCCGTCCTTCTTTTTGACAAGGACCACTGGCGATGCCCAAGGGCTTTTAGAGTTTTCGATCAGCCCATCTTTCTTCATGCCCGATATCATCTCTTCAACTTCTGCTTGTTTGGCTAAGGGGAGACGTCTTGCTGGTTGACGAATCGGTCTGGCGTCTCCTGTGTCGATCCGATGCTGCACGAGTTGTGTTCGACCATACTGCCCACTTGGTGAAGAAAATATGTCAGCATACTCATGAAGAAGGCTACCAGCAATACTTAGTTGATGTTGACTCAGACTTGTTGAGTTAAGGATTTTTGCCTTTAGTTGTTCGGAGTTCGCAGGCTTCTTCGTGTCCTCTTCTATGATCTTAGTTATCGTTGACACAGGTTCACATTTTCCGACTATTTCTCCTTTTCTCAACTTAACTTCGTACGGTTTGATGTTCAGAATCCGTACAGGTACCATGTTGTTCTTTGGTGCCACAAGAGTCTTCCCAACGATGATGTTTTGGGAGCCTTGGTCAGTATCTGGTTCCACCATGAGGTATCGATGACCACCCAATTCGCCTTTTATTTTAGCCCAAACGAACACTTCAGAAGAAGACGGCAAGCATATGTCTTCTTTGATGACACTTCTTAGAGTTGAGGATTTTTCGTCACCATAAACCATAGGAATCTCTACATTTTGGTAATTAAGAACTTGCTTACCGATATCCAGAATTATTCCGTGTTCTTTCATGAAGTCGATTCCAATGATGCACTCGTCACATATATCTGCTACCAAAAACAGATGTGAAAACTCCAGTTCTGCCAAACGAATCGGAAGACGAACTTCTCCGTACACTTTAGCTGCCTCTCCTGTAGCAGTTTTCAGACGATAGCTATTGGTGTTATGCAGCCATGTCATCTTGACCAAGTCCCTTCTTACAATGGAGGCAGTGGCACCTGTGTCGATTGTAGCCACGTGTTTCTTGCCGTTTAACGTCGCCTCCACAGTCAGACTTTTGTTGTTTCGTTTAGTCTGTGAGACCTGGACAGTGGTTCTGGGGCCATCGATACTTCTTACCTGTTTTTCTGGTTGTGGAACAAGTCGAGTAAGAGGAGCGTTGGTGTAATTGCCACGTTGTTCTCTGTTGTTTTCTTTGCTTCCACAATGGTGACATGCAGCTTTTCTTGGTGGCAATCTGCACTGCCACTGAAGATGCCCGGTATTATTACAATTCCAGCATCGAACAGGTCCGTCTCGCTGACTTCTTTGGAATGCGGTTCTCTGACAGGAGCATTCTTCAACTTCTATTTCTCTTACCCGATGGATTCCTTGTGAAGCCTGTTCTGCTGCTTCCATAGTTAGAGCGAACGCCAATGCTTCAGGAAGCGTGCGTTTTCCGGCAGTTCGAATCGCTCGCTGAAGGTTGATGTCGGATACAGCGCGGACAAATGCTTCTGTTGCGAACTGGTTTATTATTTCCTCTCCTGCAGTTGGATATGCCAGGTGAGCCAGCCGTTCGATATCTGCTTGAAGTTGTTGCAGACTTTCTCCTCTTTTCTGGACTCTGGTATTGAGTTGGACCCGGAAGACTTCTTGCATATGGCCATCTCCAAAACGTTTGTCAATGGCTTGCACAAGAGCCGTGAAGTTGCCGTTCTTGTCCGCTGGTATGGTTTGCAACAATTCAGCAGCAGGTCCTCTTAGGGCAAGCGTCAGAGCTATAAATTTGTCTTCGTCATCCCAGCCATTTGTTGCCGCGGCTGCCTCAAACTGCTTCTTGTAAATCGACCAAGAAGTTTGTCCATCAAAGGTTGGCGGATGCATTTCCTTTCGCTTTACAAAGTCGCCAGAACTTTCTCGAATCTTCATTTTCCGAACTCTATCTAGTTCCATCGTAATGCTCTGAATTTTATTTTCCACTGTCTCGAATTTATCATGAACGTTCTCGATCTTTGTGTCTACTTTCGAAAATTGTTTTTCGACGCCTTCAAAACGTTCATCAAGAGCAATGAACTTGTTTTCAAATACAGTTAATTTACTTTCGAGGATGTTTTTCTGTTCCTCTAGAAGATTCTTATGCTCAACACTTTGTTTTCCCATTTGTTCGAGAAGATTATTTTGTTCATTCTTTTGTTCTCTTCTTTGCTCTTCGAGAAGATTCTTTTGCTCTTTGAACTGGGCGAGCAGCAGAGCCATCATATTGGTCATATCTAAACTAGTACTTACTTGCTCTTCCTCCATTTCAATCGTGAAAATAAACGAGTCTGGGTTTTCACCTTGTTGTCTTAAATGTTCCTGCAGACGAATAATGAGGTCATTTTTTGATCCAGCAGTAGGAAGACCTCGTTTGTTTAGTTCTGCTTTAAGTTCAACACAATTTAAATCATTCAAAATTTTACCCATTGTCTGTTTATTTATTTAAAAACACACACGCACTTTTTATTTTAAGTTAATTTACTTAAATGCACAGATAAAATAAGTTTTATCCCTTATTCTGACACCAATGTAACGTTTTACCACGGTTCGATATAAAACTTATTTATTTTTAACTGTCAACCGTCAATTATTTCCTTTCTAAATAAAACACACTTTACTTCACTTCAAATATTTTATTAATCATCAATCTCAAGAGTATGCAACTTAAATTCACTTCCGGATACTTTTAACTTTGAACTTTACACTTTCGCTTTCAAAAATAAACTGTGTCTGTGCTCAAAAAGTTTCTCCTTATATAGTGAGCTGAGAGGTTCGGGACTCTACTCGAAAGTACTGGCACAAAAGCTTCTGGAAGGTTCCATTCCAATGAAGAGAGATGGCGTTCTCTCCACTCTTCCATTCAGCGCATTTTTCCCCTGAGAGAGATGGGCGCGCTCTCTCGGGATTTTTTATAAATGGTTGTTGTCTTCGATAAGGGTATTTTTGTACTTGGCTCTTTGTTTGTTCCGAAAGTAGTTAGGTGCTGATTTCATCGTTACAATATATTTTTCTCTTAACTTGAGCAAACTATTTAGATAGAAAAATATTTTTTACACTGAAATATTTGTCTGCTGACTTTAAATTAAATTTAGGTGATTTGAAAACATAAAATAAAAATAGAGTTTTGACCTCCAAATCGATTATTTCTGCCCACTGTGCGAGGCACTATGGGATCGAATGTTGCAACCACCTCAAAAATCCATGACTTCTTTCTTTCTCATCAAATATTTTTTGTTGAAAATTTATACAACTCAGTCAAAAATAAAAATATCGATTAATTGTGATTGTATAATGGATGAAGATGCTGTTTTTTGTTTGATTTTTGAGATTTTATCCCTCAACGCCTTAAATCTTAGTAGCTCGTGAAGGGTTAGTGCGTTGGACCTTCACGCCTGAGGTTTGGGTTCGATTCCCAGCCTCTGCCACTTACCAAAATGTTTTTCAGGGCTACTGCCTTTGCGAGGAAGTGACAAATCCTTCAAGAGTACCTATCTATCTCCTGTCATAGAAAAGTACGGTACAAATTAGCCGTTTGGACTCGGCAATAAACTGTAGGTCACCTCCATTCCTGCAGACACGCGCACTGGAATGGTTGAGAGTTTAAGTCACTAGGCCCTAGTTCTTCATGAGCTGTTGTGCCCCCGAATTTGCTTTATTTATTTAGTTTTTTACTAGTATGTATTTTTGAATACACAATTTTGTAATCACTTTTTTACAGTGTATAAACAATAAGCATACATACCTTTAACTTGTCCTTCGATTGGGTCTATAACTTCCTCTTTGCAAGACCGAAGCCATACATCGGAGGCACAGTTGGGAAAACACTGTCCACTTCCATCTATGCGTTCCGATTCCGGGTCATTTTGGGTGGCGTCATATTTTACCTAAAATTAAAATTCAACATAATATTCCATTATTTTAACTTAATTTATAGATACTATAAAAAGATAAGGGTATATTCAATTCATGCAACGTCCGAAAACCAGCTTAACTGTCTCTCTAAAGACAATAACATATTTGGATTCCAAAGAACTCCAAACATGGAGTAATTTCACAATTTTCGGTTCGAAAAATCGAAACGATTGCAATTACTTTCAACGGGAATTAAATAAGCAACATGGACAAAAAAAAATTTAAGTTTTTATTCATAATATATTTAATTTCAGACGATTAAATTTGCAAATCCATGAAAAAATCTCCCTTAAGCTTATTACAGCAAACACTTACAAAGGGTGCTTCCACGCCATTCACCTTTAAAAATATTGGATCACGTTAAGTTGAAAACACGTGCAATCTGTTGTACCAATATGTATATAGATATTATGTAATGTACGTAAAGAGGTATGTGGAATTAATATGATACAGTCGCCCATGTTCTGCATTTCGGACGAAATCGAATTGAAATCGATTTTAAATTTCACGTGAAATGAAATTCCATGTTCTACAATTCGTTCGTTTTCGAAAATTTTGCAATTACTTCGAACTGTCAAAATTGAAGGTGCATCCATTTTTAATTGTTTTATAAAGTAAAAAGAAAATGCAGATAAAAATTAATTCAATATTATTTGCAGTTCCACAATAATTCACAAAGCATTAACAAAGTGAATTGAATACGTTCAGAAACCGGAATGAACCGAAATGCAGAACACCAATTTTCACTTTCGAACTTTCAATTCACAATTAGCTTTTCTAACGAATTGTGGAACACCGAATTTCACTTCCGTCATGTGAATTCACAGTAAGTGGATTGCAGAACAGGGGCGACCGTTAAAAAAAAAACGCTCGATTGCATAAACTTTATTCTTGATAAAAGGATAGGCAGAGATTGCTGAATTAAGTGCAATTGCATGCATTTTGTGTCAAATAAATAACAAATAGAAATATGTGTAAGTATAATGAATAATGATTTATTTAATAATTCTATACAAAATTTACCTTCATTGTATTGACATTTCTCATTTAATTATAGCATAGCATAACACTAAAAGTAGTTGTCATGGTCAAAATAATAACAGTTGTAGGTCGATACAATCGGCTTATGAAAATATGACACATTTCAAGGTATTTTTTAAAGTAGAAACACCATGAATATTCCTTTTTGTGAAATAATGCATTTTTAGTAAGTATATTTTATCTTTGGTAAATAGGATTGGCAGGTTCTTTTTTTTATCTTTACCTTAGAAGGCAGTTTTATTATAGATCAATTGTTTCGGAACGGAAGAAATTCTCGTAAAATTAATCGGACTTCTATAGTGTCAAAAAGAGGACACAAGCGTCCACAAGCTCTGTCTATCAGCTCCTACTCTCACCTCCACGTGATTCCCTACCACGGAAAAACTAACCGGTTTCGAAACAACTACAAGCCTCGGATGGATGAAAATTAATACAAGCAAAACAATTTTTCATTCAAGAATTTATAAAATAATAGGTACAACTTGAAAGGTTGCAAGTTTCTAGTTCCTGATTTGAAAATGACTGCAAAGCTAATCGAGAAATATCTCCCTACATTTCAAGTCAAGTGCCTTTCTGTCAGACTATCAGCTGATTATATTTTGTCATTAAACAGTTTGATGTTGAACTTTATTTTTCCGTGACTTGTTTTTATTTCACGGTTATCTTAACGTTTTGGACGAATAAGGGTTTTTTATTAACAATTATCCCCACCTGGAAAAAAAAACCTAGTTTTTAATAAGGCCCTGGCAAGTTTGTCATAGTTACCATTACCAACAAGGGTCTAGCAAGGGTTACTATAGGCATTCCATAGGCCCTCGCCAGTTATGTACTTTTAGCCTCGTCAGATAGATTCTGCCTAAGCCCTGACTAGTAAAAAAATATTTCAGTCAATGTCTGGTACCTACAGTTGCTTTTAGTCTGTATTGTTGACGGGATACAATGATGACGGCCAGCAGGATGATACAGTTGGTGCCTCCACGTAAATTCTCCATGATTTTTAATTTAAGAGGCACTTCTCGTTGTTTGTTATGTTGGTTGCTTCGAAGACTTCACAGCGAGGCACTAATAGGCGTATGTCATGTTTTCCTCGTCTGGTTTTCCTTACCGAAATCTTGCCAGGGCCTTGCCTAAACTTGCAAAAAACTTGCCATTTTTCCAGGCGGGTCAGCTTTGAATTACGTATGAGTTCAACTTTTTATATGTTTATGCGGTCAAGTTATTGAAATTATTGAAATAATATTTCCCGTAAATAATGATGTCTGATTTTTTTTTTATAATATAAAGGATTCTGAAGAAATCTTCGAGCGTGTGTCGACTGATAGAAGTAAATTTGTATAACTTAACGTAATTCCGCGCACTTATTTTGCTCACAGACAATACATAGAGCGTAAATATTTTCTGCACAATCAGTAGAAAGTAAGGCTTTGAAGTAAAGCTAAATTTGCGTTCAATGAATGTAGCTGACTAAACATTCAAAATCCCCTATGTCATCTGAACGTACCCCCCATGTGTTTCGTTTGTTGGAGTATATAGAGCCCTCTCTGCCAAATTATGGTAAGTCATTTTTTTTTATCTTTGTTTGCTCAGCATCAAAACCAATTGAAACTAATTTCAGCATTGAAAATTATTTATAAATAATAGGCTGAATTCCAAAATTCATCAGATGCGAATTAACTGCGCAAACTGCGCATCCAAAAAATGTTTACCTTCTTCGATGTAATTTTTTTTTTTGCATTCCGAAACGTCAGACTTATGCAATGTAATATTTCTACAAAGACGGTGTTCACATTGGGCTCAAACTTACGATTTTGTTTGACAGAAGTAAGTCAGCTCGTGTTCAGACACAAAGTAATGTGAACACAACCGATTCACTCTGACGTTCAGCAGTCATTAAAAAAAAACACAAATATTTGCTCGTCGGAGAATTTATTAGAACTTTTTCAATCACAAAATTGATAATTCGCTAAATAAATAGTTTTCCAATTGAAAAAAACTTTGATTCTGTAGTATTTAAGCTCCAAACAAAAACTTAATACTGAGAAAAAAAATGTCACAAAAGAAAACGTCAAAAAAAATCCACAAACTTTTAAAAAATTTAAAAAATCCTGCCTCACTTGCCTGTCTCTTTCTAACCACAGAGTGGGAACGAGAAAAAGTATATAGACGTCAAAAAAAATCCAAGGAGTAATTCCAATGTGAACACCGTCAAAGAATCAAGTTTGCGTTGCTGATGCGTATGAAAAATGTCGGCATTACTTCCGCATCAAAACATTTTCTACATTTTGGAACTCAGCCATACTGTTACTGACATGGTGACAAAGGGTCCGATTGCTTTAAACGCACAAGAAAAAAATTAAATAATTAGCTTTATGTATGACAATATGCGTATATATATATTGTCGCTTACGTTAATTTGGCAGAAGGGGTCGATATGTATAAAAATAAGCTGTTCGTCTCTAAGAACTTTAAAAATAATCATCAGATTCTTTTTACATATTTGTTACAAATTTTGCTTAACTTATAGGTAAAACGGCTCAAATTGCAATTTAACTTGTCAAGGGACATTAAAAATTTTTAAATTTTCATAGTTCACTGCCAAAACCTATAGATATTTACAAAACACATTTTCAGATTGACAAATAAGCGAATGTTCGTTCAAGAACTCACTGCATACAATTTATCTGTATACTCAGGTCCTTAAAAATTTTCTTTTTGGTATCCTACCTATCATAGATTAAATAAAAAATTAATTAACTAAACATTTTGAAAAATTTTTAACTGTAGTAAATATGTACATACACACATACATACATATATATTGTATGTGCAGTAAAATACTCATTGTTTTGGATATGTTTTGATAGATACGAAAATTAAATAATTATTAGATGCAAACATTGTAGAACCGCAGTCACAAGGCTTAAAATTGCAGCGAAACAAAAATTAAAACTTATAGAACATCAGTTCGAGCACATATTCACTTTTATGAATATTTTTTTTATAAAAAACAAAACACACAACTAACCGCAAAGACATCTCGAATAAAACTCTTCAAAACACCATCTCCCATTTTTCGAAATCCTTCAATCCTGTGACTATTTTTTATACAATCCAGGATTTCGATTATAGAACAAGAATATTTTTATTTTTAAAGTAACGAACAAAACTTCAGGGGTTGATTTAGTTTTTAATGACCGTTATACAACTACTGTATCCGTTGAATTGTTACTATAAACTAAATAAACAATTTCAAAAAATATTTGTCCACACAGCTTGGCGGGTTCATGCAAAATACCTACATGTACCTTGTGGTGTAAAATAATCCATCCCCTCATATTCTAGAAGGGCAGTCTATATAGAGATGATTTAATGCAAAACCAAACTGATATACATACCTATACAAGATATTATACATATATTCATATAATATACCCTGTCGCAGTTGTGTTCTGGGGGGGTTGAGAGGGTGTGCTAAAATAAGCTTTCCTCATATGTTCAAGTTAATAACATCTATGCGTCCCATTCAATTAGACTTTGACTTACCCATGGTCGACACAAAACTTTAGGGGTTTCTTGCATATCCCATGATATATTCACCTTCTCTCTCTAAGCCTCTAAACTATGCCGACCCTATGAGTCTTTACGCAGAATGTTTTATTTTAGCAACGCTTATTCTAGACATTCTTTAAATTCCTAATGTGGGGTAGAAAACAACTGTGGCCGTGCTGGTCATGCCATGCGGTCTTCGTTCTTCGACCTTGACTTGTTGAATACATTGTAACTTGAGATAGAAACAGGTAGGAAGATATACGGATATATATTATTTGTGAATGGACTTGGTCTTGGATAAGTGTATTTAATTGTTTTTTGTGACGTGGCAAATATTAATTATTAAGAGTTACCACATATGTACTTACACGTAAAGAAAAGCGCAGCATTCGGCCCATACACTGGCTAGGTTGGTTTTAATTACGTACATAAGTGACTCAATTCAAACTATTGCAATGATTTCGCACAGTAGGGAACTTCTGTCAATGTCAAAAGTGACAGCTATAACTTTGTTGGCTTGACAGATGCGAACGAAGAACGAACGCGGAAATAAAAAAAAAGTCGTGTTTTTTTTTTATGTATGTTGTTCCGAAGTGAAAAGATGTCAAACCCACAATGTGATGATTTTGACGTTTATGAGTGAACGAGAGAGAGATATATTGCTATTTGGAAAAGAGGCCTATCGATGGAAATATTTAGAAGTAGATAGTTTTAGTGAAATCCGCCCACTTATACTATACCCCTAATTTTTCGCAATTGAAGGCTGTTTCACAATGCGACGAGAAAACGAGACGTCTCAGCGTGACGAGATCTCTTTGTATATTTACAAATTTTATAAATTTATGAGAAATGTGTGTTTTAAAAAAAACTCTGCACTTGACACCTTTTCTGGCTCAACAGAATAGAATGACGGAACTGAAGCCGCAGACGGAACTGGAAGAGCTGTCAAAAAGTGTCGTACGTTATTTTTTTTACATGTCCACAATATAGCTGTACAGCTGTACAAGCTCAGAATTCACATTTTTTGTTTCCAATAATTTTCCTTTTAATAAATAATTTTTTTTCGCGTTGCAAATAACCACAATATTTTTTTCCAACTCAAAAAGTTGTTTTTTTTCTTCATACAAATTGAAACGTCAAAAGTGCTGTACGTGAAAAGTTAAAAGTTGGTGAACTTTTCCGTCTGCGTCTGCAGCTCCGTATGCGTCTACGTTCCGTTGTGTTCACAACATTGAATTTGCGTGTATTCAATATTTTTACAGCTATTCCAGCTCCGTCTCCGGTTCCGTCTGCGTCACCATTCTTTTCAGCCAGTTAAGGGAAGGTGCGTTGCGTTCTAGTTGAGATCTGAAGATGAAAGATGCGATCTTTTGTGGTTTGGGAGATTTGATCTGCATTCACCCTACATGTATAAATAGACACTCATGTGAAATTAAAAACATATTTGTTTAGTGAATTGACATATATATGTGCGAATTTTATCGTCACCTGATTATTTTTTTGCCATTAGAATGTCTATAAAAAAAAAAGAATACAAAATAAAAACAGAAAAATTAACAACATATAAAACAACGTGGAATTGTCAAAATTAACCAATCCCTATTGGAAGGCCCTTTATTAGAATTTTATTTTACATACGACATTTTCTCACAGTGTGCAAATGATAAAGTAGAGTTAGGTGACATTGGGATGAGTTATCTTATGACGATCGACTCATATCATAAACATAATATACGCGTTCTGGTTATAAACTTAGGTTCTACTTTCGTTTAATAATAATTAAGAGGTCTAAAATCATCTCCAAGCAATGCATTTAGAACAAATTGGCATGGCGGTGACTGCAGTTGCGGTCATTGTCAAACTAAAGTACACGCAAATGATATTGATTACAATGACAGTTGTATAGGAAAAAAGACAGATGAGGATTATGACAAACTCAAAGTGATTGGCCTACTCTAGAAGGTATATTGGTGTTGGTATATAGTAAAGCACGGATTAAGATTCACTCAATGATTGTTTCAATTAAGGTATTTAAATTTTTTATTGGAGCAATTGAAAAGACATGAACATGCAACATTGGCGAAGAGGGATAGAACACGTGATGAAATGTAGTGCTGATGCGAATCGGAAGCGATTTAGAAATTTGAAAGTGGCTCAAGTTAATCTGCTTGATTAGATAAAGGAGAAAATTAAATTCACACCTCAATATATTGCTTTGTTTAAAGCAAAACAAAGAAAAAGCTGGATGGTTGAGATTGATTATTTTTTTCAATTTAAATTTGATCTTTTATATTGAGGAGAGTGGGGAAAGCTTATAGCTTTCAAGAAGTGGTTCATACTGAACCACTGCGCTCCCACGGTATGCCAACATTTAAGCTACCTTTCTGATGGCGATACTACGTTGCACACAGGTTCATTTTCCCAAAACATGGCCAAAACTATATATGGGAAATAAAATTCGATTTGTTATTTATTTTTTTCTTAATGCAAAGTTCTTTAAAATTAACATGAGCTTAGTTTCTTATTGATCTCGCTATTAAGATTGCAGCAGGCGCGGATCCAGGAACCCAGTTGTGTTATAATAGTTTTGCTACACAGTACACTTAACTAAAACTATTGATTTTGGATGTTTTTATGGAAGAGCTGTGGACTCCACCATATTTCTTTTCAAATAATAATGCAGCCTAAAATTGAAAAACCACCTCATTGCACCAGGGGCCTCCCGGATTTGATCTTGCGCAGGCCAATTTTGTTCTAACGCTATCGCCTCTGCCATAAAAGCTACATGCGGAATTTAGGTCTACATTGCTTGGAAAAATTCATTTGGGTTTTCTTTCTTTTGTCTAGTCGTTTAATATTTTCTTTAATTCAAAATATTTATATAAAAATATTTTTAATAATTTCGCAAAATTTATTTGGCACTTTGTTGTTCAGCTTTTGTTTTTGTTAAACAGTTTGTTATTTGACCATTATTTTTGCAAAATATCGTATAGCTGTTTAACTATTTCGCTGATTAATTATTATTTTTAACTTCAATTGTTTTACAATTTTTTGATTTTAAAATATTAATTGCAAAACGTGAAATAATGCAAAATAAAAAAATGCTAAATTAAATGGAATACCGCATGATGTGTAGAAAGTTTTTCAAATAAAATTGGATTAAAGCTCAGCACCACTATAAAGGAGACTGATGATAGGGCTTGGCACCCCTTGAAATAGCTATATCTCTAGCCAAACAAAAATAAAACGAATTAAAATACCCAAAATTAATTCGTAAGCAATTGGTGGTAGCACCTTTAAGTTGTTGTTGTTGTTCAAAATTCAATGAAATTGACGGAATAAAGAATGGTCAAGTCTAATAAACTGACATTCTAGTATAAATAATACAATACAAATAATAATAAAATGGAAGCTTTTAGAGAGCTTTTGTAGAGTACCAATGTTGGTAGAATCTTTTACTTTGTTTTTCTTTTTTATATTTTCTTCGTGATAAAAAAAAATATTATGAAATCTGTTGCTAGTGATAGAATAATTGTGATAATTTTTTTTTTTTTTTGAGAAATTTCAAGTATAGGGCATATTTTATCTTTGCCCAAAAAATGACTTTGGGTAATTAGTAAAAAATTGTACTTTTTTGTTTAATAAAGGAAAAGTTTGATTCCGGGCATTGCTGAACAATGGAATTAGGCTTTGAATTAACCTTGAAGTAACTAGATTTAAGAGTCAATCAAAAACCATTGTGACTTTTTGCGACTTTTTAAGACAATGGAAATTCAAGATACTAGGAATACTGAAAATAAAAGTGTGTCCCATAAACTTTTAACTTTTTTCCATACATTTTTTGATAAAAAGTAGGTACTATTTTTGTTTTAAGTATTAAATGCTTTATAGTTTTTTAATCGAAGGCTAAAAACTAGATGGCCTTATATCTTCTAGTTTTTAAAAATAACTATAACTACTTCCAAAAATAATTAAATTGTTTTTTAATTGAATTTACTTACTTTTTTAATTTAATAAAAAAAATTAATGAAACTAGTTTATTTAACTTTAAAAAAAATATTTTTGACGGATTTATAGATAATAATAGACCAAAAAAAACAGAAAAAATAATTTTGGCCATGTTTTTGGGAGATTTGATCTGTGTGCGTCGTCCAAATGTGTTTAATGCGGTAAGTTCAAGAAATATAAATTTTTCTCCAAAAAACTCTAAGGCATCTCTGAAACTATACTAATGGACAACCTTATTTATCTCTAAAAAAAAAAAATTTTAACGCGAATTCGACACATTAAAAACCTTCGTAGAAATAAAAAGTCTTGTTTCTACATCAAGCGTGCTTGTTTTAATTTTTACTCTGAGTTCTTTTCTATGCGGAGTAGCAAAGACGATATTCTGGTTTGAGAAAGAAAATCCTCTCAAATCACTCCATCAAAAAGTGGTCAATCGAATCCGCCATTTTTATTTGGACAACAGCGAAATGTTCATGTGTTTGACCCTGTTTATAGAAAAATAGAATACAGTGCAAGTAAAACTCAGCGAAAAAAGAAGTTAAACTTCAGAACGAGTGCAGCGTTTATACTATCTATTTTATTAAATTCAAATTAAAGATTTTTTGCGACCTTTAGTCCAATGCGTTTCGCCCAGGCACGACAGTTGGGCTCATCAGTTATATACTGTCGTACCTTTCTAAGACGCAATTTTTTGTCGATGAATACCGACTCTTAATAAAATCTACAGCGCATAGGCACTGTAAATTATATTCTTCTAGGGGAACATGGTTACATTCTTGCACCTATTTATTTTATTTTAAAAATGCAAAAATACACATTCACAATAAAACTTCAAAATAAAAGTTTAAGAAATAACTACAAAATCAATTAAAAACAATAATTTCCATCTGCTGTTTGCAATTTTTTTAGAAAGCGTCGCTTCTCGCGGCAGCGGCTGATTCGCGCGGTCGACTGAGCGTCTATTCTTTTCAGCCAGTAAGTCTGGCTGCTGTTATTCTTTTAATTATTTAAACTCATGATTTAAACACAATTTGTATCTACTTGCAATTCAATTATTTTGTTGTATACACGTAAAAAAGTACGTTGGAACTATTGCATGAGTTTTTTAATTGTTAGTAAATAAAAAACTTCTTATTCTTGCATGGGAATAACAAGTTTTTCATTTACTAACAATCAATTATTTTGTTTATTTATTTTGTTTCGGATCAAACTGTCGACACAGCAACAGTACATTAACGGAAACTGTCAGCGACATCTGTTCTTTCAACTGCAAGTGCAGTCACCAACCTACATAGCCTCTCAAACTTTTCAAAGTAAAGTAAACCAAAACAAATGCCAAGAAAATTGACATTTGATAGCAAACAGCTGTTCCGGTCGAAATACAAAACAAAATAAAATACGGAAAAGAAAACAAATCTGAATACGAGAATTTATGTGCGTCGTCTCGTCTGCCTAGTTATTTATTTTAATTATACACAGTGGAATTTGAAAAGTGTAAATTCCAACACTCTTCTGAACCTGCTAAATGTTTAGTTCGTTTTTATAAACTATTAACTTTTTATATATTTATTAGTGATGTGAAATTCAGTTGGAAAGTAAACGCAACTTTATTGTATTTGTCTATTAATTTAAGTGAATAAAGTTTCTTTGTGAACCGGGAGTCACCTATTTATTTTGTATATGTTAAATTATTAAAACAACAATGGCTAGTAGAACTTCGCGTCGTCCTCATTTAAAAAATCTCAATCCAGTTTTTCACAAACGCGAAAAATCGGAGGATAATAGTGAACTGTCGGACGCAATGATTAAACAAGCCAGAAAGTCTGGTGTGTTGAATCTGTCGGGAAGAGCATTGGCCACAGGTAGGGGGCATTCTACTTATGTAGAAAGTATTTGGTTTTATTCATCTTTGGCAAAAGTTTTATTTTTCCATATTTCCTGTTAAAGACATTAGGGTAAAAATCAATAAATTAAATGGTATCGATTAGAGATCTCATTCTGAATTCAGCTTCCCTTTTTCCTCAAACTACACTTTAGCACTTTAATGACGTTCAAGGTCATTCTGATTTACTTTCGTACGTACATAGTAGGGAGGAGGGTCTGGAACATAAAGTTATTTAGAAAGGACGGACTTGACAGGTCAATAGCCTAGAGAGTTATTTTTATCTGATTTACGCTCTTACTTTTAAAACATTGCACTTGAAATGGTTTTATGCATTATGCATGCTAATATTCAGCATAGTCTTAATTAGAAGAACAGGAAACGATTTTTAGTTTAACTTTTTTGTGAACTTGATTTAGAACAAAAATGGAATTTTTTTTCGTTAAGATGAGCTGCTGATGAATGTTATCAGAAATGTCATGTCATCATATATGGTGAACTCATTCATATAAGTAGGTTTTCAAAGTCATGTCTGTTTTTTAAAAAAATACATTAGCTTCAATTAAAGTCATTTAAAATCTTTTTTAGCCGTGATTAAATTTATAAACTCAATTGTACGTGTGTTTGTTTACTGTGTGAACACAACCGTCTTTTAATTAAAAGAAGTTTAGATCCAAGATGTTCAGGGGCAGGGATAATTTGTATGAGTAAAAGATTTCTGGAGAGATGTAGATATTTTCGAGATTGCGTTGCAATAGAACAATGTTTACCAGCGATGCATACCTAAGATTAATGACTTTATTTACATAATCAGCATAGCCAACGTGCTTTAACTGTTCTAGAGAATACGTCGTACAAAAATGGACTTTATTTTAGTTTAGTTTAGTTTTAGTTTAGGTAAAACAATATAATATAGTTATGTAGGTACCTACGAAAAAAGATTCTAGTTCCTTGGCGATTGAATGTAGCTCACTAGCCTTAAAGATATTGATTAAGGTGCCTGTTATAGATTTTGATCAAGGAATCTGTATATACCTACATAGGTTTATCGGCAGATAGGTAGGTACTTTTGCAGGAACTACTTCTTCTTTATTACAGTAGCTTGTGATTAGTTTAAATTAGATAATCAATTCAATGAAATGAATTGAACCTCTAGATGCATCTACTGCTTATAGGCTCAGTTATTTTTAACATTTTCCCCGTATTTTTACTTGCTTCATATATAGGTATATGTATGTATGTAGGTTAAGGAGCTTACTATGCATACATACATGTAATTTTTTTTCGACCTCCCCTGGACTTTTCTGCGCACTATTTTGTATGATTGCAAAATCAACTTTCAAAGAAGTCTTTACAACGGTTTTGCTTCATCTCAGTTAGAACATTTTTACCTGGGATGCAGCTCTTCAACATTACTAAACAAAAAAAGGTTAAAATTTTGTTCCTAAAATATTTTCGATGTCACTGCCGTAAGCCGTACTGCTGTGTACCTACTGCTTTTTCTTTCTTGTAGGTCCCCTTTCACACAGGGCAACTGAGTTGCCGGCAACAAATAGTTCATTGGCGAGAAGGGCAGGAAGACAGAGGGGGAAATGAAATCTCCCCGGTCAACAAATTCAGGAAACTTTTTTGACGTTTCTCTTCACACTACGTTTGTGTGCGTTCAACCAAGGTAGTTTAAAAGGAAAATACAGCAAGTCTCCTCCAACTTTGAAAGGTACAGGAGATTGTTAAGGAGATTTAAAGAAAACGTCAAAAAAATCACCAGCAACTAGTATCTTCGTGTGAAAGGGGACCTACTGCTTTCTCCAAAAAAATGAAAAAAAAAAAAAAAAAAACGACAGGCCTGTTCGTGTTATTGAAAGAAAAACTCTGGATACCCGGAGTATGCCTACCGGTGGCGGGGCCGCATAAACACTACCTACTTTTATAATCAAAACTGTTAAAAATGTACTCTTAAAAAAATAAAAAAATAAAAGTACGCTCACCGGCGAAGGGCCTTAGCCATGCAAGGCCCCATCATTATAAAAGTTTTATAAATTGGCATTTCTTTATTTACTCTTAAATATGCATAAACAAAATTTCTCACAAACATTCCTTTTTGCATTTCGCTGTTGAACTATTTTCCGTCGCAATAAATCAAATCAGGGACATCCATAAATTACGTCACAAGAACTCCCGACCTCTACTCCCGCGCTATGTTACGTTTTGTCAAATATTTGACATCAAACTTTCAATTATGCACTCTATTACTTAATAATTGTAATTTTTACTTGCGATATATAGGTACTACATGGCAAGTTTTGGATTCGTAAAAAAAAATTGAATTCGAGATTTTGATCAAACTTGACATTACGATGATAGGTAAGAAAAAAAAGTAGGCCTCGCAATTCCGACCGTCTATCTGTCTGTTTGTGTACTCGCCTACAGCCTAAAACCATTGGCCGATTTTAATTAAACTTGGTATAAATTGTTTTTTGGGACATTCCCCCGACACGTTTTTTCCATTTTCTTTTTAAGACCAAAAAGAACACCATTGATATAATTTTTTTTAGAATTTTTGGAAAATCTTATTTCTCTCAAAAATGGCTTGACAGATTTTTCTAAAAAAAAATCAATAAATTTTATTAGGTATATGCTACCTTTTTTTGAAAATTAAATTTCCAAAAAAATAGTTTTAAATAGTACCTCCCATAGAACCATTTTTTTATTTGTTTTTCGATTTTTTTTATGGAGAATCTTCAATTTTTTTTTTTTTTTTTTTTTGGATTTTTAAAAAATGCTTCAAAACTTTTTTGTTGAAAACCAAATATTTTGAAAACGACTGGGTTGATTTTTACGAAACTTGATACCAATCGGTTTTTAGCACTATCTAAAATATTTTGAACAAAAATTTTTCTAATAGTAAAAATTAACGGTACCTTCCATATAAATGTTAAAAAACCGTTACAGAAAATATAAATTTTCTCGAAAACGACTCCTACGATTTTGATCAAAATTATTCTAAATACTAATATTAGAATGGTCTACGATCTACTAAAAACAAAATTTACAGTTAACCATTATTAACAGTACCTCTCATAGAACCATTTTCTTTACTTTGGACTATCTCATGACTGATTTAAATTAATTTTTTTATACAAAAGCTTCACAAAATTTGAAAAAATTTGCAGTATTTTCAAAAAAAAACTTTGTATTTTAAAAAAAAAAAATTTCTTTTTGAAAATTCGATATTTCAAAAATGGGTAGATAATTTGTTTCCACTTTTAATTTTTAATTCAACATACATAAATACTAAAAAATTGTTAACCAATTTTTTTTTCTTAAAAATGTTTACAAATTTTATATATAAAAAAATAATTTAAAAAAACGACTATGTAGAAACCAAAAATTTAACTCTTGAATTTTTATAGGTGACACACAGACAAAATGTTCACTTATTTATGAGTTATTCAAAAAAAAATTAATTGTCTTATTCAAAGTTTTAAACCAAAAATGTGTCCATCATGTGACTTTTGACATTTGAAGTTTGAACAATTTACTTGTTTATTTATCTTTAATATGGTACATGTACTTCTTTTTGGGACTTCAGATTGAAGATTTCGATTAAATATATCTGACTTTGAGTGAAAAACAATCTTCTGCCTTGAAAATTTGTTAATCCTAGTATAAACATGGAAGCAAAGTGACTTTTCCAAATAAAAAATTTAACTTTTTTCCCATTCGGAAAAGACAATATTTTTAATAACTTCACTTCATTGGACTATTAAGCTCCATTGACATTCGAAAAATAACATCGTGTCGAACCAAACTTCACTATTCGCTTAAATTAAATAAATAAATAAATTTGGTGGCACAAACGGCTCATGAAGAACCAGGGCCTAGCGACTTACAACTCTCAACCATTCCTGTGTGCGTGTCTGCAGGGATGGAGGGGACCTACAGTTTATTGCCGAATCCGAAGGGCTAAGGTGAGCGGCACTTTTCTATGACAAGATATACTCTTGGAGGATTTGTCACTTCCTCGCAAGAGGTAGTAGCTCCGAAAAAAACTTAAGGTGGAAGCGGCTGGTATTGAACCCCAGACCTCTGGCATGACAGTCCAATGCACTAACCATGAAGCCACGGGCTACTACTTCACTTGCCTATTGTAAATTTGAATTGTAATTTATCAACTATTAAAACATTCAACAAAATTTTGTATTAGTCAACATTAGTCATGCAATCAATACTTTGTAAAGAAGCGGTAAATAAAAACTATTGAATGCATTTTTTTTATTTTGTACAAACAAACGATGTATGTTTTTAAAATAATCTCAAAAATTATTGAAAGGATATACCTATTTATTACGTTCAACGAAAAAGCTGCTTTAAGTTTTGTGTGTCATAATTAGTTGCTGATATCAGATATCTGACCGAAATCTTTATTTAGAAAAACCAGCAAACAATATCAAATCCAAGTTGAAAAACAAGTTAATGAATTGGTTAATCGAATAAAAAAAATCCCTGAACACAAAAGACTCTTCAGAAATATAATTTAAAATTTGTTTTACTTTCTATTTTTTGCTTTAGCGAAAATTGTCAAAAAATCTCAAAACTTAAAACTTTGATTGGACTTTTTAAAAGAAATACAAAAAAAAAAAACTAAATAAAAGTGCTTTAACCATATGTTATCAAATTCTTTAAATCGTTGGTCGAAGCGATTTTGTTAAGTTTCCCTGCTTTGATTAGCAAAAAATGCAGTACTTTGTTTATGTTAGCAGTACGGAGTTTTCAAAAGCAGTACAATAATACTGCTTCGACAGCCCTGAGCACGAAGAACTGTTATAACTATTTTAAATTAGCATTTCCCTAATTTCGTCATTATAGGTATTATTTATGCCAACATGGAGTTTCAGAGATCTCTGAAATAGCGGGTTAAAACTCTCTGAAACTTAAGTTTGCAAGTGAAAATTAAATTTCATTATAATTTATCTAGAAACATATTAAAATCCAATTTAATATCCGAAATGTAGATGTAGTTTTTAAATCAATTGTTTACAATTCTAGAAACTTATAATTTTGAAGTACCTCCACATTATAAAAAAAAATTGTTATAGAAAAAGTTTTTTATTGGCCATTTTGTTACAAAAAAAAATCCAGGCGAGTTATTTAATGAAAACAAAATGGCGAGCTGTTTCAATATGGCCGCTATTTCCTAGCCCCTACCACCCCGACAATTTTTTTTTTATAATGTGGAGATGTTCCCAAACACATACGATAAAAAAATATTTGCCCGTCATGCAACTTCAATAAAGATTTTTCAATAAATCCAGTACACTATAAAGTTTGTGCACGTTTTTCTCAAAACCTATTGATTGTACGAAAAAAAGTGTCATAACATTTTTAGTTTAAAATTACATAAGCTAAAACTTTTGCCTTCACATTTTTTTAAAAACACTGATAGTTTTTGAGAAATTAGCAAAAAACTGAAATTCAACCCCTTTCACCCCCCGTAAAAATTTTAGCTCCGGTCCAAATTTAGGGTACTTTTTGGAAAACGCTTTAGGTACAAAAACAAACATCTCCACCAAAATTCAGCTTTGTCGGAATTTTTTCGTAGTGAAAGTTCCTGTGCTATAACTACATTTACTGCGGTTAATTGTGAAATAAACAAAAATTAGAAATCAACATACCCATATATAGGAACATAATTATGCATCTGCCTTTGCATTTATAGAAAAACTATTTAAAGGAACCAACAATACTCAGTGGTATTTATCGGAACGGACATCAAAGTATAATCGCAATTATCAACCAATAAATCTTATATTTGATGACAAGGAGCAGAATGAAATGAACGTAAGAAAACTTAACCCAAAATAGCACAAAATCATGGCAAATAGTTTAACTAAAAAGGAATGTTTTCAAATTGACACTACCTTACTAGCTAGATATCATATTAATTTTATATTTAGAATACGGCCAGTTCTAAAGAAGCTGGTTAGTTAGGCGAATGAATTCAGTATTTATTTTAATTGGCTCAAGTTTCTCAGAGCAAATTCAAATAAAGTCATTAGTTTACCTTATATTACCTACCTATAAGATTTAACCTAACCATACAATTCACGACAAATAAAAAGAATCCATACTTTAAATGCAAAACTTTTTCTCCTCTTACAGGCATAGGTATAAAAAGTCCAAACAATTAAGGGGGTAGTAGATGATAGGCCTGAAACCAAATTACTTCGTAGATGCATAAAGACTTTCTTTGCGCAACTCTCTTGTCGACTTCATATAAAAAGAAATCACTATTATTACTCACCTTTTTATTGTCTACATGCTTGTGAATCTACACAACACTATGAAACGCTGAACTTGACATTGAATTATGTAATATAATAGACATTAGAGTACACACCCCAGAGCGAATTTCACGGTTCATAAAATTATGTATGTTGTCTTTCTTGTTACATTACAAAAAACGCTTTATAAAATTTATTTCTCTATTCAAGTGACCAGTTAACTTTAATCCTTCAGATTAACCACAACTTCTTGTCTACTCCGTTGAGTTATAGAAAACATTCAAAATAGCTACCTCAAAAGGAACATACCATTTACAGTGTATGCATGCTCATGCACCATATCCAAAACGCAGATACTTTAGAGTTCGTAGTAAAGAATTAAAATCAATGGATACTGAAACTTCAATTGAATGCGAATCGAAGAGTAATAAAAAGTTCCTTAATAATCGACCCATTTCGATTTTTGTATTCTATTTTTAGTTCCCGATAAAGTATGGAACCTTCATGAACCGGAAAAAGAAGTCGAAGTTACTTTGGACACTCTAATGGAAAGAGAAGAAGATGCTTGGTGGAATCAAAGAGCTTTAATCAATCTTGATTTGAGTTCCAATACTTTGACAAGTGTATCGCCAAAAATTCAAAACCTTCACGCTCTGACAGTTTTGAGTGTAAGTATTTTTTTTTCTTTTATGAAATTTTGTGTAACATTGCGTTCATTTGCAGTTATATGACAATGCTTTGACTTCAATTCCAAAAGAAATAGGCCAATTGGAGAAACTCACAAGAGTCAATTTAGCCCGAAATAAACTTAAGGAACTACCTGCTGAATTTTTCCGTATTCGCGATCTTAAGAATTTGAGTTTAGCATATAATTGTTTTGAAGAGTTGAATCCGGATGTAAGCGACTTGCATATGCTGGAAGTTTTGGTAAGCCTATAATTTATAGTAATCATTCAAAAAAATATGGTTTAGATGAAAAATTGAAATAATTTAAGTTATAAATCGATGCTTCAACAAAATAAGAAAATAAATTCGATTAAGTAAATACAATAAAACATTTTTAATACGAACATAAAAACTTAAACACTCTTAATCAAACATATAACATCACATTCAATTAAAAATAACCAGCTTAAACGCTTCTGGAAGTTAAATAACGTAGGTAATACAAGTGCAATACTAAGCTTACCTGCTGAAATAATAATAATTTTTATCTATCGATCTATTATATTTTATTAAATATTTGTATTATTATCAGGCCATATATCAGAAGGCAATACATAAATAAAAAGAATAGATGTATGTCAACAAAATAAGTTTTAATGTCAACAACCTTCAAAATAAAATGCAGACTTGGTCTCACGTAAATTTTTGTATAGGCGATAACACTGTCAGTTTAAAGTCTGAGTATAAAAATAAATAAATAAAAACATACATAAGTTTAGGGTAGGTATCTTATATAAATCTTCAAAACGTTCGACCTTTGATTCTTGGTTCACATATCAAAATCAAATTCGGTTGTTTTTTACCAACAAAATAACAAATTGTACCTATTTTATTTCAAAGAAAACTGTCGCATGACATTTGTTATTGCTTCTTTGATTTAATTTGTTTCAAACATGCATATAAGTAAATAAGTTCAAACCGTATACATACTTATATAAAAAATTCAACAGACGAGTACCTATTTAAATAAATTTATTGTAGGTTCATAAATTATTTGTTTGTATTGAAGAAACCCCAATCTGATAAGCTTCATTCGTATTGTTTTAAAAATAGCATATTTTTTGTATTCAGTTTAAATTAGGTATGTTATCATCATTTCTAACCCTTGGAAATATAAATTAATATGTAGGCATGAAAAATAAAATTCATCACTTCGTCGCGTCACCATTGCACATCATGAACATTGATATACAGGGTGATTCACCTAAGGTGTGACAAAAAGATAGAGCGTGATGTAGATAGAGTCAAGACAAGAAAAAGATCGTATAGGAGGGGTTCCATTTCCCCCCGTTTAGGTGGGAGGGAAAATTTTCTAAAAAAAATCGACTTAGGCCAGGCGCGCACATGCAACTAAACAGTTTGGTTTCGATTTTGAGCACAAATGGGCTTAAATGGGAGTGCGCGCCAGTTTTTGTGCGCGGACTCTCATATAATTCAAACCAAAATCGAAACCAAACTGTTATTAGGTTATTAGGTCATTTATTTTCATCAATCAGATTACAATCTTTTAGACTACATACTAAATATAAAACATACTTTAAATTGTTGGGGGAATTTTATTAATACAAATAATATTTTTTAATTATTATTTTATAATTAATAATACGTATTTATAACAAAATTAATTAATTAAACTTATTAAGATAGTAATTAAATGTATCTCTTGAAACATCAAGATTAAAATCAATCCTGTTGCAAATTAAATTCACTTCTCTTATACAACGGGAGATGGGCTTATTACGACCATAGTTTGTACGATGAAATCGCTCATAAAAAAGAAAACGATAACGTGTAGTTCTAGACGGTGCGTTTACACTATTAACCAGTGTCAGTAAAGGAGTACAATCAATATGAGATGTAACGATGTCTCTTATAAACATAACCGAAAAGTAAGCCCGCCGAACATAAAGAGATTGCATACCAAACAATAAACATCTGCTATAATAAGAAGGCCTTGCAATCCTCCAATTAAGCTTGAAAAATGCATATCTAGTAAAATTTCTCTGAACTTTTTCAATTCTTTCAACTGAGTTTTTATAATAAGGATTCCAAATAATGCTACAGTATTCAAGAATTGACCTTACAAGAGAATCATATAGAGATTTTAGAGTATATGGATCGTGTTTCTTTTTAAAAAACCAAGCATTTGATTTGCTTTGTTTATTATAAAATCATAGTGTGGCAAAAATGAAAGGTTTGTATCTAGGATTACTCCTAGATCTTTCTTCCTAATTACACGCTCTAGATTTATATGGTTGATATTATAACCGAATAATATAGGATTAGAATTTCTAAAACATGACATAACTTGACATTTGGAAACATTTAACAAAAGTTGATTCTGTTTGCACCAAATATCAAGCTTCGTCAGATCCTCCAAGAGAAGAGAACAGTCCGTTTCGCAAGCAATCTGACGATAAAGTTTGAGATCATCCGCAAAAAGAAGGCACTCTGAATTCTGAAAAATTATAGGTATATCATTTACAAATAACAAAAATAATAATGGTCCCAAATGACTTCCTTGCGGTACACCAGATGGGACAAAGATACTTTTTGAGAACGTGCTATCAACTTTTACAATTTGAACTCTACAAGACAGATAGGATTCCATCCATTTTAATAAGGAAGAGTGGATACCTAGAGAAGATAGTTTATGCAATAAGATTTGATGATTGACTCTGTCAAATGCTTTTGCAAAGTCTGTAAAAATAACATTTGTTTGGAACCCATTTTCCATATTTGTGCTCGCCTGGCCTTAAAATAGAAAAAAAAAACTACTAAAAAAACTTCTTTTGAAAGCCAGAAGTTCTTTTATTTTGTTTTTAATTTAAAATATTTGAGAGAATAGTTTTTGAAAATTAATTTTCAAACTCAAAATTTTGAAAAAATTGTGTTCCAGCTAATTTTGTTCAAATTTTTACGTTAATAAGTAGTATTTTTGTAATTTAAAGGCTCTCTGAAACCAACGCGATTATTCGTCGGGACGAACGAAAATAACAATAACAACACTTGGTTGTCAAACAAAACAACACGTTGTTGTTATTGTTTTCGTTTGTCGCGGCGAATAATCGCGTTGTTTTGGGAGAGCCTTAATATTCAATATTCCCATTAATTTTTAGTCAAACATTTAGCCAGTTCATATGAGATCTCACTGAGCAAGCTCCGTCAGCTCCACTGAGCAGGAGGAGAAACCTGAACAAAATTTCTCCGCTAGAATTCAAAACCAATTTCCATTTCTTTTTTATTAATTAATCAACTGCGACAAAAAATAATTGAGCAAGCGAATCCAAAAAATATTAGTTTTTTGACAGTAAAAGTGAGGAATCTCAATGAGGAATTACGTTCAGATTTTTGAGATTGCTGAGGTCTCTGAGATCTCAGTGAGATTGAGAAACCTGGAATTTTTCGGATCATTTACAAAACACATATATTTCTAATTTAAGAAAAAAAAGTCATTTTGCCGAATGAGCCCCAATACGGGGCAATGCTAGGGGCACTTTCGGCATAGAAACTTTTTGGATCTAAGCTGTAAAATAAAATTAATTCAAATCATTTAAATATTATATTTATTTAATAAAATTTATTTAATAAAATTATCACAAAAAAGAATCACAATAATTCAAAAAACTTAATATAAAAATCACACATCCATTCCATGTCGTTACTTGACGTGAAGTGAGTCAAGTTATTAAGTTAATATATTAACGTAATATTTATTCCAAGGTCGAAATGTCGCTGCCGAATTCGTAAGATGAGGTCCTTACTTTCAATTTAATTTCATCAATTAAGTCAATTAACTCAAGTTGTAGAATTAACTTATCGGAGAAAGTACCCTCAAAGTGAGTTTAGTTCCAATAAATTTAAAAATTATGAAACCACGAACATAGATTGATTTTTTAAATACTTTTTAAACTGTAAAAAAGTAATCTCTAATAGCCATAGAGCAGGGCTGCCAATGTAAATCATATGTAGTAGATCAACTTCATTTATGTATGTTTTTGTAAGCATCTGCTACGTAGCAACTTATTTCTACTTCGTTTGACTCATTTTGAGTCATTTGAAAAAAAAGTTAGAATTGTTAGAACTTTTAGATCCAAAAGAAATACAAACTGAAAAATATCCAACAATCCTTCCACTTGTCAATAGTTTTCCTTATTATTATAAAAACATAACAAATATAGAATTTCTAAACTCGGAGCTTAAACGCTTATGTTTGCTTAAATATTAAAATGAAGGACGATAAAGGAATTGTTGACTTTTGGTCGCGTTTATGCTCCCAGAAAGATATTTTGAAAGGAGATATATTTAAGGTGTTGCCTGACTCTATGTTTACACTCTAGCCAGTCTAACGCATAGCAGTGCAGCAGCCGAAAGACGATTTTCAGATTTTAACAACGTTAAAACTAAAAAAAGGAAAAATCTTTACATATACACTGACAGACAAAATAAAGTGCAAAAGCATTAGATTAATTTTCAAACTACCGCTATTTAAAAGCAAAGAGTGTTTATCATTCCATTTCATGTTCTGACGTCACATATTCTCAGTTGCTTACTCTTAAAAAAAAAAAACAATCCATTGTTATGTCTAATTACTATTAGTTGCGGTATTTTTGGAGCATATTCAATTTAACTCGCGACAAAATAAAGTGCATTTTTATTATTCCCTGCCAAAAAGTTTTAAGTTTTAAAGAAAAATATTTACAATTGATAAAATATATAAAAAGGTAGAAGCAAAAGATCCCAATTTATAATAATTTCCGTGTTAAATTTTATTTTTATTACTTAAAGCTTAAGTATGAAACCTTTAACATCTGAAGTGAAGGAATTGCTTGTTTTGGACCGTCAACGGGGCTTTATATTCCATAAACTGGCAGAAAAATATGGATTATCCATTTCTATGGTAAGAAAAATCTGCCTCAATTTCTTTGAACGAAGAACTGTTGCTAGTTTTAAAAGTTCTTGCGGAAGGAAGCGGAAGACAACTGCAGTTGATGACCGCAGAATTAAAATTCAGGCTAGAAAGAACCCTTTATCTTCGCCAGAAATATTAAAGAAGAATTGCAGTTAAATATAACAGCAAGGACAGTACAAAGGCGACTCCATGAAAGCGGTTTAAAAAACTTTTTTGCAAAGAAAAAGCCGTTACTCCGTTCAGTTAATATTCAAAAACGGTTAGCTTTCGCTAGAAAGTTTTTAGTGAAGCCACAATCGTTCTGGGAAAACATTATTTGGTCTGACGAATCCAAATTTGAATTAAAAAACTGTAAGGGAAGAAAGCGAGTTTGCTGCAAGCAATCCGAAAGACTCAGCCATAGGTGTTTACAAAAAACGGTGAAGCATGGAGGTGGGTCACTTATAGTTTGGGGATGTTTTTCTTTTAGTGGCGTTGGAAATATTGTCAAAATTGGAACTAAAATGACGGGTTCTAGTTACGTGAACATTGTTAGGGAAAATTTAGCTTCTTCTGCTTCTAGAATGTCTTTGGAAAGTTATATTTTTCAACAAGATAACGATCCAAAGCATACAAGCAGAGTAGCTAAGCAGTTTTTTTACCGAAAATAATGTTGACGTACTAGAATGGCAAACCCTATTGAGCACCTTTGGTCCATTTTGGATGAAAGGATTCCCTTAGATCAACGTCGCAATTTACAATCTTTTTGGGAAAGCCTCCAAAATGAATGGGAGAGAATTCCAGATTAAATCTTGAAGAACCTGGTTAGCAGCATGCCCAAACGTCTTGCTGCAGTTATTCGAAATAAAGGAGGAGCCACTACCTATTAACATTTTTCTTTTCTGAAACTGAATTCCTATTTTACGTGATGATCTTTCGAATTTGCACTTTATTTTGTCTCTTCTATTTTCTTTGAATATTGCTATTTTATTTAATTTCTAACCTACATTTTGTATATAACTTTAAACGATTACTTCTGTGGACGTAAGATAATCTGAAAAATATGAATAAATAATTTTTTTTAAGAAAAATAAATCAGAACATATCATATTAAATAAAATATTATTGAAAATAATTTTTGCACTTTTTTTTGTCTGACAGTGTAAGTAACGCTTCTTCCCTTTTAGTTATCAGAGGGTTTGTATGACTAAAAGATTTTGAGCCTTTTTAATAATAAACACGATTTTTTTGTAAATCTAAATATATTTCGGAGGATTTCGTAGCAAAAAATGATTAAATTTTAATCAAAATTTCTAAAGTATTATAGTACGTACCTATTAATATTTTAATTTTCTTATATTGATATTGTGTGAAATTGTGTTTTTTATTCTTTAGAGGAGAATCCAATTGAATGGAATTGACTGAAATTGAAATAAAAAATTTTTATATATTTTTGTGACTATCGCTTCAATCTAAAGATGCTGTATTAACTGGCTGAACAGAATGGTGACGCAGACGGAACCGGAGCCGGAGCTGGAATAGCTGTCAAAATATTGAATACACGCAAATTCAATGGCCGCGTTCAACAGCACATTTGACAGTTCTGAACTGTCATTTTTAGAGCTTCTGATTGGCCAGCAGTCATAAAAATTCAGTTGACGTCGATTGACATTTAGTTACGTTTCTTACGTTTTTTTCTGAATTTTCAGATGAAAAATTCTATCTGAAGATTCAGATGACAGCTAAAAGCAACAAAAAAACAGTTCTTGATCCAGTTTTGTTTTTTGGTGTGTGGTCTGATCGTCTGGGTCTCGTATCGCTTTTCGGATTTTGATTTTAAAGTGCAAAAATAATAAAAACAGAATAAATAATTTCAGACTTTTTTGTGCGTTCAGTGTTACGTTTTTCAGAACTGAATTTTTAGATCTGTCAAAAACGTTGTGATGAACGTGGCCAATGTTGCGAACACAACGGAACGTAGACGCATACGGAGCTGCAGACGCAGACGGAAGAGTTCACCAACTTTTAACTTTTCACGTACGGCACTTTTGACGTTTCAATTTGTATGAAGAAAAAAAACAACTTTTTGGGTCGGAAAAAAATATTGTGGTTATTTGTATCGCGAAAAAAATTATTTATTAAAAGGAAAATTATTGGAAACAAAATATGTGAATTCTGAGCTTGTACACAATAATATTCTTTTGTTTTTCTTCAAAATACTTTCCAAGCTGTACAGTTCCATTGTGGACATGTAAAAAAAATAACGTACGTCAATTTTTGACAGCTCTTCCAGTTCCGTCTGCGGCTTCAGTTCCGTCATTCTATTCTGTTCAGCCAGTAAATAATTTACGTCAGTATTTAGAGCACCATCGGAAGATGACGATTGTGCCCCATCCGGTACCGAATGTGCCCTTTGCAAAACGACGAATGTGCCCCGATGTCAAAATTTATTTTTAAAATTTCTTATGAAAAAGGAAACCTGAACAGATTTGTGTTGTTTAATGGTAAGACTAATGGTAAACAGCACTGTTCAAAAAATATCTCTTGTTTAAAAAAAAAAAATAAATCCGTAAAATTGCCAGCCAGGGCCAAAAATACACATAAACACTTCTAACTTTTTTTGCCAACTAACTAGAACTGTCAAACTACAAAGCACCCTGTATTTTTGTAGAAGGTTGGGTTCAGCATTTAAATTATTAGTTTACACACATTAGCGAACTTAGTGAAAACGGCAATGCCGAATATGCCCCAAAGACGAATGTGCCCCAGTTTACCATAGATGTCGTTATTTTCAATTTTCTCAAAATAAATTAAGGCATCTGGTTTTTAATGTTTGACTACAAATTAATAGGAGCATCGAATATTAAAAACAAAAATATTAATTAATAAGCATGAAATTTTGAACAAAATTAGTTAGATCAAATTTTTTTTTTTAAATTTTGAGTTTTAAAATAAATTTTTCAAAAACTATTCTCTCAAATAATTTGAATTAAAAACAGAATAAAAGAACGGACTTCGAGGTTTAAAAAAAAAAGTTTAGCATAACATTGTAAGTGTTGCCGTTTTTCTTTAATATATTTTTTTTTTTTTTCTATTTTAAGTCACGCCTAAACGCGAGGAAATAGAAACCCCCTCATACGATTTTTTTTCTTGTGTCGACTCAACCTACACGCTCTAGCTTTTTGTCACACCTTAGGTAAATCATGCTATTAGCTTGTTTAGAATTTTGAAAGTTTATCAATTTTATTATTTAATTTATTTATTCATTATTACTGGCGATAAGTTTATTGCAGACGTAAAATCAGAACCAGACTAAGTGCTTTATTAAGTGATAATAATTTTATGTCAAGGTTAGACAAGCGATATAAATTATATACCTAGCTCTATTTGCGATAAAGTATGTGATAAATAGAATGCGATAAAAGAAATGCTTTTCATCTATAGTTGCGATGGTGAAAGCTAGTGAAGACAGCATTTGTGCTTATATTGATACTTTTATGAGCACAAGAATGGCATTGCACTAAAACGAACCTTAATTTTGTATATTTATATTTTCTGAATTACTTACATACCTATGTATCGATGTAATGTTAATTCGACCATTAGTAATATTTAAATCAAAATTAATTCATAGCATTAAAATAGCAAACGACATAATTATTATGTAAGGCTTCAAATTTATGTATATAAATATGCTTTAATATTCTTTATAATTATGTATACGTTATTAACAACAAAACAAAAAAAATTAAACAACCAAAGGACGTGTCAAATAATAATCTTAAATCGCTTCCCGGTGGTATTGGGTTTCTTGTACGACTAACTCAACTTTTATGCTCTTATAACCATCTCAAAGAACTACCCGACGATCTAGTTAACATGAGATGTAAGTTAACAGTATATATTTATTGAACTAATTTTTTCTACAAAAAAATAACAACTTACAGCCCTTCAAAAGTTAGATTTAATGCACAATGATCTGGAACTTTTACCCATGGATATAGGTAGTTTGAGAAAGCTTCAATGCCTCTACGCTCAACATAATGACATAAGATTATTGCCGGACTTTGATGGATGTGTTGAACTTCAAGAACTTCATATTGCCAATAATTTTATAAAGGTTTGTATAGAATCACAAATTATATGTACATAACTTTGTAAAGTTTTAAAAATTAATTTTTAGGAAGTACCTGGGGATCTTTGCTCAAAATTGCCACATTTGAAAATTTTAGATTTACGTGATAACAAGATTGAAAAACTTCCAGACGAAATTGCTCTGCTCCAGAGTTTAATTCGACTAGATTTATCAAATAACTCAATAAATAGTCTACCAAACTCTTTACACACATTGGCTCATTTAGTGAGTCTACAAGTTGAAGGAAACCCAATCAAATCGATACGACGTGATATTCTTCAGTGCGGCACTGGCCGAATATTAAAGACACTTCGAGATCGAAGCCAAATGGATGCAAGTACAATGCCGGAAGTCAAAGATTCTGCATTGGTTGGCGAAGAAAATCGCATCTTTCCTGACAAGTATAGAAGATAATCACACTATCTTATTCACATTTAATACAAAAGCTTGAAATATTTAAGGTTCAAAATTCGAAAAACTCGAAGCCTTATTGCAACAATGCAAAACATCACAACAATACCAGATAAAGTCTTCCTGGATGCGAAGGAAGAGGCCGCCAATATTGTGGACTTTTCAAAAAATCGATTAGAAGATGTACCTGAGGGGTAAATAAAATATTTATAATTCTCACAGAAACTATGTTAAAGCTATTCATTTTTTTTTAGACTCGAAAAACTTGCCGATTGTGCCACAGAAATTATTTTGTCCCAGAATTTAATATCTTCTATTCCTGTTTTTATATCGCAGTTTTCGAGACTCAGTCGTCTCGATGTGTCGTGTAACAATCTTTCCGACTTGCCAAACGAATTTGGACTTTTAGCTATGTTACGTGAGCTCAACATAGCAAATAACAAGTTGGTTACCTATACATTTTTAAACTTTTTCTTTATATTTTGTCAACTCCTTGAATTTTTATTTTCTCAAACCCCCAGGTTTAAATATTTTCCATCATGCATTTACAAACTCGAAGGACTTGAAATCCTTTTAGCTCGAGAGAATCAAATAGAAAAAATTGACGCTTCAGCTACTGGTCTCGGGGCTCTAAGACGATTGGCTACTTTGGACTTGAGAAATAATAACATTGAACAAGTTCCGCCGATCTTGGGAAATTTAAAAAATATAACGTCAGTCATCAAAAAGTTCCTACGACCAATAAACAGTTTTGATCTTTTTATTTTTACTACTTTCAGATGTTTAGATATAATTGGCAATCGTTTCCGACAGCCACGTCATCAGATATTGGAAAAAGGAACAGATGCTGTCATGTCTTATCTTAGGGATAGAATTCCCAATTAACAAACAGCTTTCAACATTTTTTTACTAATGTAAAAGCCTTAAAAACACAGCGCACCAGCTCAGCTTTTTTTAAATTTTATTATAATATTTACCACAACAGAGTTACTAGTCAGATGAATATTTTGAAAAAAAAAAGAAAAATTATTTTATAGTTCTTTTGTGCTAAGAACGCACACAAGTCACAACACAAGTCGATAAAGTTATAATGTTACAAAATTTTAGTACATATAATATACATATATATACATCTATTATTATAAATCTTAATATTACAAATAAATCTTATAACTTTTGACATCAAATATAGACGTTCGTTTCATTTATGCGGTAATTTATAAGAAAAGTCACATACATATGAGTGTTTAACACTAGGTTAGGTTAGGTTGACGTGGTAGCCAGCAAGAGCCGACTCACTTAGACCATAACTTGGTCCATTGTGATACCACATTGAATCTAGGGGACTTCCTCACTAGTCGTTGAACCACTTGGAGCTTCTTACGAAGCGAACGAGATTATTTATTTATATCTATATTTGCTAGATCACTAGGATCATTGTAGTAGAAGTCTCCAAGATGGAGTCTGCGTCTTTGAGATAAAGCAGGGCATGTGCAAAGAAGGTGAGGAATCGATTCCTCTTCTTCTTCGTCCATGCAGCTTCTGCAAAAGTCATTAGAGTAAACACCAAGCCGTGTTGCGTGCTTGCCTATAAGACAGTGTCCACATCAATTTTTGGGTGTGAATGTGAATGATAGCAGAAATTCAATGATGCAATAAGATAGGTATTTACTTTCAACTCGCAAATATTCAAGTCTTGCTAGCAGTGGTTTGGGTGTTGCTGCATTAAAAATGCATTTCTTTCTGAAAGCCCAGATAAAAGGTATATCATCAAAAAATATATATTTAATAAAAGAGCTGAATACCATAGACATGAATATGGGGGTCCAAGACCTCTTAGGTGGGCCTTCTGTATGTTGGCACCTCGGAACGTTCGGATATCGAAGATACTGGAAGCATGTCTGGCGTCTATCGCAACATGATCAATATGGTTGACGGTTCGTTGGTCCGGAGACCGCCAGGTCCCTTTGTGTACCTATATTGAGGTGTGGGAATCGAGTGCTTGCTATGATGATATTTCGCCCCGCCGCGAAATCAATCAGCCTGAGCCCGTTACCGGAAGTTATGTCGTGCAGGCTGTGTCCTCCGACTATCGAACCAAAGATGCCCTTCTTTCCAATGTTGGCGTTGAAGTCGCCAAGAAAAATCTTGAACATCGTACTTGGGGCACCTATCATACGTATCCTCGAGGAGATTGTAGAATTCCTCTTTGGTTGAGTCATCTTTTTCTTCCGTTGGGGCATGGGCATAGATCAACGTGATGTTTTTGAACTTTGCTTTGGTGCGGATTGTGACCAGTCGCTCGCTTACATTTCAGAAACCCAAGACTTCTTGCCTAAGTCTTCCCCTTACCCCAAAACCACAACCAAAAAGCCACTGACCCTGCGCTGTAGGGTTCGCTTTGAAAAAAGCTTTTGGACGCTTGTGTCCTCTTGAATCCACCGCGTTGTCTATCCTTTGAACATCATCCAGCTCTGTTATTATATGTATATAATTTTTAAGTGCTATATCTTTTATCTGGGCTTTCAGAAAAAAATGCATTTTCAATGCAGCATTATTTGCAAACGCCCCAACTACGGCTTGTAAGACTTAAAAATAAATAAAATAAATTTGACGGCACAAACAGCTCATGAAGAACTAGGGCCTAGTGACTTACAACTCTTGTGTGCGTGTATGCAGGAATGGAGGGGACCTACAGTTTATTGCCGAATCCGAACGGCTAATGTGAGCGGCACTTTTCTAAGACAAGAGGTACTCTTGGAGGTTTTGTCAATTCCTCGCAAGAGGTAGTAGCCGTTTTATTTTTTTTTAAATTATTAGGTGGCGAGGCTGGGGATCGAACCTAGACCTCCGGCATGACAGTCCATCGCACTAACCATCACGCAATTTTTGGGTGTGAATATGATAGCAATCATTCACTGATGTTTTAAGATAGATCTTTACTTTCACACCCAAAAATTGCTCTGGACTCTCGGTTTATTAATAGGTGCAAGTATCGAGATATCGAAAAAAAATTCTGGCAGGTTTTTTGTTTCAGCCTTCAGTGGGGGGTGGAGTGTTAAAAAAAAAACTATCTTCTGAGCTTTTTATCAATTCAATACATTTTTTTATGTATATTACAATGCTCTGTAATTTTCCCTAAATTCAAGCATCTTCATCTTGACGATCTGATTAATATAAATGTACATAACTGAAGATATACAGCCCTTTTCTGCTAAATGTTCGCGAAAGTTTGTATTCTACGAACGATTGTCCCAAATTTCGTATATAATGTCGATGAAAATAAAATTTGAACAGTTAGATTTTCTTGAAAACTTCGAAAGTTAAGATCTAACCGATCATTTTTTTTTAGATTTCTACTTGAAAGACAGAAGATTTTAAAAAATAAATTAAGGCAAATCTAATGAAATATTCGCATGAATCGAAATTTTTGATCGAATCGATTAGCAGAATACGGCTGATAAGCTTTTTAAGCGAGTCTTATCGGTTTTTTTTTTGAGACCTTGTTGATTTTTTCTTTAAATAAAATCTTCAAAATATTAATATAACGAATCGTCAAGACTTAAACTTCAAAAAGTAATTCTCAGTCAATTATGAAGTCTTTATAATATTGCAATCATTTTAAACAGTTAAAAGACTAATGTTCGATTTGTCATATACAGTAGACGCTCGATATAGTGAAGTAATTAAAACCAGGCTTGTTCACTATATCGAGATTGTTCACTATTTCGAGAGAGAAGCTATAAAGGTTTTACAGAGTAAAATTTGATACAAAATTAACATTTTGTCCGGTGTCAAGTTTAAACTAGGTCAAACATTCATATGAACATTATAAACATATTGCATCTGGAGTATTCTTGTTGAGTACTGAAAAAAAGTGTAAATAAAAAAATCTCGATATTGTGATTTTTTGTTCACTATTAAGAGTGTATTAAATTTTGTGTTCACTATATTGGATAGTTCACTCTACCGAGATTCACTATATCGAGCGTTTACTGTATTTAAAAATATTTCAAATTTTTAAACTGCACAAACGTATTTAAAGATAAATCCTGTTAAATGTTTAAAAGAGCTTTATGAAACCAGCCATATAAAATACAATACAATATGTACTAAAGATTTGCGTGTATTCAATATTTTGACAGCTATTCCAGCTCCGGCTCTAGTTCCGTCTCCGTCATCATTCTGTTCAGCCAGTAAATGAGTATTTTTTATCCTCACTAATGTCGTTTTTCTTTCAGCCAAAAAAAATTGATCCCTGTGAGGGATTTTGATCCCGAACAAGTTTTTGCATTACATTCAACCAAAAAAAATCAATCCCTGACAATTCGGGATCAAAATCTCTGATCCCGAATTAAAGAGAGATTTACACCTACATGAAACACGCACTTGCACACACACTATTTATAAAACGTCATTTTGTGCTTTTGTGTGATTCTGTGATTTTCTATTTCATTAGCATTCCGTTTTTGATTCTTTGCCTATCAAAATTATTTTTTGCTTTATTAATGTCGTTTTTCTTTTGCAAATAGGGATTTTGATCCCGGATCACGAATTTTCTTGGCAAAAGAAACGCAGATTGGATTTGTTTTTTGTTTGCAAATGTATGTGTGGGATGTCAAATTTAATTTTGTCAAAAATAATTTTAATTTAATAAAGCACAAAATAATTTTGATAGGCAAAGAATCAAAAACGAAATGCAAATAAAATAGAGAATCACAGAATCACACAAAAGCACAAAATGACCTTTTATAAATAGTGTGTGTGCAAGTGCGTGTTTCATGTAGGTGTAAATCTCTCTTTAAATCGGGATCAGAGATTTTGATCCCGAATTGTCAGGGATTGATTTTTTTTGGTTGAATGTAATGCAAAAACTTGTTCGGGATCAAAATCCCTCACAGGGATCAATTTTTTTTGGCTGAAAGAAAAACGACATAAATTAAAATTATTTTTGACAAAATTAAATTTGACATCCCACACATACATTTGCAAACAAAAAACAAATCCAATATGCGTTTCTTTTGCCAAGAAAATTCGTGATCCGGGATCAAAATCCCTATTTGCAAAAGAAAAACGACATAAATGTAGGTCAAATGAATTATCATTATATCGTATATCCTAATTCATAACGTTAGAGAAGCTTTTTGTTTTTTTTTTTTTTCTTTTGGTTATCAACCAGAGTAGGGGAGCGTGGGCTAATGACGGTCAGTGCGGCCAATGACGGTATTGTTTTTTATTTTTTTTTAATTTAAATGAGTCTTCTCTATATTTTTTGTTAAATAGGTAACTGAAACAAAACTTAATTTTTTATACCAAAATCGAATTTTTTTTAACAGCCATATTATTCAGTCACGCCATATTATTTACTTCAGTTATAATTTTGGCTTAAAATTCGCTTAAGCCCGATTTACACCTGAAGTAAGTAATATGGCTGTAGATTTTTATCAAAGTTTTTATTAAAAATAAACTCTTGACCTTGATTAGACTCAGAGTGGGCAATGGCGATCATTTAGGATAATTATAACAGAAACTGGCACAAATTGTTGGACGATTTAGTATGATTTTAAAGCATTTGTAGTACCTATGATGCTAGGCGAAAAACAGGATTTTACAAACTTTAAACGAGTTAGCATCGTATTATCTTTTTAATATTGTTCTAAAGTTAAAATCGCCAAATGCCTATTTTATCTTTGACAGTTACAAATTTGAAAATGGTATGAACTATCACAGTTTTTGGGCGTGTTCAGCTGGAATTTATCAAGAAAATAGATTCAGTATGATACCTACTTGTTAAAAAAATGTTTAAAATTTAGAACATTTTAGTAAATAGAAAATTGTGAAAAAATATCATGCTCATACCTTAAAATTAGGCTGTTTAAAATTTTGCACCACTGTTTTTATTTCTGTCATATAAACTCCATTCCCTCTGTGAATTTGTATGAAATTGGTATTCTATACTTTGTATTTTAAACAAGTTAAATATATAAAAAAAATATTCAACGCCGCATAGAGCATTCTCGACGAGAAATGCTTTATTATATGCGTTTTTTTCATGATTTAAAATTCTTCTTCGCAGTTGAAGAGATCTCGTCGTCACGCTGAAGACGCACGTTTCGTGTTCTCGTATCTCGTCGCATTGGGAAACAGTGTTTAGAAAGAAATTAAATTAAGAAAATAAAATAAACAACACCGCTTTTTAATTAGGATCATATTCTAGTGCTAGTCTACTCATTAATAATTTTTATCTTGTAGCTTGTACAAATGCATGTACATATATATTTTTATATTTGTAATTTTTTCGTATTCGTAGGGATAAGTTTACTTTTTATTTATTATCTCTTGACATTTTTGTTTATAACATTTACGCGTTCTTTTTCATGCTTTCTATTTTATTTAAATAAATAGAATTCAAAAACGCCACAAAAAGACTTAACTTCGCGCTGTCAAAATATTGAATACACGAAAATTCAATGTTGCGAACACAACGGAACGTAGACGCAGACGGAAGAGTTCACCAACTTTTAACTTTTCACGTACGGCACTTTTGACGTTTTAATTTGTATGAAGAAAAAAAACAACTATTGTGGTTTTTTGTATCGCGAAAAAAATTATTTATAAAAATAAAAATAAATTTGGTGACACAAACGGCTCATGAAGAACCAGGGCCTAGTGACTTACAACTCTCAACCATTCCTGTGTGCGTGTAGGCAGGAATGCAGGGGACCTACAGTTTATTGCCGAATCCGAACGGCTTAGGTGAGCGGCACTTTTCTATGACAAGAGATACTCTTGGAGGATTTGTCACTTCCTCGCAAGAGGTAGTAGCTCCGGAAAAAAAACTTAAGGTGGAAGCGGCTGGTATTGAACCCAGACCTCTGGCATGACAGTCCAACGCTCTAACCATTACGGAACGAAAATTATAAATTTTGAGCTTGTATACACAAGAATATTCTTTTAATTTAAATACATAGATAAATCCTTTTTGGTTTTTATGGTGTTCACTAAAAATAAGTAAAAAAATAAATACACACTAAAAATAAGTAAAAAAATAAATACAAGGAACAAATAAGGCAGTTGATTACGTTAAAATTTGAAAAATAAGTCATTAAGAGCCACTTGCACCAAACCAACGGATAAATACATAAAACTTAGGAAAACTATCCCAGTTTAAATAAATAAATAAAAACTTCTCGTTTTTAATTGTACGAACGACAAATAAATAACAACCGGATAAGAATATTATTTCAGAATCCCCAACACAACAAACACAAAACACATTGAAAAATAAACAAACTCTAACGCTTTCACTTGCTTTCTCGTAAGAAATTCTAAAATTTGACGTGGGACCTATTCAGAGTTTAAATATTTATCCAGAAAACGAGGAGAAGATAACTTTTTAAACTGAGATAGAGAAAAAATCAAAAAATATTTTGCTACAACATGATTTGATTCAAATCAGTCAGATAGCTCCAATTATTTATAAATCAGGAGTTACTGCTGTCAAAAAAACTTCTGTGCAAGTGGCCCTAAGTCACTTTTTTTTTACTTTTGTTTTTAAAATTTTGAGTTGGAATATGGTTTTTTGAATAACTAGTCACTTAAACAACAACCTGCTTTAAAAACTAAATTAATAGAATTTCGGATTCGTGTAGTTATAAATGTTGCCGTTGTTCTTAATAGCTTAGCTTAATTTAATAATAGCCCAGAAAAATTAGACAACAAAATGGCAAAACTACGAAAAAATTCCGACAAAGCTGAATTTTGGCGGAGATGTTTGTTTTTGTACCTTAAGCATTTTCCAAAAAGTACCCTAAATTTGGACCGGGCTAAAATTTTTACGGGGGCTGAAAGGGGTTGAATTTCATTTTTTTTCTAATTTCTCAAAAACTATCAGTGTTTTTAAAAAAATGTGAAGGCAAAAGTTGTAGCTTATGTAATTTTACACTAAAAATGTTATGACACTTTTTTTCGTACAATCAATAGGTTTTGAGAAAAACGTGCACAAACTCAATAGTGTACTGGATTTATTGAAATTTTTTTTATTGAAGTTGCATGTTTTGACGGGCAAATATTTTTGTATGGTATGTGTTTGGGAACATCTCCACATTATAACAAAAAAATTGTCGGGGCGGTAGGGGATAGGGAAAAGCGGCCATATTGAAACAGCTCGGCATTTTGTTTTCATTAAATAACTCACCTGGATTTTTTTTTGTAACAAAATGGCCAATAAAAAACTTTAAGAGAATCAAAATACGTACAAAATGTGGTATTAACAATCTCTGGGACTTTTTTCATCTTTAAGTTATAGCTTGTCAAAGTTCACCTATGTATATGTAATGGGGTTCATTGGAATGTTTAGCTTTAAGACACCCCTCCTGCCGCTCCTGTGGCATTTACTCTACCAAATTCTATGACAACTTTGTAGAGGAGGGTTGGTGAAATATCTTTGTGGAAGATCATTTTTTGAAATTGTAAAATTTTTCATCAACTTTTGCATTTTAAAAACCGAAAATCACATTGATGGCGGTTTCAAACACCCCTCTCGTGAGAAATTTGTTACCCCTCCTCAAAAATTTTTATTCAAAAATGTAGCCTGATATTTTGGCTTAATTTAAAGACTCCAATCTTGAAGATCCGATTACAAAGACGTAAGTTATAGCCAACAATATCACTCGATGTTGAATTATTTTTTATTATTTTTCACTTCTGAAATAATTCAAAATAGAGCATTATGGTTGGCTTTCGAAGCTATAAGTTTAGTCCTAGTGATCGGGTTGAGTTTTAAATTAAAACAAAATATCAGTCTATATTCTTAAATACAAATTATTGAGGAGGGGTAACAAATTTCGCACCAGAGGGGTGTTTGAAACCGCCATCAATGTGATTTTCGATTTTTAAAATGCAAAAGTTGATGAACTTTTTGTAATCCACGAATATTCATAATAGAAGTGCATATGACTTTCACACTGAGAGTGTTGGGAGTGAATCCTAGCCTCTGCCAGCAAAAAACAAAATTGTACTCACGGGAACTGAGGAATTGATAAATCCTCCAAGAGTATATCTTGTCATGAAAAAGTACCTCTGACCTCAGCTCTTCGGATTCGGATGGTAGTTGACTTAATGGTTGAGACTTTTAAGTCAATTGAATCTGGTTCTTCTCGAGCTATTACGCCACCAAATTTATTTTTTTATAAGTACATAATACAATTTTAGCCGAATAGAATAGAAGAATTTGGCTCAAGTGAGAACTTTAATGAATTATATTCCGGCACGTTTACCTCGAATGCAAGAGTTCGAATTTCACTACAATTAAAACCAAATATATTAATATATTTTGTTTACATAACATTAACAAAAAAAATTAAAATTAATGTAAGATTCTACTGAAATTTTATATTTATGAGTTGTGGCAACGCCGATCGCAGCCTTTGTTTTATAAAAGAACTCATTTTAATTTTGTGCTCCGTTACAATGCTTAACTCACTATTTTAACTCACTCGCCCACGTCGATTTCGAGATAATAAATTATTATTACCACTTTATTAAATTTCTAGATTATTCAAGAATTGTTGGGTTGGTAGATTTTTTGAAATAGAGGTCAAACAAATCAACTTGAAATTTAGAATTTGGCAATTATGTTCGCGGTGATGATACCTATTCCCGTAATTGGACTTTAAATGAAAATAGTTTTTTAGAAATTATAAATTTCAAAGTCAATTTTTTTAAAAGAATTGTGAATTTTTTTTTTCAAGCTGATTTATTTTCAAAATTTTTCGTGATTAAGTGCCATTGTTTTTTAAGTATGTAGTACCTAAAAATTGTTAAATATAGTACTTAATACTATTTTAGCCTCTCATGTTAGAAATTATATTAAAAAAAAAACTTTAGTTTAGCACGACTGGGTTGCACGAACTTGCTCTTTCATTAAAAGTTTCATCGAATTTTAAAAATTGAGCGTAATATAAGAGCCAGGGAGAGTAGGTTGGGTTAAGACAAGAAAAAAACTGCAGGGAAAGGGTTGTCTATTTCCCCCCGCTTAGGCGGGAAGGGCAATTTTCTAAAAAAAATTGACTTAAAACAGAAAAAAAATTATTTAAAAACAACGGTTAAACTTACAATGCCATGCTATACCGGAAAGCCAGAAATTACTTCTTTAATTTTCTTTTAAATTATGTTGTGTTAGTGAATAGTTTTGAAAAATTAATTAATTTTCAAACTCGAAAATTTGAAAAAACAAATTTCACTTATTTTTTTCAAAATTTTACGTAATTAAGTACTAATTCTTTTTTCCAAAATTCAATGCTCTTATTAGTTTTTAGTCAAAACCAGAAAACCGGTTGCTAAACTATATCTTTTAGTTTTTGAGAACCCAACCTACTCGCCCTAGCTCTTTGGTGCAGCTTATACGGAACACCCTGTATATCGTGCACGATATATATACAGGGTGATGAATCCTGGGAACAACTCTCAACCATTCCTGTGTGGGCGAGTCTGCATAAATTTATATTTATACAGTTTATTGCTGAATCCGAACTGCTTATGTGAGTGGCACTTTTCTATGAGAGGAGCTGGCAAGAGTACGATAACTTAGGCGCCAAGAAATGATAACGGTTTTTTGTAGAACAGTTCATTACAAGCATTTTTTACTATGGGAGGGGGGGGGGTCTATCTCCACCCGTTTAGACGGGAGGGGCAATTTCATTAAAAAATTACTAAAAATTTAAAAAAAAAAATATAAAAAAAATAACGGTAATACTTAGAATCAAGTGTTATACCTTCTTTTAAAGCTAATACTCTGTTCTATTAGACAAATCAAATGAAATCTGTGGATAGTTTTTGAAAAAATGGGTTTTGAACTCAAATTTTAGGGAAAAAAATATCAAAAAGATGTTTAAAGTGTATTATTTCAAAACTATAAATATATTATATATACTATTTTTTTCTCTGAAATTCGTTGCTCTAATTACATTTTAATCAAAAACTGAAAACTAGGTAATTTTATACCTTCTAGTTTTTGAGAAAATTGAAAATTACCAAAAATACTATTTTTGTTTTTGGTATTTGAGTAAGCTTGCTTACATAAATACAGTGCTAGCACCCAGGATTACGGCGTATAAACAGTGAGGTATGTATGGGGGGCATGCTGCCCCCCTGCAACCCCCCTGCTGGGCCCACTATAGGATTGGGGTAGGTGCGAGGTTGGGTGTATGCAAAGTTTCTTTTTCATTTAAAGAATCTGGATCTTAAGGAAAAAAAAAAATTGAATCGCACAGATCTAAAGATTTGCTGAATGCTTTCGTTTCTTCTTTATTTTTCACTTTCACCATTTTCTCCACGAAAATGACATTTGAATTTTAGATTATTTCAAAAATAGTTTAAATTTACATTTTTTACGGCCATATTATTGACTTTCTTCAAAGCTAGTTTTACTGAGAAACTAGTTCTAAAGGGGTTTCAAAATTTAAGTTTCTCAAAAAAAATTATTGATTTGATTTAAATGTCAAACTATGTATGAATATTTTGATTTAGACGTCAAAGTAATAATAATTTGTGACAAAATCAAAAGCCGCTATAAATCTAGTTTTTCGGTAAAACTAGTTTTGAAGAAAGTCAAGAATATGGCCGTTAAACAAATTGCTTTGTCCTCTCAAACAAAAATCCAAAACAATATTTCAAATGGCTAAAGAGGTATACGCATTTTGCCATTTATTAAAAAGAAAAATACATTTTTATAATTCAAAGCTAATTAAAGGTTAAATACTATTGTTTCTAGCATTAATTCAATAATTTGAATTTTTAGTACCGCTTATGTGAAATTTGTTTCACTTATCCGGTCTCCGATTAAGTGAATTTTTTTTTTCACTTAAGCGGGGTTCGTTTAAGTGAAAAACCCGCTTAAGTGAAAGAAAGACTTTGACATTTTGCAGTTTCTCTTGAGCGGGTTTTACTGTACTTACACCGACCGTAAAGCCGGATCCACACATGTCTCGTGTGGTGTGTTGTGGAGTAGTGTGGACTGAGTACACTAATCAAGCGTGCTGTCTTACAAACTGACATTTTTTATTTTCTATTGTTCTGTTTTCAAGAGCTTTGTTTTCTCTTTCACGCACACTAAAAAAATGTCTTCGCCATAGCGTGGTATAGCGCAATCATTAAAAAATAGATTTCGACACAACACACCACAACACATCACACGAGACAAATATGGACCTACGCATATGAAATACATTGGAGCGATAGCGACACATGACTCCACAACACACCACACGAGACATGTGTGGCTCCGGCTTAAGATACATTCTATAAGCCAGCGATAGTTTGTGAATTAACAAAGTTTAAATGTATATTCTATAAATCTGTGTGTTCAACCTACATCTGAAATTTCAGATTTCTGAATTTTTGGAGCTTCTGATTGGCCAGTAACTAAAAGTCACTAAAAGTCATCTAACTTTCTATGACAGCTGGCCAATCAGAAGCTCCAAAAATTCAGAAATCTGAAATTTCAGATGTATAAGTTGAACGCACGGAATATCAATTAAAAAGTTCAAGTGACTGATGAGCCCACTGTCGTGCCTGGGCGAAACGCATGGAGTTGAGGTGACTTGGAATATTTTTAATTGAAATTGATTAAATCACTCTACCTAAACAGAAGTAATTCTTTATAAATTACTTCAACTTCGTTATTCTATAAATATAATAAAGGTATTCATGCAACGTCGGAAAACCATCTTTTAAAGTATTTAACGTCGGAATTTTCATACAACTTTACGAAGTTTAAGATGATTAAAGCGCTTAATATACGATACAATTATCGTACCGATTATTGTAGTCGCCTGTGATGGTTGTATCGTGTGTGTACTCGAAGGTATCCGCTGTACCGAAATCCACGGTCGAATGCTATGGAACGAAGTTGCTACCGCTATCGGATGAACTCAAATCGGTACGATGTGTTGTATCGTGTATTAAGCGCTTAAGACGGTTTTCCGACCTTGCATGAATACCCCTAATAATTCGAAACAAGTTTTAAATAAAACCCGTCCCTGTTGTGGTTTCGTTTCTTTTTGCCTTTAAGGCCGGTGCGAATAGGTTTAAAAATTCGATTACATTTTATCCGAGATTCAAATTTGACATTTCTACGTACACATTCACCTCACTAGTGTCAAAAATTAATCTTTAGACAAAAATTAACGCGATTTTAACACAATTGGCACACGGCCTAAATCCTTGAATTCAACTTCAATAGTATTATTGACTATAGTTGTTAAATCTTGATAAGGCTTATAGGTTTACCAACTAGTGGTAACCGTGTTTTGCAAACAGATGTCTACATAGTTTCTTTTTACACTCAAACTCAATTGTCAGTCACTATATTCTTTTTTAGTAGCCCTTCCCTTCAGATTTCTTCGTTGCTCATTTTCCTATTCAGAATCAAAGATACTATAGCTATAGCTACACTGAATGTATTCAGTATCTTTGTTTAGAATTATCACTGATTTTCAAATACGTTTTACTTTGCAATTCAAATCACTCGCTTCGCTTATTCACTACAATTCTACAAACAATCTACATCAATAAATCAGTAATAAAACACCATTGTTGTGATGTGCTTGCTAAATGCTAACATGGCAAAAATTTTTTGCGGGCAAATTGTGCATACCAAATCATTGAATGAATTTGAAGTGTTTACAAATGGATTTGTTGCAATTGACAAAAATGGAAAGGTATGTATGTATGTAAATGAATTATTAATATTCAAATACTATACACAAAGTTTTAAATGTTTCATAACTATGTACATAGATTATCAGCTGCGGTAATGACTATAAATCGTGGCATGCATCCCAGAATGTCGACGACTTTGAGAAAATTTATCTCACTCCAGATCAATTTCTAATGCCTGGCTTTGTTGATTGTCACATCCATGCACCACAAGTTGCCCAAATCGGTCTCGGATTAGATATGCCATTGCTGGATTGGCTCAGCACTTACACATTTCCCCTAGAGGCAAAATTCTCTGACCAAGACTTCGCCCGAAAAGTATACAAACAAGTTGTGGTAAGTGAAATATATTTGGTTTTTGTTTTTTTTTTTTAATTTTTCCATTGAAAAAAAATAATGAACTCTTTTTGAACTTATGGGAAATAAAAATCTCAAACAATCTTATCTATGATACTTTTTTTTTAATGGTTAATGGTTTAGTACGTTATCAATTTTAGTTTGATGTATATGACATATACATTATGTAGTGTAACAAAATATTATAGGTACTTGTTTTAGTTAATGCTGATAATTTATTTCTAAATCTAAATAGAATACCTACTACAGGGTGTTAGTCGGCAAAGCTGTAGTTAATTTTTTTTATTTTAATTTTATTGAAAATGAATACAAAATACATTTTAGTTCGCTGATAAATTTTTTATTGAATTTTGGGTAGGTACATAATAATATGGTGCGTTTGGAAATATGGCCCTTATTGCGGTTGTCAATATCGATAGTCAATAATGACCGTTTGCCAATTAAAACATATTTTGATTGCCGGTTGTGCTTAAAAACACTGTCTACTTTCCGATCGCTTTTTATCGATCCTCCGCCTGTCCTTATAATTTAAAAGTTATTTGCAAACAAAATGTAATAGTGTTGCAAATTCTGTAACATTAGTGAGGAAACACCACACCACTTAATAGGCAAATGTGATGCACTTGTGTATCAAAGACATAAATACCTGGGCAGCCACCAAACAGAGGAGAGAGAATAACCATCTCTGAAAACACTCCATATACTAAATGTCCTCAAACTAATACATTTGGAAGAAGAGCTATACAGTGAGCAATCTCATTCAACTCCAGAAGGGGGCACAATAGACCTGTAGGTCGCAGTGTACTTAAATCCCCAACTAATTCATTCATTCATTCAATAGTCTGGGAATCAACTATATAATTCTGGCTATTTAAAAAGAGGATACCAGTACCAACCGGCAACCGGTAGCTTTAATCCAAACATTAATAAATCTGCTGGTCGGAAAAGCTTTGCTTCAGGTTGCTTCAGTTAGAAAATGCACTTTTAGATTTGCATTTTGGACTAAATATGACTATTCTATGACGTATTTCTAAGAATAGATTATGAAAAGAAAGCTAAGGCTTTTAAGATAACTGGAAAAGACATAAAAAGCTTGTCTGGCCAGCGGTTTTGTTAATACGAATTTGTTGGTTTTGTAAATATTTGGACTAAAGCTATCGGTTAATGAAAGCTTAATAATTATGACAGAAATTGGAAATTGCAGAAAAGAAATTTAATCGAAATCTATACAACTGTTCTAATCAATTCTCTTATTTTACCATAAAATGAAAAAAAATTAAGAAAAATATCAAAATCACTTACCTTTACTTTTTTCTATCCATAGAAAACGACACTTCGTTGTGGAACTACTTTGGCCTCATATTTTGGAACCAATTACAAGGACAGTACCATTATTTTGGCAAAAGAAGCCTTACTACAAGGCCAGCGCGCTTTGGTAGGAAAAGTTTGTTCCGACTGTAACATTCCTGATTTCTATAAGTAATTTCAGCTAACTATCATTATATAAATTATTTCCTCATTATTTTAAAATCCATTATCCAGAGACACATGCGATGAGTCAGTCAAAGATACCGAGGCTTATATTAATGATTTTAAGTTACTCAAAACTAATTTGGTGCAACCAATCATAACTCCACGATTTGCAGTTAGCTGCAGTGAAAAACTTCTTACAGCATTAGGAAATATAGCAAATGAGCATAATTTACACATTCAGGTAAATTGTCATCATCAAATTCAAACATGGTTTGTAGAGCATTAATTTTTGTTTCCAGACTCACATTAGTGAAAGTATTCCTGAAATCGAATTTGTTTATGAAATTTTCTCAAAGAGTTACGCTGAAGTTTACGATAGTGCTAATTTGCTTACTAAAAAGGTATGCATTTTTTTTTAAAATAAAATATTCATAAAATGTGTGTGTAGTAGCCGTGGCGTGATGGTTAGTGCGATGGACTGTCATGCCGGAGGTCTAAGGTTCGATCCCCAGCCTCGCCACCTATTTATTTAAAAATAAAAAAAACGGCTACTACCTCTTGCGAGGAATTGACAAATTCTCCAAGAGTATCTCCTGTCACAGAAAAGTGCCGCTCGTTAGCCGTTCGGATTCGGCAATAAACTGTAGGTCCCCTCCATTCCTGCAGACACGCACACAGGAATGGTTGAGAGTTGTAAGTCACTAGGCCCTAGTTCTTCATGAGCTGTTGTGCCATCAAATTTATTTATTTGTATTCATAAAATGTGTAAATTTTCATTTTTAATAAAATAGTTGGTTTGGAAAAATCTTTATTTTTCTTTTAAATGTAAACTTTATATTTAAAGACAGTCTTAGCCCACGCAGTTCACTTAGAAGACGATGAAATCAAACTTATCAGTTCACGGGGGTCTTCTGTAGCTCATTGCCCTGCCTCGAATACGATGTTGTCATCCGGTCTTTGTGATGTCTTCAGACTCTTAAATCATGGAATCAAAGTTGGACTTGGAACTGGTAATTAAAATAAATCATCAAATAGAGTAATGGTTTCATAAATTTTTTTTTTCGCAGACGTTTCCGCTGGAAGTTCGATGTCAATTCAAGATGCAATTTTACGTGCCATGGATGTATCTCACAATCTTGAGTTCATTAAAAAACAGCACATCAAAGGGTGTCCAAATACTGAGCCTACATCAACTTCTGAATATATACCTCTTAATTATAAACAAGCTATATATCTTGCAACTCTCGGTGGAGCCCAAGCTTTGGCTTTGGATCATGTTACAGGAAATTTTGAAGTTGGTAAAGAATTCGATGCAATTCTGATCGATACAACTAAATATCCACTTCATAATTTTGATTCATATAAAACATGGAAGGAGGATAAATCTGATGAAACGAAACTCTTGGAATTAGTACAGAAATTTATTTACGTTGGCGATGAGCGAAATATTATTAAGGTTTTTGTTGCCGGTGTGCAAGTTAAAGTTTAAAAACAAAAAATGGGAAATGTTAAATTAAAATAAAAACGTATTAATTTTTTTTTTCGAATTAAATAGAAGATTTTATATGCAATTTGTTTCATTAGTTTTATTACAATTTAATTTACTATCCATTTCATTAATTGGAAAAAAGCATTTAAAAAAAAAATTACACTTTTGTATGTTTTCTTATAATTTCCCCAACTTATCATTAATGATATTTTCAACATCATGAACTTTGTAGTTTTTACTCAAAAAGTTCAACTTCAATGATTATTAATTTTCATTTTTCATAAACCACTTATGTAGGTCCAATTTTCCTTGCATGTCCTGCAAAAATCTACTACAGATGCGCTCTATACACAAGGAAAGTAAATAAATTAAATTATTATTAATTTTAAAAGTAATTCGCCAAAATTTGGGCCACGACATAGACCTATTTCACATACCACCTACGACCGGCTTAACCATCTTGGGCGTCCACTGAAACCGGAACCGGCTTCGTTCGCTACAATAGCCGGCTGTTGAAATCGGTAGTGTGTTTTTGGTCAATTTTTTGTTTGTATTTACTGCGCACAAAACAAAATCTATGAAATTACAAAATGAAAAGTTAAAACAGATTGAACAATGATGACTATAAAACTACCAATCCACACCAACAAAAAAAAAATTGGCTGCCGAAGGGTAAATGTGAAAGATTACACATTTTTCGATGAAATCGGTGCCTGCCTGCCGGCTATCCGGTCGCCTGGCACGATTGAAACGGGCCTTTCTTTTCTTTCGATTATTATGACCCCATTAGAAAATGATTGACCCTTTAAAGGGTACCCTATATAATTGAATATACTTGAAACCACAATTAAGGAATGCGGCCAACCTTTATAGTGTAAGAAATCAGACCACACTTTCATACTTTTTCAGCCCTATCACGAATTCCATCGTAATTGGATACTTTTACGAATCCCGAAAAGAATTATCATCAAATTTGTTCATAATGGCATTTTGTATGAGATAGATTGTGTTTTATTTTTATTTATTTTTTTTGCGGAAATCGTAACAAGTTTCCGACTACGATGGAATTTTTTATAGGATTGAAATCGATTTTCAATTTCACGTGAAATGAAATTCTATATTCTACAATTCGAAAATTTCGCAATTACTTCGAACTGTCAAAATTGAAGGTGCATCCATTTTTAATTGTTTTATAAAGTAAAATGAAAATGCAGATCAAAATTAATTCAATATTATTTACACTTTAAACGAAGAAAAGAAAGCGGAATATAGAAAAACATAGACGAAAAAATTTGCGAGAAAGATTTTACCTACATATTAGATTTGGCTGACATAGCGTGAGTACCTAACTATGAAGTATTGTTCTGATAAATTGTTTATTCTTTCAGATTCAGAAAACAAATATATAATTTTACTTACATTTTGCACCAATAAATCATGAAACAAACTGCAACTGGGGCAATTCCACAATAATTCACAAAGCATTAACAAAGTGGATTGAATACGTTCAGAAACCGGAATGAACCGAAATGCAGAACACCAATTTTCACTTTCGAACTTTCAATTCAGAATTAGCTTTTCTAACGAATTGTGGAACACCGAATTTCACTTCCGTCATGTGAATTCACAGTAAGTGGAATGCAGAACAGGGGCGTATGGAACGCACACCGGTGTTTTGCGTTGCATTGTGATGAGCTGCGTCTTTGAGTGACAGATTCATAAAAGGATTTCTTCCGATATCCTCCGACATCGCTGAGAATTTTCCGCTCCGACGGAATACCTCGATACGGCCGCATATTATTAAATATTATATGAATGTGAATAATATGCAATGCAAACCCTTTTCCAGCCACTTTCATCTTTTTCGACCAACGTTTATTCTGTTTCGTTAGCTAAAAGCTAGAAATGCTTTTGATTTATTTTCACCTTCAAAAATAAAAAAAAAAACAAAGATTCGTATCATTCCCGATTATATGTATTTAAAAAAATAAGAGCACTTACGGTAGATAAGTTTATAAGATCCGTCATTTTCGTGTAAGGCGGGCGTCGTTTCCTCTCGTTCTACAATCTACAGGATGCCAGAATATAATCATTTAAAGACGTTTGAAATTTTTATACGACGCTAAAATGATAGCGAATAATTTGAAAACGACTTATTGAAAGTAAATTTTGTCTCTCATTGATAAGGTTGATTGTAATCATAACATCCCAGAGTAGAAAAAAAATAAAAACAATTTATATTATGCTTCATTTACATAAACATTTATGTATATATATTATATTAGATTATATATACAATACATGCATATCAATGCAATGCCCTCAATTCAACTTAAATTACAAAGCTTTAGCAAAAATTACTTGTGTCAATATATAATTTTTTTTATTTTATTAATTTTTGCTTCCTTCTGATTTTAAATATATATATATTTTATGTGTATTTACGAATAACATTAATATTGCATTAATATAATTTATATATTAAATATATATATTTATATATCTTTCTTTTTAAATTTCTATGCACAATTTTTATTTGATTTTTCTCTCTAATTATTTAGTTTTTTAAAATTTTGGAATGAATTCAATTCAATAATAATAATAACATTAAACTCACTATCTAATATTTTTGTTTTTTTTTAATGAAGTAAAAGTTGTTAAGAAAATAATTTAGTTTAAATATAATGTATGCATTCATTGTTTGTTAAGTATATAAATAGAACTTGTGTTATCTTTTCATTTATTTTATCATCGAATAACAATGGAAAGTTGTACATACTATGTATATATTTTTTTATGTGTGTGTTTCTGAACAAATTAAATATTTTATAACTTAAACAGTCTCTATTTCATTATAATCCAATTTAATATATTTATTATAAATAATTAAAAAAAAAAAATAGTATGTTTCCCCACTTAAATACTAAGAAAATAAAATTTATATAAAACAAAGCAAAGACAATCTCTTAATCTCAAAATAGAAAACAAAAACAGCACACTTAATAAAATATTCTGTTCTCAATTGGTTTAACGGAAAATAATTAATTAAACTAACATTAATATTAATTTAAATGCAGAACATGTACTGGAAAGACATTTTTACTCATTTCTTTTTTTGTTTCCTAGCCTAGCATGTTTCCATTTGCTTATATTTGATGTATATAAAAGGAAAGTAAGTGTAAATATAAAATAGTTTATTAGAAATTAAGTAATCTGTCCTGGCAACATAAACATTTATTTATTTCATTTAATTTTGTTTTATATTTTTTTTTTATACATAAATAAAAAAAGCATCTTTACTTGCTCTCATTATGGTGCTGCATTGCATGTTTTCTGTTAATTATTGAGTGATAGGATTTATTTTAACTCTTTAAAATTCCTCATAAATGTTTTTTTTTTTAAATGAGAAATACAATACAAATGAATTACTAATTAAGGCTTATGAATTAAACATATTTTGTTGAGTAGCATCGTTTTCGAAATCACTCCAGGCGTTATTCAGCTCCATAAAAATCAGTTTAGCAATTTCTTCATTATCTGTACCGTTGTGCTAAAAGATAAAATTATTAAACTTCCTGAACTTTTGAATCTTTTGAGAATTTAAAATGAATCAAATGCAATAAAATTTAATAAAGTGCGGTATGGATGTTAAGGCTAGTGCCAATCGTGAATATGCATTTTTTAACTACACTGTTCTTGGTGCGGTCTTGTGCGGACCATATGATTTCAACAATTATTATTAGTATTTGCTAGAGCCATGATTAATGAATTTTTTGTTTCCCTATTGAATACCATGAATATGGAAGAGATGGCGCTGCGTGTCGTACAGCAAATGAAACAGTCAACTTATTAAAGGAATCATTCGCCGAACGCACAATTTCGCGTAGTGGACCTTTCCATTTGGTTCCAAGATCTTGTGATCTATCGCCTCTTGATTATTTTTTTTTTTAAATGCTCGAAGTTGCTAGTCATGTGTTTTGTTCACAATAAATGTTAGGTTAGGTTAGGTACGGCAAACCGCATTATCTCACTCAGACCTCAATGCATTCATTACGCTCCCAAGGATATAGGTAAGGTAGGTATAAGGAAGGGAAATGAGAGGAGTAAGTAGAGTTTGGGGTTAAGTATTGGGGGGCCTCCCTGAACCATTTTGAATTCTGGACGAATTTCAGAATGTTCTTTCGTGGCAAACACGAGATGTCTCCCAATTCGTCGAAAAACTATTCTCCGACGGATGTCTTTCTGGTTCTTGCTAGACTGGGGCATTCACAAAGGAAGTGATAAGAGCCCTCCTCCGCTTCTTCATCATGGTACCCTCTGCATAAGTAAGATTTGGTTATGCCAATTTTGCTCATGTTGGTTACCATTGAATTGTGACCTGTTAGGATTCCAATCAAGAGGGATGCTTAACTCGAGAAAGGTCCGGCTATAGATTCCTTTAGACCCGACAAGTATCAAGTTCTGACCATCTGTCGTTTGCGGATTTAAGGAAACTCTGGTGGATTCTGTTTTTTTCCTTTCTAGTGGCATAAACACTGAGGAATCAGTTTTGCTCGGGTCAAGAGATGAACCGTTCTTGGCCATATCATCCGCTATTTCATTCTCACGTATGTCACGATGTCCTGGGACCCATCGAATGGTATATGCTGCACCGAGTAATCTTACCTCGATTGACATTAAGTCCACAACTGCTGGCCCAATTACTGAGCTTTTCAAGGGATGACTGTAGAAGCTCACACAGCTTGGGTATGAATTTCCCTGAAGCCATTATAACGATATCGTCTGAGTAGGCCGATTTTGGTACCGTTACGACTGAGCTTAACTAAGATCTGTTCAACGAACAGAAGCCAAAGCAGGGGCGACCCATTTCTGCGTTTACTTGTCTAGTTTAAAGCATGGAATCAATTCAATTTGACAGCGTCGGATCAATATAAATGTTAGTACGGGCTTTAAAAAAAAAATTTATCTTCAATATTGAACTTTAACGGAGTGATGGAAATCAATTATTGGGATTTGTGTAAAAATTTGTTTCACCAAATTTTTATTCAGCTGTTTAAATGTATCAGCTTGTAAGTCTTCAAGTTCGTATAACTTGGATTTTCAAAAGACATGCCCTACATGCTTATTTTAATACAGAAAGAGCATTTTTCGATTTTGAGAGGGTTCAAGTTCAAAGAAATAGTATTTAATACTCACTTTGTCTGGATGAACAGCAAGACATGCTCTGCGGTAAGCTTTTTTAACATCTACCGGTGTAATTAAAGTTGACATTTCACATTTTTTCCACTTCGCGTCCACCCATAACACCGTATGCATTGAACACAATAAAGCACGTATGTTATTTTTCTTTCCTTCAGTCTGTGAAGTAAAAATAAAAAAAAATTAAACTACGACACCAATTCCCAAGTACATATTTTACATATATGCAAATAAATAAATCTACTGACCCATTCCATAATTCTTAATTTATCTGGATCCATATCCTTAACAAGTTCTTCTTTTCTCATTTCATTGATAGATCTTGGGCCATGGTGTGTTTTGCTACCAAATTTGTAACCCTGCTCTCCTAGAATATCTGCAAATATATCAGCATTTTTGGGTGTTCCACCAGCACTAGCTGGTGTTTTAGGTTCAAAATGCGATCTACTGTAATCTGGTCTGTTGTTCGCTGAAGTTGGTGGTGGTTGTGGTGATGGAGTTGCAGTCGGGATAGGCTGACTAGGAAATTGTACACCAATCCCTCCATTAGGTGATTTGATGTTATGTGACGGCGATGGAGTTGAAAGATTAACTTGTGGTGGTGGTTGTGTTCCAGTTGGAGGGTTGTTGCGTGCATAACTGTGTGTAGGACTTGAGAACTGGGTTGTGTAGGGACTATTAGCCACTGGTGTTGTACCAGGTGTTTTATTATTACTAAGAGTATTGGGATTGAAATTAATATTTAATCCAGAGGCTAAATTAGCTATATCCGCAAAAGGATCCTTGGGCTAAATATACAAAAAATAGAAAACAATTAACATAAATCAATTAGAAAAGATCTTTCTATGAACTCTTAAACCAACCTGTTGTGGTGATGTTTCTTTGCTAGGCACTTGACTAGAACCACCGCCAGTCGTAGTAAATGAAGGTGTTGCAGCAGATGCTGCTGGGGATCTTGGAAAACTCATTGGTGCCGATGGCCCCATTCTAGGAGCTTTTGTTGTCGCCGATGCAAACGCGTCAAAGTCCAAATTAAATTCTCCCCCTGTTGCAGTTGCTGGTGCATTTATCGATCCAAATATATCATCCAGTCCAGCAGCTGATTTCGGTTGAGTGTTATCTTAATACGAAGAATTTAATTTAAATTAAAAAAAAAAAAAACACTATTTTGATTTTGAAACTAGGGCTTTACCCAAAATATCAGGTATTGGAGCTGAACGCAAATCACCAGAATCAAATGATCCCAACAAATCAAAGCTAGCCTCCTTTGACGATTCATTGTGAGGCTGACTTTGAGATGTTGATGAATCATGAGACATTGATTGGTTTCCCAGATTAAGTAAATCTATTGGCGGAGCTGGCGAATTGTTTGAATAAGTACGCTCGTTGCTGCTTTCCGTAACATCTGGCATTACTAAGGGTGCTTCATTTTGATGTGAAGATATTTCTGAAGGTGAATGCGTTGTGGTTGCTATAAGAGGTATGGGTGGCGCTGGTCGAGTTGGTGGTTTCTGACGAGGATATTCTGGTCCAGATCCTGCAGTTGGTTTAGTAACTAAAACATCAAAACTATTAAATACAAATTTACAAGGTTATTTTAACTTTGGAAAAAAAATACCAAAATTATCAACCATTTCAACGTATTCCAATTGCGAACTAAATAGATTTATTGGATTACGTTTTGGTTTGGCCGGTAGCCAGGGAGGATTTTTTGAAGGGCGACTTTCGCTATCAGTAACGACAATTGAAAGAGACACTGTAAAGTTAGATGGAACGTGTTCCTGGTCAGGCAATTCATCCAGATCATTCGTTGTGAAAGTAATAAGGGTTTCTTGTTCTGGTATGAAACCAGTGTTTAATTGTAATTGACATATTTTCAAGCCTTGTGGGCGACCCATTCCTTTGAGCGCATTTCTTGCATGATACAAAACAACCGTAAGATCTCCACAGACAGTTAGATTAATTGGTAGTACAATTTTTCCCGGTCCAGACAAGTATAATCTTAAAGAAAAAATTAACGAATTCTATTAAAAGAATTAAGCTGCACAACAAAAACTCACTTCATTTTTTCATAATCCTGTACTGTGTTCAATAGAAGCCTTTCATTGCAGTAAACCTCGATGTACATTCGACAACCGTCACGAGCTTTAGTCATTCGTGGAACTGGCTGGCACACTAGCGAAACCAAATTTAGGGTTTTGTAATGGGGTAGGAGTGGTGTTGTCCTCAAGATATCACCCAAATAGTACAAATAACGAAACTCAGAAGGCCTTAGGTTTATCGGATGTCTTTTGACAGCGAAAACCTGTACGGCATCTTCGGGTTCATGAATAAGTCCGCTGTACATGAGCAGGGCGCACACCATGGTCGCTGCACTGCAGCCACCACTATCACTTGTCTGAATGATTACAATACTTTTGGGATCTGCCATCAGGAAACCATACATGTCTTCAGCAACAGAAAACATTCCTTGCAATTGCGGTGCTTTTGACTGAGGACAAGTGTATATGGAACCTGCCTCGACTGTGCGCACGGGTGGTGGTAGACGCGGACAATTTCGGTTACCAAAATTATAGACGCTTACTTTTGCTGGTGGATAACGACTTTCGATGGACAACCGCACATCCTCGATGTTGTTGGTTTTGTAGGCTGATTCAAAGCCTTCAGAAGGACATGGCATTACCAGAATTCGTGATGTTATGTAACTTATGTCGATGTCAACTCTTGCGATTGTTTGTTGCATAGTTTGCATTACTTTTGACGAAGTGTCCTTGAGATTCTTTAGAAAACTTCCGGCACCACCTCGAATGGAAGAAAATAGACTTCCCGATTGTGCGCCAGGAGCGATGGGTGCCTGTGCTTGATTTTGACCTGGATAGTTGTATTGCATGTTGTTTGCAGCTGGAGTTGGTCTAGCTGGACGTTGCTGTTGGGAATAACTATCTGATGTACTGTTGTCTGAGTAAGCCGATAGATTGGGAGAGTTTGTAGGCCTCGGTGGCGGAGGTCGCGTCGGGAGAGGAGATGGTACAGGTCCATTTGTAGTTGCCGGACTGTGCTCCGGCGAACCACTTGGTGGTGTAACTATTGGTTTACCCTAAAAAGAAGTATATAATTTCAGACCCATTGTAGCACACACTTAAAACAATTAAAATTGAGATATTTACGATTAATTCAAGTGGCCCTTTTAATGGCCAGTTTTTAGTTTCAGATATCGCTGCTAAACGATCCAGTATTGTTGAAACGGTAAATCTATTTGATGGATCCACAGTTAGACATCCCTTTATAACATCATGGAAACAATTAAATCTGGAATCTGATGGCATTATATAATTTCCATTTGTGATTCGAAGCTTTGCTGAATCTTCAAACGGATGTTTTTGGAAACACAAACAATAAAGAACGCATCCCAAGGCCCATATATCTAATTTGGGGCCAATCACATAATTATTCCATGTGTCTAACATTTCTGGAGATCTGTACATTGGTGTGGTCACCGTGGTAAGCTGTTTTATAAGAGTTGAAGTTTAGTCAAATAAAAGTATGAAATTAGATCTTTAAATATGTATGTATGTAGTTAAATATCTCGTGACTCCCTTGAAGCTGGATTTGAAAAAAAAATTACATATGTAATGGATTTTTTTTTTATGGAAAAAAAATTAATACAAGTTGAAAATACGAAGAGAAAGAAGAATCAAACAAAAATAAGGTCACAAATAGTTAATCCAAAAAAAAGATTGAGAAGTTTAAAAAAAAAACTTCAAGAAAAAAAGTAGTATTTCAAAGATTGAGAGCAAAAGGATAGTTACGAAAATTTCAAAATAGCTGGAAACAACTAGAAATCTTTATGAAAAACTTATCAATTTTAGAGCTCTTGCATTTTTACTTTTATTTTGGTTACAATCGGAATCAGATTCAGATTAAAAAACTTTATATAATATTCACAATTCTCATTGCTTTAAGATTTTCAAATTAACAGTGGTGTAATTAGTCCACCAGATGTTCATGAATCTTAGAATGGAATAGGTCGACTGATAGGAGTGTTTCTAAAAAATATTTGATTCCTAAAATCTAGGATTTATAAAAAAAATCTCAATTTTCTAAGGTAACGCTGGGGTCACCCCAAAACCTGGGGTCGTCCAGAACTCGCCCTGAAGTAGATCTAGATTTTTTGCTGGGGCGAGTTGAGGTAACTAATAAACTGCCAAAGTGACATAAGTTGTGAAGCATTTATTTTGTTCATTTGTTTTTAAAATGGGAATTCGATAAAATAGTAGGTACACTTTTAAATTAAATAGAAAAAGAAAGTTAAAACGTTTAAAGTTGTTTTTATTTTAATCTTATTTTAAGTTTTAATTATTTTAGTATAGAAATTCTTTCTAGCTTAAAATGTCAACAAAGCAATTAAGAGCCCTAAAGTGTTTTTTGAGAATCGAAAAACCTGGTTTTTTGACAACTTTTGGGGTTGTGAAGAAAACCTGGGTCAACCCTTGGTAAAGTTTAAGAAACAAAGCTTATGTACAGGTAAATACGACATCATAATTAAAACATGTGTCATAATATATAAATTATTTAGGTTTTTGTTTTTGCAAATTCTTCTACATAATTATTTCATGTTTGAATACCTGAAATGGCTTTTGGATTTTTTTATGGAGACTAGGCAAGAAAAAATCTACGGAGATAAAAATTGCAAAATTTTCTTCTTTTTTTGAGCCAAAATAACATTCTATCACGTCGTCCCGTCTTATGCGGGTAACCCGGTTAGCATTTTTCACAACTTTTTTTAAATATCAGTTCGCTTACCTGATCTTCCAATACATTCCTTTGCTGGACACCCCATTCTACATTGGGTTCGAATATCTGTATGGTTGCTGATCCAAAATCGCATAATTTCAATTGGTTATCGTTACCCACTAGAAAGTTCTCTATCTGTAAGCAACAAAAAAGTTCGTCATAAAAAATTACCGGAAAGGATTTAAAAAATCAAACTTTGATATCCCGATGCGTTATGGGGGGACTTTGAGCATGCAAATGTCCAACAGCTTTTGTCGCCTGGTAGAACACTTTAAGCACCACAGCCGGGTCCAAGGCAGTTCCCAAACAATCAACCAGTGAGCCACCTGTGTGAAAATAGAGATGAGCCAATCAATTAGAATAATCCTTACAACGGAGCAGACACATACACGATGCATGATTATTACGTACCTTTACAAAGTTCTGTAAGAAGTAAATACTCGGCCCTTCCATGTGGACCATTTGTTTTATCAATGAACGTAGCACCAATGAATGCCACGATATTCGGATGTCCCGACAATTGTTTGTGTATATTTATCTCGTTGATAATGTTGCTACATGCTTGCTTATCAGCGCCAATGAGTCTTTTGAGGGCGTATTCCTTTTCGCTTACGACGTCTTGTGCCACATAGACGAATGCGAAACCACCTACACGAGTCCATCGGTGCAGCAATGTAAAACAAAAAAAAGGAAAAACAGATACAAATCATTATAATCAATTCCTAATCTAGCAAACCAGCTGACTATGTTTTTGTTTTATTGATTTATAACAAAGGATGTGTTAAGTTAGAATCATGAGAAGAAAAAAAAAGTTGTACAGAACGGATACGGACGGACGAAAAGTTTGCTAACTCGAAGACCAATTACCCAAAGGTGAAAGCCTCCTTCGTGAGTAAAAATGCAAACAAAGAAACCCTCAGTATGAAGTTTTTTTTTGTGGTTGAATCGCCAAATGATTAACCCAGGCATAACGAAAATAGTATTACAAAAAACATACAACACATAAGTGAGATACAAAAAAACTGCTTTACCTTCGGCAATAACTCTTTTGATTCGTAGTTTAATTGAACCAATTTCTACAATTTGACCTACGAATTCATTATCGGATTCACCATTCGGTCCAGAGTTAAAATAACCCATTGCGGATTTTAAAAAATCACTCATCTTTTTGATGAATCTTTTTGAACACAAATCGAAAAACTAAAATTTTTAACAAACCAGCCGAAGCAAATTACGCCATGACAGTGACAGCAGTTGTAGTTGTAGTACAAAAATGAAATGGAGACTTTTCGTTTGACGTTTTGTATTTTTCTACAGAAAAATTTGTACAGCGTTGCCAGCAAAGAAACTGAATATGAAGAAATGAATCCTCGGCTGTCATTTGAGTTTGCCTACAAGCTCTATCAGATAAGAAATGAGAAGGTATGTGTAAAAATGGCGGTATAAAACTCATACATTCACAGTATTTATCTTCACAACTTTCACAGTACTTATCTTCACACCACCCTGCTATATTGTTGTTGGATTTCACATCTATTCATCGACACAAAATTAAATTACAAATACAACAATGTAAACAAATGGGTTTTGGAGGGTGAAACGTACGAAGGATTCATTTCTTCATATTCAGTTTCTTTGGTTGCCAGTTTGATTATTTTACCAATATGACGGTGTTCATATTTGATTGCAATTTCAGATTATACTTTTTCTAACTGCTTGAACACAATGAGATGTAGCTGCAGCAAAAAAATCGCTGTAGCACAAGCTGTCACGAAAATCGCTCATTTATGTAGCAAAGAACGTCTACAAAGGTGAAGCATGACTACATCATGACTAGCTTGAAAGTCAGAAAGAGAGACCGTTTAACGATCCCATATACTCCATCTCAAGTGCAGCTTGTAGCGAGTAGAAAAGTAAAAGTTAAGTCAACTTTTGCTGCAGCGACTTCTCTTGCTGCAGCTGCAGCTTCACATTGTAGCGCTGTATACTATTTTTGTATTTTTCAACTTTGACAGTGCTACATGCTGCAGCTGCAGCTTCACCATTGTGTTCGGCTAGTACTCAAACTTCGCCAGTGGGAGTGAGATATAGAGAAAAGTCAAAAAAGCCTAAAATCCAATGTGAACACGTACCGTCTATTAGATCCTGTTGATAATGTATGTGATTTGTAGCGATGTCACTCACAACACAGATGTCGTGCCAAAAACAAAATAATAGATCACCTGACGATAGAGATCTCTACCAATGTGTCAGTTTTAAATGACAGCAATAACTTAACACAAAAAGGTGGGCTAATTGTAACTACAAAAATCTAGCTATTTTGTGCCATAAAAAGATTGAAATATATTTTATAAATTATAAAAACATTTTTACTTGCAGGTTTTCTATAAAAAAGGGAAAAAAACAATTCCAAATATTTATTTGCCTTCAAAATAAAACAAACAAATGGCTGCCTCTTAAATGTTATTGTGCCAAGAATTTTAGTTTGACATTTTAATATGAAAGAGACAGATATATATATATATATATATATATATATATATATATATTTTGTAAACCATACAATTTCGGTTGTCAAGGGGTTGTTATTGCGTACCAATAGCCTTGTTCCTTCACTTTGAAACTCTGTGATTTTCTGTGCATTGGTGTGAACTTTAGTCCAACGTTCTGTCAAAGTTCATATAAAAAAAAATGGCAGTAAAATGCACAGAAAATCACAATTTCAAAGAATAGGAACAGACCTAATGTCAAGCCATATTGTTAATCCATGTGAAATCTTCTATTGTCCTTGTGACCCGACCTTTATTGGAGACTTTCAATGAGGACCAAGAAATGGAAGAAAAAGAAAAAGTTCTGAAGAAAACGTCAAAAACAAAGAATACCAAGTAAGTTGTGAGTAACCATTTTCAACATAAAAATAATCACATAATTCTCCCAAAAATACATAAATATACTTCCAATTAGAATTTAAGAAAATTCTAAGTAAGCAATAATGTCCCACCAAACAGGAATCAAAGGTAAGTTGAGAACACAAATTTGTTAAAAATAAACTCAAGCTAGGTTTCCTGGTTTTCTTTAGCAAATGACCAACTTTTGAAAGTCTTTGGCAAAAGTAAAAATGGCAAAGTGAGAGTTATTAAAGTATCCATCGAAAATGGTAAGAAATGAGAAATAAAAATTACAAAAAGTTGCCATTTCATTTCCGCGTTATAGAGGAACTCGTAAACGCCGGCACCCAAGACGTTAAGAAGGACTGGGAAAAGGACTACGATAAACTAATCGGCCCCATGATCGAGGAATCAGTACCGTGCTACATCCTATATCGCTTGGATAGCAAGACGTCCCTCGGCCACTCATGGCTTCTCATTAGTTGGGTCCCCGATACGGCCAGTGTCAGGCAAAAGATGGTTTACGCCTCAACCAAAGCAACTCTGAAGCAAGAATTTGGCTCAGCACACATCACAGAGGAACTCCATGCTACCGGAAGCGATGAAATCACCTTGAATGGTTATTACAAGAACAAAAAGGCTTTTGCTGCTCCAGCTCCGCTAACTATGCGTGAGGAAGAAATACAGGAATTAAAAAAGACTGAAGTCAATACAGAAATCAGCACAGACACACGACACCAGACGCTCGGAGGTGTGTCCTGTCCACTCTCCGAGGCAACTGTTGCCGCTGTTAAGGATGCAGTTAAAGGTTTATACGGATATCTTCAGTTCCGCATCGATTTACAAGTAAGTTGAGAATTTTAGATCAAACGATTCATATTTTTTGCCGACTTCTTGAACAGGAGGAGCGAATACACGTTGTTAATGCCGCAAACATTGCCCTAGAAGAGCTTCCTAAGCAGATACCCGAAGATCATGCCCGATACCATCTTTTCCTCTTCAAACACACCCATGAGGGTGACTACCTTGAATCTTTTGTCTTTATTTACTCCATGCCTGGATACTCATGTTCTGTTCGTGAGCGCATGATGTACTCCAGCTGCAAAGCACCGTTCCTGGAGGCTTTGGAAGCTCTAGGATTGGAAATAACGAAGAAGGTTCATAGTCAAATTGTAAATCTTCCTGAGCTCAATAATTCTTTTTTTATTTTTCAGTTGGAAATCGACAGTGGTTCGGAATTGACCGAAGAATTTCTGCAGGATGAGCTGCACCCAAAGAAGATCCTCCACCGACCCGCATTTGCCAAACCCAAGGGACCGCCTAATCGAGGCGCCAAGCGTCTGACGCGCCCCCAACAATCCGACTAAAGAAATATGTCCTCCATCGTGTATTGAACCTTGTTGATTCTGAACCGTATTGCTCGCATTTATTCTTGCATATTAATAGTAAATCATCTCGTGTGTTTGTGCTTACCGTTAACTCAAGCTGCGACTTACTTATACAATAACTATTACATATTCTCTTTTGTGTTCTTTGTGTGCCTCTGGATGAAGAGGATAGCAATATATTTTCTAATTCTCTTATTGAAGTTGAGTTTCTTTATCTTTTAATTCACTGTGTCAAGGGATATCTTTTGCCCAGCTTCGCCAAGGCTTTCGTCGTGGTGAATTATAACAGCTGGTGTCTCGCCTTGACTCTTAATAGCTTCTCGAATGCTATCATCACGTTCCAGACGCCATTTGTACTGCCAGTAGCGCATTTCCTCCATTGAAGTGCCGGATAGCTTCAATAGACCTAAAGAAGCGAGGCCGGCAATGCCTCCCAAGCCAGCTCCGATTATGCCTCCTGCAGTCATTCCTTTCAGTCCCATGCTGGTTTTATAAAGTGCACCTAAAATGTTTTATTTCAGGCAAAGACTGCAGGTGAGAGAATAATTTACCTGTTATTCCGCCAGCAGCTAAATATTCATAGATAGATGATTTTTCTCTGTAAACCGAAATTAATGTTATTATGCCACTGAAATGACAGTAAGGTTAAGTCGAGAACTTTTGTTTGGGGCAAGTCAAGTCCTTACAAATATGACGTTGTGAATAAACTAACACGCCAACCCCATTTGAAGGCTCCTTTGGCGAAACTTACAGTGAATTCGTTTTGCAGCTTTCTCTGAAATATGATAGGGGTTCATATCTATCCTCATTTATGCTGAAACATTCATACCTTAGCATCCAAGTGGGATTTGAACGCAGAAGCTTGATTGTTGTTCATAAAATCTTCATATGCTGTTCGAGAATTGATGAATCCTCCATACAGGGCACCGAAAATAAAGCCACAAAAGCCAGCTTGGTAGACTGAGTTTAGTTCACGAGATATGCTCCCGAACTCACTGTTATATAAATTTTTATTGTTAATTAAGAAAAATGGAATTTTGTTTTCGTAATCATTTTAAATGTATTATGTACATAACACTAACTCGACTTTAAACATTTCTTTAATTCGGTCCACACCGGTTTCATTTGAAGGAGGTCTTTCGAGGAAAGATTTGTAGGTTTTGTTGTCTTTGGAGAGGATGTCATTTTCTTGATCACCTATAGGAAGAAGTCCTCCGATTAAAAAACGTGAACTATATCTTAAAAAACTCATTTCGTTCGTTTATTTTGCGATGAAAAGTTAAATAAAAACTGAAATTTTGTTTTTGGTTAAGGATGGTTGAGTTTTTTATTTTTGCAACAGGAACATCTGTTAAATGTCAAATACACATTAAAAATTCTTAGTTTTTAGGTAAAAGTGATGTTAGAGAATGTCCTCGTTCAGAATTGTTTCAAAGCAATTGGCCACGTTCAGGATTCACTAGGATAGCCTATCTTGGATACTCGATTATCCATCCATTACTACGTTTCCATGTGGTATTTAAGCGAGCTTGAAGCTCACTTAGACCCTTTGTATACCTGCATCGAGTTGAAATAAGCTTGAACCGACTCGACTCCACTTCACGATTGGAGTCGAGTCGAAATTTGTGCTAAGAAACCTGGGTTGAGGACTTAACTAGAGAAACACCATATTTCATCTCAACACCATTTCAGTTTAAGCCTAGTATACAGTTCTTTTGAATGAAAAAAAACTATTGTGGTAAATAAAAAATCTTTTTTCCGGAAAAAAAATATCTGCGGTGAAACAAAATTGTTTTTAGTCGAATATTACACGGTGCCTCAATAGTCATGACTATCTGATATTTTGTCTCTTTCATACTCATTTAGGTTCATAAAGAGTCATAACTCTTGAGGCACCGTGTAAGCACAAACTATATTTTTTTGCACAAAACAATGTCACTGACATTGTTTTGCGCGAAAAAGAATCGTGGTGAGTATAATTTTTTATTTCTGGGGATAGTTCACAGTTCAATAAAAAAATCTTTTCAGCAGAAATTTTTTTTTTGCGATAAAATCACTCCCATAAGAAGTACATGTATTTTTTTTTTCGAGGAGGAACTGTATACTAGGCTTTAACTCAATATCGAGCTCTCAAATCTATGAACGAAAAATCTGGGTCGAAAATCCAACCCTAATCCAACTCGAGCACTCTGAACTCTCTCGAGTACTCTGAACGGATAGGTTATATTGGGTATAAAAAATCAGTTGCTCTTTATCATAGGATAGATGAGTATACCAGAATTTTTAGGATAGCTTGAGATCTCATTTTTGCAAACTGCTGTTTTGTAATCAGCTGTGTTTCTACTAGGTATTACAACAACACAAAGCTATCCAGATCGCTTTGGTTGGAGAGTTGCGAATTGTCAGTTATTGAAAGACATATGAATAAATAAATAGGATAAAAGAAATGATAAAAGAACGAGAAGAATGTATACAAAATTTAAGAGACCTGAATGGAGACGAGAAAAAATCATTTTGCACATTTTCATTTATTATTTTCTAAACAAATAGGTGGGAGTGGCCCACTCTTTTGTCACATTTTAGGTTTGTTCGTGCACTTTCCGGACTAAAACTGACAAATCATCAAATTTTGAGGATTGGGGATGAAATTCTCTCAAAAAGAATGGAAACAGTCCAAAAGTACACGAACGTTTGAACCAAAAATGTCTGCCAGATTTTAGACGTCACCAAAAAGTAAACAAAAAAAAGTAAACAAAACTACAACATTGGAATACATTTAAACAAATTAAATTTAACTTAACACACTTTTGTCCAATTTTGTTCCGTGGTTTATCAAAAAATTTAAGATGAAGAAAAATATTCACTTCTAACAAAAAACAAACTAAAACTAAAAGTAAACAAACAGCAGCCATTTTGTATTTTTGTTGTTTTCTTTTTCTTCCCACTAGCTATTTGACAGAACACCGAACTTACCGTTTTCTGCCAGAAGAAATTTCTCAACTACCCACGTTGACAGATACCTATAAAATATGCTTATTGGATACACCAATGTCGCCATCTTAGATTCTTGTGACGTCACAATCATCTAACCAAACTAAAAATAACAAATAACTATTTATCTACCTACAACCAAAAATCTATTTAAAGCATATTCGAAAATAAAGCAACTTTATGAAATTTAACAGAGAATTGAAAATTTCAAATCAAATAGCAACAAAAAAAAAAAAAAAAACCGTAGAATACCTCCTGCCATTATATATATATTCTATACGACAAAAAAACCTTATCGTTGCCATGACGCTTCCTGCTGAATAATTTATCTCACTCTCCTTATTGTTGTCAGACTAAAATTAATACAAACCTCTCACTCTCACTACCTGTCGAAATCCTTTTCCTCAACTACTAGGTACGCACTAGCGATTTAAAATCGTTGCGATTAAAAATACGCAATCGCAACAATTTTTTGCTGTGCACGCACTTGCGATTTGTAGTCGCGTGATTTTTAATCGCTATCGAATGCAACATACATCTTTTAATGGCTGTGCACGCACTTGCGATTTAAAGTCGTTGCGACTAAAAAGTCGCTCTAAAAATGGAACCTGTTTCATTTTTTTAAGCACCGCGCTTTTTCAGTCGCATGTGCGTGCACTCCCATTAAAAACCATGTGTTTCATTTCTTGCGACTGAAAAATCGCGTGGACTTGTTTTGTTTGACAACAACGTGTTATTATTGTTGTTTTCGTTTCTCACGAAAAAAAAATATAATTTATGAAAAATAAAACACCAGTTAGTTTGATTTAAATAAATATATTTTTTTAAATCGTTAGAAATATTTAAATTTACTAAAAATCTGAATTCAATAAAATAAAAAAAAAGCCTTTTTGGTAAAAAAAAAAAATAAGACTCATAGCCTCAGATGTTGAAATAATGCCTAAAAGGCATTAAAAAAGCCTAAGATGGCATATCGCTGCGTGCGCAGTAGAATGGCCAACTAATTTGGTTCAAGCTATAGCACTGACAAGTGACAATGTTGAAATATACGAAAATAGTATAGAGCGCTACAATGTGAAGCTGCAGGTAGAAAAACTTGAGAATCCCCACCAACCGCATTTATTAGATTTGTTACTATAGTAAAATAAAACCATATATTTAAATTTAAAGTGAAAACAGTTTTATTAGGTGTTCCATTTCTTTTGGTATTTTTAATTTACACTTAAGACATGATAGGTATTGTCAATGTTTAGTTTTAATTTAAATTTATTTATTTATTGTCAAATTTTCTTTAAATTATTATCATTATTGTCTTCTGTCATGTTCATGTTTTCTCTCTTTTAAATATATTTTATATATTGTTAAAGTATTAATTTTAAGATATTTAAAAAGAGCAATTATTTATAAAAAATCTTTACACACTCCACCACCTGCTTTATTTAATTAATACATATTTTTAATGAGCTTTTTATATGAACTTTCAAAAAATTTAATTAAGTACATTCCTATAGTAAATGTTATGTTTTGTTTTTCTCTTAATTTTGAAATTTCGATTAATTTATAACATAATTATTTTAAATGAATTTGAAATGTAGGAAAAGTTTTTTTTTTTTTTTATTATTATTATTTTTTATTTATGTTTTGTGTATATATATAAAAGATTTAAATGAGAAAATATTTCTTGTTTTCATTTTTTTATTTTTCTTATATTTACATATATATAATATCTGAAAATTCTTATTTATGTTATGTACAAGATATATAACGTGGTATTAATAAGTAGATATTTTTAGTAAAAATTATAATTGTATTTTATATTCTAAGTATGTATAAGCAATTGATCATTTTACATTTAACTTTGGGACACATAAAAAGAAATTTTACATCACAATATTAATCTTATACATATTTGTATAATTCTTTTTATTTTTTTTTTAATTGAAAATTGAAATCAAGAAAAAATACATACAAGATGGTTAATTAAGAGTTTTGGACATAAAAAATAATAAATAATACGTTAATAATACAATGTAGTTATGTAATTATGTTAGTTTTATTTGAATTAAATCATATTCTATTTTGATTTTTAATTAATATTATTTTAAGTAGACTTCTTTGTTTTTACTATTTGTGCGTATATTTGTGATTTTTCATTATTTTTATGGTTTCTGGATAGCTAAATAAAAAATATGTTGTAATTAGTTTTAAAATAAAAATTTCGTATCCGATTTCATTTCAATAATTAGAACTGAATTATTAAATATTCTAAAGCATTGCGCAAACCTAAGCGATAGCGGTGGCGATCGCGATAACAATGTGGATCAAATGGTGCCTCCTATTGATTTATATATGCAGCATCCACATTGTGATCGCGATCGCCACCGCCATCGCTTAGGTTTGCATAATGCTTAATAGATTTTCTAGAACTTGTCTAATGCCTAAATCAGTATTCTGTACTTATTCGTTTTAATTTTTTTCTATTTACGAAACTCTCAAATTTTAAATGAGTCAATTTATCTTTAAAATTTTATACTGTAAAAATGTAGGGGAACCCAATCTGACACACATTGACAGTTATTGTATTCCATATTCCTTGTGCACACAAACGCTTAACTCAATGTTATCTTTACAATCGTTTACTAAAAGCCTCGAAAAATTTTGCAGTTGAGGATAAATCGAATTGTTAAATGAGCTACAACAGCTGACTTTATTCAGTTTGTCCATTATAATTTTTTAATTTAATTTTTCTATATTCTTATACCACGTTTTCATCAAAGCAAATGCGGTAATTTCGTTGAAAATTTCCAAATTCGATTCGAAAACAACAAAAAAAAAAAACGATGGACAGTCTGGACTGTCAAACGAAATTATGAAATTGGAGATTTATACTACGTTTTCATTAGAGCTGAAATGAGGTAATTTAGAAAATTACAAAAAAAGTGTTCACATTTCAAATTTCCTAATTTTGTTTGACGGTCCAGATTGTCAATAGCTTGTTTTTGTTGTTTTTTACATTGAATTCTGTCATTTCAAATGGGTTCCACTTTGAATGGATTCCATTTGGGTGTGTTCATAAAAGTTTTACGTAATTTCCTACTTAATTTCGAGCAAATTTGGTTGAAATTACCTCTTTTGGAAATTTTAATTTGAATGGGAAATGAGATGATTTTGAATTGAATTTGGAAATTTTGAACGAAATTACCTCATTTGCTCTAATGAAAACGCAGTATTATATTGCGTTTTCATTAGAGCTGAAATGAGGTAATTTGGCAAATTACAAAAAAAGTGTTCACATTTCAAATTTGCTAATTTTGTTTGAAGGCCCAAATTGTCAATCGCTTGTTTTTGTTGTTTTTTACATTGAATTCTGTCATTTCAAATGGGTTCCACTTTGAATGGAATCCATTTGGGTGTGTTCATAAAAGTTTTACGTAATTTCCTACCGAATTTCGTGCAAATTTGGTTAAAATTACCTCATTTGGAAATTTGAATTTGTATGGGAAATGAGATGATTTTGAATTGAATTTGGAAATTTTGAACGAAATTACCTCATTTGCTCTAATGAAAACGCAGTATTAAACACTTTTTCTGTAATTTGCCAAATTACTTCATTTCAGATCTAATGAAAACGTAGTATTAGTAAAGGCTCTCCCAAACCAACGCGATTATTCGCCGCGACAAAAGAAAACAACAATAAAACAACACGTTGTTGTTATTGTATTCTATTGTCGCGGCAATTGATCGCGTTGGTTGGGAGAGCCTTAATACTCCACAAAAATATTACATTTTTCAAAACTAATTAACGATTTGTAAATATTTTTAATTTTCCCTTCCGCGAAGGGTATTCATGTAACGAGATAAATTTCCGCCAGACGTTTGCATGAACGGCCCCCTATAAATACTTGCGTAAGGCCCGATTCACACAGAAGTGGCTCATGGTTCTGGTGTGTCATTGGCACGCTTCGGGAGTGGAGTGGGTGTGATGTACTCAAGTTACACAGAAGCGTCAATGAACCGACATTTGTCAAAGTGAATTGATAACGCAGAGTGAATTAGTGAAAATTGATGTAAAGGAATGCTTTTTTTAGTATTTGAAAAATTTTCCTAATCGTGATTTTTTTAGATTTGTTTTGCACAATTAATAAAGTGATAAAAATTAATAAAGTGATAAAAATACTTCAACATAAATTAAGTAGTGGTCTCATGTTCAATCTTCAAGTGATTTCAATATGGCGTGCCGGTTCACGTAGGCCACTGGAGTTTTCAATATGGCGTGGCGATGATATTATGTTACACCATACTCTCGCCTCGTCATCTGTGTGTGTATTGTCCCAAAAAAGAACATTCAAATTCTACAACGTGGCATATGTATGCACCACGCCAGAACCATACCAAAACCATAAGCCAGTTCTATGTGAATTGGGCCTAAATCAGGAAATCAATCAGCTCTTTGTTAAAAGTCAAAGTAAACTCATAAAAATATATGTAATCAAGACCGTATTCATTTGATATTTTGATTTATAAAATTTAGAAGTGAAAATTTTGTGATCAAATACGCCATTTCGTTCTAATTACATACATATTATGTAAGTTAAAGATGTGAACTGTCAAATAAAATGACACTTCTTAGTTTATCAAGTTTATTTCCACACTTTCCACAACAAATTGATGAGATAAATTTATCAGGTCTTCAGAAATAATTTTTATAATACAAATTTTGACAGGGTTTTCCGCAGTTATAATGAATATCCTTAAGGCCTGCTCGAACAGAACGCGGGCCGACGGGGCGGTCAATACTTCACTACGGAAGAGAAGAACGTGGCGGTCAAATTTTGTTTGTAAATTTTTACAAAGACCGCCGGACCGCGCTCTGTTTGCCCAGGTCTTTAATGTCAAAAATTATCTATGAAAAAATAGCATTATTTATAACATGACAGTTTGAATTCAGCGCTTGAACAGCGCATTGCCTTGCTAAAAATTTCCGCTAATTTTTTTTTTTTGGAAGAAGAATAGAACTAGCGCGCTGCTGCCCGAAAAAAAAGTTAACGTGCCATATTTTCTGGAAAAAACGTGCCATTTTCTTGTTATATGAAAAAAAAAAAACAAACAAAAAATTAAGTAAATTTTTTTAAAAGGTGTTATGCAACAGCAAAAATTCGTCGACTTTTTACGAAATTTGGACCGATTTTCATTAAATTTTGTTGAAATTTGCTTCATTTTAAGTAAAATAATGAAAATAAATAAAACGTGCCATATTGAACTTTTTCGTGCCATCGACCGGGACCGAGACACGAGGAAATTATCATGTCAAAAAAAGCACGATTGTGCCGAGATGATTTTGACAGATTCGTAGAACTGAACAAAAATTAAACGCTAAAAACGTTATGTATGTTTAGGTACTTACTGTCATTCGCCTGCGGGTTTGCAGGGAAGAGAGAAAACCTTTTGTTTGGCAAAAACTATATTCATTTCAAAATTATTTAAAAACCTTTTTTTTTGTTAATTCTTCTTTCGAAACCATTTTTCGTGAGCAATCAAACAGTATACACTGTACCTAAACTCGTCTTTGTATTAACATAAATATATTAGTGCGTATTCATAGTCGTTAGCTGGTAAACTTATGTTTTACTAAACTGCAGTTTGAGACCTATCGGATTAATGAATATAGGTTATCTATAACCAAATTCTATTTTTAATTAAATTATTCAACTTGAAATATTGTAATATTAAACCAGAAAGGTAACAATAAATTCCTTAAAATTCATTAAAACCCCTTTTTTTAATTTAGCAACAGTTTAGAAATGACTATGAATACGGCCTGTTATTTTTAATTTATTTATTATACACTTAGGTCCTGCAATGTTGCTACATAAAAATAAATTGTTTTTTTTTTTCCAGAAAACTCCACTTTCCTCACAAAATATATATTTATCATGCCATGCATTATTAATTAATATGTAAAGTAGGTATTGTTTTCTTTTTTTCACAATAAGTTTAAATTGGTAAAAGTTTAAAAAGTTTACAACTATAACTTCCTTTTTTATTGTCTCCATTTTCTTTTTAATTTTATTCTTGTATAACTAAATAGAAATTGATTTTATCTATCATTATTATCATTTCTTTAATAAAGTATTGTCTTTTTTCTTTAGGAAAAAAAAATTGTATACATATATATTTTATCAGTTTGTACAATTATTTTAATTCAACGAAAAATATATATATCTTAAACATATTTTACTTTTCTTTTCAAAAGCACCCACTTACCTATATATTATAACTAAAAAATATGTAACAAAATTGCATGCAACACCTACATAATATAGACAGTAGGTACTTTTTTCATATAAATATACATATTATTTCTTTAAAATAAAATAATACAAATAAAAAAAAACAAATAAATATATATTTATTTCTTATACTAAAAATTAGTTAAATTTCTTATAAATACAGATTTTATATAATAGTAATTTATTTTTATTTTATAAAAAAAATGTGTAAGTTATTGTATTTATGTCAATTTGTTATTGTCAGAATTATCATTTATTTTTTTTTTCAATATTGTCATACATTTTTTTCTTTTTGTTTCAAAACGAAATTTTGAATTGTACAAGTCAAGAGATTGTTTTAAAAATTAAACATCTATTTAACATTAGTTTTTGTCAACAAAAAATATATTTATATATATTTATTTATTTATTTTTATACCTAAGACTAAATTAAAATTATTATACTAATTATATATTTAAGTGTTTTTGTTTTCTTTCTTAAGATCCATCCTAACACACTCGCATGCACACATAAAATCTCCACCGAACGTTCAAAGATATGTTTTAAGGTGATATAGCCTGGCTAATTGTTTTGTTTTATTTTTTTTTTTCTTTTAATTTATTTTCATCAAATCGAAATTTGAATTAATGAACGATAAATTGAAATGTCAGCTTTTTTTGTGATAATAATTTTTGTATTTAATTATTCTTAAATTAAAATTTATTGAACAAGTTTCTATCTAGCTATAGTTTGATTGGATTTTTATTTAAATGGCTCCAAGAGAATATTTTCTTTATTTTGAGTGTTTTTTTTTTTTTTGTTTTCGTTAAATTTACATCTATTTTCTGGGATATGATGGTTTCTTTTTTGTTTGATTCCAAAATTGATAATTAATTTTATTTGAAATTTCTAACTGATATGATTTAATTAATTTGATATGGCTTTCATATGTGTTAATTTGAATTTATTTATGGAAAATTTGTTTTATTTAATATTGATTTATGGTTTATTTTTAAGAATAATTTTCGTTCAAAAATTACAAATTTCAATTCGATGGATGTGTTTTTAATTTGAATGACTATCAGGCGGGCCTACTGGCTGAGAACAGATTTATTACAGCCAGGCTAAGAAGTGTTGAAAAGATAAGAGAAATTAGTGTCGATGGAGTATTTAGAGTGTGTGCAGTTGAATAGCCCGCATCGACGACATTTATTTTCCATCCAAGGTTATTGTGGGTAAAGCACTATAAAAACATTGAGTTAGTATTTTGCATACTCTAAAAAATTTAAAAATATTCGAGCCCTTTCTGTCAAATTATCGTAAGCGACAAAAATTAAAAGTATCGTAAGCGACATTTTGTTTTTTGTTTACTCAGCAACGACACCAATTAGGCCAAATTTTAGCATTGCACATTATTAACTATACTGTTATGCCGCATTTACACGAGTGACAAATTGTCATAATTTTGTTCATTATATTGTCATTAATGACCAAATCGTGTAAATAGTCCATAAACCTGTCATTATTTTTGTCATAAAAATAATGACCATGTGCAGATGACGTTTAATTTTACCATTATACTGACATCGTGTAAATGAATGCTGACATCATTTTGAAAATAATGGCAATGCACAATAGAGAATGAACTTGCTCATTTCTTGTCATTATAATACCAGGTAATCAGAGCGCCATTATTGGACTTCGTGTAAATGAGTGTCATTAAGGCATTAATTTTATTCATTATTTTGGCACTTTTATGGCAGAAATAATGGCAAATTTGTCACTCGTGTAAATGCGGTATTACTGACTGATAACAAAAGGTCCGATTGCTTTAAAAGCCGTGTCACACAGAACGCGGGCCAACGGGCCGGTCAATACTTCACCATGGAAGGAAAGAACGCGACGGGCAAATTTTGTTTGTAATTTTTTACAAAGACCGCCGGACCGCGTTCTGTGTGACAAGGCCTTTAATGCACAGAAAAAAATTAAATAATTAACTTTATGTGACAGTATGAAAATGTCACTTACGATTATTTGGCGGAAAGGGGTCGATATATTTACCTGATAGTAGAGTAAATTTGGGGCATCGGCTGGAACTGTCCAATTGAGGTAGCCCGGTTCTCCTTCTTCACATTCAAGAACAAGTGTTTTCATATATTCTTCAAATGTTTCAATTTCGGCGGATTTATCTACAGTCTTATGTTGCCATTCACAGTAACGGCCAGCTAATGAAAACGGAAATGGTTTTAAATTATTTTTATTATTGTAAAGTATAATTGATATTGCATACGACGGAAGGGTTATAAAATAATGCATATATAACGTGCATGGGCATATTATTTTGAGTCAAAAACTATACAAACCTGCAGTCGGGATTGGATTTCCATCATCATCGAACTCAACACCAGCGTAGGGATTCTGTTGACGCAATTCAATGCCAGTCTTCTGTCCGATTCCACCTTCTGGTGAATCAGTTATGTAAAATGGATGATATCTGTAGGTGCGGAAGAAAGATCTCCATATTTCACTTTGTCGCGTTTAAATACAAATTTTATGAAAAACAAACCTTGCTGGATTGGCTGGATTATCACCACCTTCCACATAAAACATGTAGGTTTTGCCTCGTTCCACAGTGATCTCGGGTATAAGCAGATCATTCAAATACCATGCTATACCCCACGACGGATTTCCGGTGATGGGAGAGTACCCACGTTTACCACCTGTTGGACCGATTCTAGCAGTAAATGTACTTTCATTTTCGATTTTTCTTGTAGGCCATGGAGTTGGACCAGACTCATCCTTCACCTGGTGCAGTGATGCTTTGCACGAATGATCGTTCTAAAATTTGAAATTTTATATCCTCGAATTGATTGAATTTTATTTTGTTTTTAAACTCACTCTAGATGCAAAGTTAATTCGAATATCATCGACATTGTGATCAGTTCCGACGTGCGAATGTGCATTGGCCTCCTTGCGGTTATTTAGTGTACCAATAGCAGCAATTACAGATACCTCACGGTCAGTAGGAATGGCTAAGTCATTTATTGGCTCGTTAGTTTGTAAAAGTCGTTTGTATCGAATACTTGTCACGCCATTCTTACGATCTCCGCTTACTGCAAATTCGAGAATTTATAAATGTTTACATATTATCTATAAAATTATACTTACAAACAACAACATCGTTTCTTCCACCGATTCTCTCGTCGGGACATGCCCCATGCTGTCCATCACATTGCGATAAATCGGAGAGATAGTAATCTTCAGCCCGAAACACCCGGGCGTTAGTATCATAAAATGCAACTACAACATCACCCATGGACATTTGGGCTCGACCATTTGCACCGGATAAACCAAAAGCCATGTACTGATCTTCTCGAATTCGACCAAAGAGTTCGACTTGAAGGTAATCTCCTTGAAGTTCCCATTTAACTTGAAGTTTGTTAGGCAGAATTTCACGGCAATTTGCGTAAGTGACCTTAGGTATTGTTGTTGTCTATAAAAAGGAAAAATTGTATTTAGTATTTAATATATTCTCAACAATATTCTAAACAACATTTATTATGCTTAATTTAAAATCTTCCAATTCTGTTAGTTTTTTTTTTTTTTTTAAATATGTAATATACGAGTAGGTACCTTTTGTTTTGATTTCTTTTGTCTCTTGCATAGTATATTTAGGTGTTATGGAATTTATGATGCCCAATAAAGTGGCATGCGATGACAGAAGAGGTTATGTTAAATACTTATGCAAAAGGGGATATTTCTGAGAATATTTGAAAATATGGAGAATTATGGTAGCTTTAACGCTCACGCTCATTCATGTCACTAGCTGCATGTATGTAATTACGTTCCTTCCAGGTGCAGTTTAACATGCAACATTTACTATAAAATACAATAAAACTCAAATGGCGCCCAACGTGCGGGCTAGCTATGTTTTTAAAGATACTTATCATACTGACTTAATGAAATCAATTAATCCCATTATCAGAACTGAGTTTAGCCAAAGACCATATAATACCAAGAAACTGCATTTTAATCAATAACCAAAAATTAGCTTTAGAAGCGTTCTGTCGGGTGAAGGGAAGCAATTTCACGTATTGTATTACGTATACTGTGTGTGTGCATTGATGTTAAAGTTTCATATACCTATTGTTTTTTTATTTCTCTACGCGCCAATAGCGCGTTGGGCGTCACTTTGACAGATTTTTCTGTCAACGCGAAAGTTCACACCATAGCAATTTATGCAAAGTGTTTACAATGACGCGTTGGGAATTAATATTAAGATTTGGCACCTATTAGCATGTACACAAACCAACGTAACATATGCTACCTCAACGTTGAAGTTGAAAAAATTCAACTTCAGCGCGCGTTTTGACAATTCAACTTATGTCAAATTCCTTTCAACAAAAAAAAAATCGATTTGTTTAGAAAAAAAAATCGATTTTTCTAGACTAATTCCTCCTATTGAAAAAAAAATAATCGAATTGTGTGTTGAAAGGAATTCGACATTACAGTTATGTAGGTTCATTTTGATTTTCAGAATGACACTTCAATGTTTTTAATCAGCTGATTCTCTTCAAGTTGTCTGTCATGTCGACGCGTTCGTAAAGCTTGTAAACGTAACGCGAACGCGCCATTGGAAATTAGCCTTAACCCATTTATTCCGTTTGTTTAAGGCTGATTTTCAATGCTGCGTTCGCGTTAGAGACGCTTACATTACATTTACAAGCTTTACGAACGCGTTGACATGACAGACGACTTGAAGAGAATCAGCTGATTAAAAACAATTGAAGTGTCAGTCTGAAAATCAAAATGAACCTACAGAACTGTAATGTCCAATTCCTTTCAACAAACAATTTTTTCTAAACAAAACCGATTTTTTTCTTTCAGTAGGAAGAATTTTTCCAGAAAATTCGATTTTTTTCTTCTAAACAAATCGATTTTTTTGTTGAAAAGAATTTGACATAAGTTGAGTTGTCAAAACGCGCGCTGAAGTTGAATTTTTTGAACTTCAAAGTTCAGGTAGCTTATGTTACGTTAGTTTGCGTACATGGTAATAGGTGCCAAATCGTAACATTACTGTCCAACGCGTCATTGTAAACACTTTGCATAAATTTCTATGTGTGAACTTTCGCGTTGACAGAAAAATCTGTCAAAGCGAAACCCAACGCGCCATTGGAAATCAGCCTTTATTTTCATTCTTTATTGCCTAGCCTAGCCTAGCTTACTTATACACACAGTTCAAATGCTACTGATCGTGTTGTTGTTTTTTATATTAACTTTTCTACGCGATGTCTACGTTTGCAAGAATGTCTACCTGCGCAAGAATCAAGGAGCGACAAAAAAAAAACACAGTGTCAAGAGAGCTGTATCTGTGTTTTCCCTCAGCGTTGCCGCCCTAAAAAAATGTACATGACACATATTTTGAAAAATACTATTTTCCTTCCATATAATAAAAAAAAATCTTCTATTTAAAAAAAAAAAAATAATATATAATTCAATTTGATTGCTGGAAGTAATACAACGGAAAAATTAAAATAAATCATTTGCTTTTTCGCATGATTGTCAAAAATAGGAGCTTTCAAGCAATTGAAACCTATATTTTCTTGATTTCGATAAAATTCGTTTTATTTGAATTAAAATAATGGAAAAAAAAATGAGTGCAATATTGATATAATATTTTTTCGTGTCAAGGAAACTTATCGTGCCAAAACAGCACAAATCACGCCATTACGACAACGTTGATTTCAACCTCCCTTATAGAATTGCAAAGATAAAAAAAAAAAAACATTGTGTACTCACATAACACAGTGTTGCAAGCTTAGTCCCAGTTTTTCAGTGGTGAGTTAAACCAGAGCTAGCTAATCCTGCAAATTAAACGATCCACAGCTAAACTCACTAAGCAATATTTTAGAGGGGTATGAATGCAGAAAGGCTTAAAAAACTTACATGATAAGCAAACCAACAACTTTTTTCAGTTAATCCAAGGATAATCCAACATTTTGGTGAGTTAGCTCGGGTTTAACTATAATCTCACATTGAAAAACTGAGAGTAAGCCTTTACTGCCTGAACAGAATAGAATGCTGCAATTGGAACTGGAGTTGGAAACAGAGCTGCAAAAGATGTCAAAAAGTTCGTACGTTCTATTTTTTGAGCGCCAACAATGCAGCTGTACAGATTTGAAAGTATTTTGAAGAAAAACAAAACAATATTCTTGTGTACAAGCTCAGAAATCACATTTTTTTCTTCCAATATTTTTCCTTTTAATTTACAATTTTTTTCGAGACACAAACAACCACAATATTTTTTTCAACGCAGTTTTTTTTTTTTTTTTTTTTCATACAATTTGAAACTTCAAAAGTGCTGCACGTAAGAAGTTAAAAGTTCGAAAATTCTTCCGTCTGTGGCTGCAGATCCGTATGCGGCTACGTTGCGATGTGTTTGCAATATTGAATTTGTGTGTATTCAATATTTCGACAGCTATTCCAGCTGCGGCTCCAGTTGCAGCTCCGTCTTCTTTCTGTTCAGGCAGTTATTCGCCGCAGATCGACCGCGAGTTAAATAAAACAGTACTCACGACCGACGACGACGGTTGTAAATTGTAAAACAAATACAGAGATTGGATTTCACGCACGATCTATGGGGTCACCACTGGGCTCACCACAGTACTAGTTTACACTGGATGCAATATCTTGGTATTATATTGTATGTCTTATTGGTTTAGCCTAATTGTGAGATAAACCAGAGTTGTTAAGGACTGCATATTCGCATTAATTTATTATAATAATTATGTCAAACGTTATCGGTAGGCCTAAATTCCACGCTAACTTAAGTTTTAATCTGACTTAAAAACATGTTTCAAGAGTTCATTCCTGAAACCCCGTATGGATTTCGCACTAAAAACTTGGTCTTCAACTTAAAAAGCTTTGGGTAAGCTTAGGTATCTGTATTATTATTAAGAAAATATTGGATCCAAATGTCACATTCTAATATAAACAATGAAAGGTTGTCAGACGAATTTTAAGTCTAAAGTGGTGGACCCATCACGGCATCGATATTATATTTTTAAAGCGGAAAAGTGCTGTTTGACGTCCCGCATTGGCGACTGAAAAAAAAGCATTGTTAAAAAAGTACTTTTTAATATTAATCATTGATTTTTTTAATTTATAAACAAAAAAATGTGTGCACAATTTTGACATATAAAATTAGGTAGTAGTATCTCTTAGGCCCATCGACCACTAGGCAACTTTTAGTTGCGCAACTTTTTATTGCTCGGAGTTGCCAGAAACAGAGAGTAACAAAAGTTGCTTGCCATCGCCCACTAGGCAATTTCCGAGCAACTTTGTTGGACTAGACTTTGACTTTTGTGTCCCCATATTTTTTTTTTTTTTTTTTTTGTGATGGCTGCTTTTCGGTTGTCTGGCTATGTAAAATCGTAAGCTGGTAATGCGAAATAAATCAATATTTATAATTATAAAATATTATATTATTTATTATTATAATGTGAATTGTAGTTAATTGATAAGTTTTTATTTTGAAGAAAAATACCTACTCACATTGTTGAAAAAAAGAAAAGTAAATTATTCCATTTCCAGAAATTGGACAAAATGACGAAAGGTTGAAAAGGAAATGCACGCCATTTTGGCATCCACAATGACAAGTGGAAATGTCATTTTGACATCATATTTTTGACAGATAAGGATGCCGGCAACAAAAAGTTGCCTTGTGAGCCAGGGTAAGCAACAAAAAGTTACCGGGAAAAAAGTTCCGCGAGCAACTCCGAGCAACAAAAATTTGCGCAACTAAAAGTTGCCTGGTGGGCGTTCTCCCATATAAGCTAATGTAATTGGATTGGGAGCAACCAAAAGTTGCTAAGGTGAGCAACAAAAAGTTTCCTAGTAGGCGATGGACCCTAGAAGCACCTGGTGGAGCCATTACAACTGTCATAGCTCTTTTTCCGTTATACGAAACGCAGTTTTACTGCAGTCACTGTGCACAGAAAAGGTAAAAAGTTTAATAAAAATTGTTAAAGCCGTTTTCAAAGAAAAAATCGTTGTACAGACGTTCTTTTTCTATGTGACCCCCATGACCCCCCTCACCTCTGTATCCGCCCTTGACTGGACATGTACCTATATGTTGCCTATATTTGTTTTCGAAAACCTTCAAAATGCAACGGTGGGAGTTATGATATTTCTATAGTTATAATTTTATTCAAATTATTTACCTACCATGTTTAAAACACCACTCAATACCTACAATGTTTTTTCCAATTAACAACAACTAAAAATCTATATAACCAACACTAGTAAATTTAATGCTGAATGAAAAATGTTGAGTTTCACAAAAAATTAAAATGCGAACAATATTATTTCTATACTTACCGGAGTGTACCACCATGGCGGCTTTTATGTTAAAAAGATACAAAAAAAAAAATTCAAATGATTTGATCATGTCGATATATGCAAATTTTACAATGAAACAATGGAACTAAATTGAAAGTTTTACAAAAGAAAAGAAACAATTTTGGGAGCATGTGTATGTATATATGTATGTAAATATAACGGTATACCGCGTACAATTCAATAAAGATATAGGTATAAATTATATTTTGGAAAACTAATTGTTTAACTGCGTAAATTCGAACTCGATTAACTTAACACACACGAAATAGAATAATTATCAATTCAAATCAATCCGATATAACAATAGAATTTGCCATGTATGAGTAGGACTTACAAAGCTCAGCAAATGTAAGGCACAATTGAGGCATATGAGAGACACAACACACCAACTCACCGTAATTTTGGTTTGTCCCAATGCTGGTGGCACATCCAGATCCTTTGGTATGAAGATATGTCCGAAATTGTGTCGATATTCAACACACCATACAGCCAACCAATCGATATCGTATGCTGTCAAATTGCCAGGCAATTGAATTTCAATATCCTCACCCTGGTATCCTCGTAATGGCTCTAACGACCCGATTTCATTTGGTACCTATATATATATGGAATAATCCACACACAAAAGCAAAGTTGACTAGTAAAATGCTGAAATGCCAATAGCGGAAAAGGACTAGATGTGTCACTTACCTTGATTCCCATGATATTGGGCTCAGTGCCGTTGCCCACCCAGAAGTATGCATCTGGACCGGCTCCGTCATAATGCAAATTTGGTATGTAGAATGTTTTTGCATCCAGGACACTAATGTTACTCGACCGCAATCCATGAGCAAGTCTCTTGAATTCAGGAAGGACTCGTGGCTTAGGTACATCCAGTCCTGGTGGAATAAAGACTTCACCGAAGTCAACCTGTTGTTTTGGATACAAAAAAAAATAAAAAAAAAAATGAGAAAATAAATTTATATCGACCTTGGCTATTAAAAATGTGTGGTCATTTACAAAAATTTATGAAGGTGTAGAAAGGGATATGGTCTTTATGTTTTTGTCAATAAAACAGTCAAATAAAATTTTGTTTAATGAATTACATATGTTTGTCGAAGAGCTCTTATTTTAGAAAGTGACTCTAGACATGTCAATTTTGTAAGTATAATAATTATGTTGCCCTGAAAAGTGACAGGACTTTCGGCCACCAGAGTGTTCTTTTTTGAATTTCGTACTTTTAATGATAAAAACTATCATATCTGTTATAAATTGGCATTTCTCTAATCTTGTCATTTTATGTCCCAAACATTTCCATTAAAAAGTACATATACCCTAAATTTATACAAAGGCTATACATTTTTTAAAGAGATTAAATTAAGTGTTTGCATAAATATGCAGTCACATATTTCGAAAACTTAGTTTTTTGAAATAAAAAAATATAAAGATACAAATTGTAGCAAGGCCGTGTGCGAATTCGATTAAAATTTCAATTAAATTTTATCCGAGATTGAATTTTGACATTTCTCCATACGAACTCACCTCATAAATGTCAAAAATTAATCTTGGGGTAAAACTTAACGCGATTTTAACCCAATTCGCATACGGCCCAAACAAAATATATCTGACATCTGTGCTGCTGTTGTAAAGAGTACTGCGCTTAAGCACGTTCTTCTCAAAATCTATTTTTTTTTTTTTTTTTTTTTTAAAAAAAAGTTACTAGAACAAGTTATACCTACGATTTTTATTTAAGGAAGTTAAATTTTCCTCGGTTGATAAAGTTTAGTACGCAACTGATGCGAAAAGAAAACGAAAAACCCCATACAAAAATGACTCTTTTTCGAACAAAAATAATTGCATGGAACAAACTATTAATATTGTAGGTGGAAAACAAAGAGGTCACGTTATTTATAGTGCAAAATTTCACCGGAAATACTAAAATTGTTGTTTTTTCCTCGAGTCAAATTAGTTAACTGATTGTTGCAAGGCAAGAGGAAGTGAGGAGAGGAGTAGGTTAGGTGGTTTTGGTAGAAAACGGGATAAGGTAGGAAAGAGGAATGGAGAAAAAAGGAATGAAATGTCAAGTTCCGGGGGACGCGGCCTGCTTGCTAAGCACGGCACTGGCTCGCCGGAATGGGGGGGGGGGATCTTGCCCCCGAAACCCAACCTCACCTGCAATCAAAACACATATCAGGCCAGAGAAACTTCGAAGTGACAGCGGACGGACTATCACCGCTTCAAGGGCTCTGCGGATGTTAGAGCAGCGGTGTGGCCATTACCCACCCAACATTAGGAATTCGAGGCCATTTTTGAATTCCCCCAAAGTATCTTTATCTCGGTTGGATTATTCTATTCTTACCGTACACTTAGCAGCCCATCAGCACCACTCTGATCTCTATCAGCACCCTTTAAAATGTCCAGGATCCTTATCGGAATCAGGTTTTGCTTCAACAGAATACCAGGGAAACACAAAAAAAGTATTTGGATTACTGCCATCGTAACCTTTTGAATGCTCATGAAAATAATTTAACCTAAAATCTACCTTTTATTTTTGTATTATTGATTTACAAAATAAATTCAAATTTAAGAAAAGGACTATACCAAACCAAAAAAAAAATAAAACAAACTAAACTAACTAACAGTGCATCCCAACTAATAAAATACATTTACTTTTCCCGCGACTCATGTGTCTTTGTGCACCTCAATAATAACCAAAAAAAAAACAATCGTACTGTGCCTTAACTCTTACCTAGGGAGAGCTCTGCATAGGTATACCTGTAGGACTTTCACATAACTTAAAAATATAATATTTTAAAAATACTCGTAACCGTTAAGATTGGGATATTCGATAGATAGCATACAAACGCGCTTAAATGTTTAAATAATGAATTTAATATTAACTTTGAATGGAGCAAAATAAACAGCCTTAATCTTAAAATACGTCTGATGACATTAAACAAAAAAGGTATTTCAATAAATGATGGTATAAACACAAACGAAAGCGTTGAAATGTCGATTTTCCTGAGGTAGGATTCGGTAGCAAAAAATAGAGGATAGCTTTAAGCTATGCCGTATTAAATAAACTTTGGAAGTCATTCCAAAAATAGGAGTTGGCGCTCGGCCAATCATAACACCGCTTGCTGAAAAACCCTGGTTTGAACTGTGTTGGTTCTCTTCGTGTGGGTTCCCATAGGAATCTGAGCCATCCGCCGATTCCTTCGTATGACTTCTCACCGGACCCCTAGCGGAGCGTTGGGCCGGGGCCCTCAAGTAATCTCGCCAAAACAAAATTACAAAAGTTAAGGTCTGGCGGCCACGACCTCGTATGACTTCTCACCGGACCCCTAGCGGAGCGTTGGGCCGGGGCCGTCAAGTAATCTCGCCAAAACAAAATTACAAAAGTTAAGGTCTGGCGGCCACGACCTCGTATGACTTCTCACCGGACCCCTAGCGGAGCGTTGGGCCGGGGCCGTCAAGTAATCTCGCCAAAACAAAATTACAAAAGTTAAGGTCTGGCGGCCACGACCTAGGCAGTGGTCGGTGGCCGCCTAAAGATAATGCCTAACCAAAAGGCCTGAGTTAAAATCTTTTTTTTTTTTCATCCAACTCACCCCCTTTGTAAGTAGCCCAAAAGTTATAAGGTTTTCTTGAAAATTCACTTTAAATATCTTTTCTCCTTTCGTCTCACCCACCATCGATTTTACTTTCGTTTACATACTCAATTGAAACAGTATTTTATCGTATGATCGATGGCAACGGATCATTCGCCTCTGTATGGGTGGGATAGAGCTTATTTACCCGATCAAAAATAAAATATAAGGCAATATATGTTTTACTGGATATTGGTCATCTTCGTTCAATACGTTTTCGAACAAAGTAAAAGTCGTGTCAACTTTTTTTTATAGTTCAGAAGGTGGACTTCCTCAGCGGTGACAGATCCGAAAATAAAACAAAACAAGCCATGGAATCAATGTCTTTTGGGTTTACTGGTTTCAACCAGGGTTGAGTTTAAAAAGTGGCACACTACCAACCTCGAAGGGCATCCGCTGACTGTCAGTCAATATCAAAAATTTTTGGAGGCATCAGTTTATCTGACAAACCATCGAACAGAGTGTGAGCAAAACACTATATTCCTGCACAAATGCTCAGCCAGCGGAAAGGGATCCCACGTCCGCTACATGATTTAAGTCCAATCAATGACTTGTGTGGACGCAGTTCAATTTTAAATTTAAATTTAAATTACAAATATTGTACAACACATCCCTTTTGTGAATGAATAATAATCTACGTTACCTACATTTAAGGTTCAAGTGATTAATACTTTTTAACATGACTACAAATTTAATTCTCTTGTAATTTTATTCGGAATAGGGACAAATCTATCAAACCGAAAGAGAATTCATTATTTGATTCGAGCTGTAAAGAGGTTATCAAGGTTAGAAAAGTAAGCTTCCGTTATTATAAAGCCAACCCTACTAAGGAAAACCGGAATACTACAATGTCCCAAAGGTAGTAAAAATTGTTGGTCATTTGTAAAAAAAATATACGAAATACTAAACTTCGTCTTCGGTCCCTACGCTCGTCTTCAATGACACTCATTTTGTCAGCTCTCAAGAGAAAGCCAATTTGCTTGCAGCACAGTTTTCTGTTAATTCGATGCTGCCAGAAGGTGTCATGACTCCGCTTGTACTTGAGAGCGTAAATGATTCTATAGGACCAATTTTTTTTCGGAGTCGTGCAGTTGCAAGAGTATTAAGATCTTGATGTACAGAAATCCGCTGGCCCCGATAGTATCCCTTCTATTGTCCTGAAGAGATGTTCTTCATCGCTGTCAAAACCACTGAGTAAGCTTTTCCATCTGCCCTACTCTACTGGTCTCTTTCCGAGTGGATGGAAAACATCATTTTTTCAGCCTGTCTGGCAAATCTTCTTTTCCCTCTAATTATCGTAAAATTGCTCTTATGCCTCTTCTTTCCAAGTTCAGGGAAACGCTGAAAAATCATCAGCTCAGGAAATATCTTGAAGAACGAAAGCTTTTTAATGACCGGCTTTCGTAGCAATAGGGGTCTCCTGGTGATCTGATGGTATATCTCACCAAACAGTGCTACAAATCTTTACATTTGATAGAGTTCGGCATCAGGCTCTCTAATCGAAAATGCATGCATTTGGTATCGATGAATCTCTTATGTGGAATGACCACATATTCGATGTCGCCAAAAACGCTGCTAAGTCGATGCAAGAAAATTTTTCCCCTTCTGATCTGGCTATTATCTATAAGGCCTTTATTCGTCCAAAACTCGAGTACAACGCCCACATTTGGGCAGGTGCCCCAATAAATCACTTGAGTTTGCAGAACAGAATTTAAAAAAGAGCTTAAAAAATGATAGATGATGAAATTATAATAGAAACATTTGCTTCTCTCGACCGCCGCCGAAATGTCTCATGTCTTTCGTTATTTAATCGCTATTTTTACAAACAGTGTTCTAGCGAAAAAGCCAGAGTTGTATTCCTTCCCTAAAACAATTCAATCGTAATACTCGCTGTTCAAGAAAAGCCCATCAGTTTACCCTTGAGCCCGACTTCGGACAAACTGTTAAGTTCAGAGATTCTTTCTTCATCCGCACTACAAGAATGTGAAATTCTGAATGCTTTACATGGCTCAGTATGCCCCCCCCCCCCTAAATTGCGATATCCAGATATTCGAATTTCGAAGCCAATGTACATCGGTATCTAAATTTAAATCCTCTCCAAATTTCCTAAAAGCTCGCACTGTGTTTTAACATTAAGGGGTAGTCATAACCCCTTTTAACAAAAAAAAACTATTGGTCGTATTTATTAGATTTTTGACCGTTTAAACAATGTCTAAGTGTTTCAAAACAGTCGGAAATATTCTTTATTTAATAAACAAAATGTTACATTTGTCAAGCTTTAGACAATCGATTACGTTGTCTAAATTAAGATAAAAAGTTAGATCACTTAAGCAACAATTAGACAGTTCTTTTTTTTAAACTCGGACGGCTGTCTAAAGTTAGACAATGTTTATAAATGCCACCAAAGCTCCCTAAGTGATTTAAAAAAAATGTAGATACGACATTTTTAGTTAACGCTGCAGAATTGTGTTATTTTTAAAGTTCAATACCTGGATCCTAAACCTATTCACTGATTAGGGTTGCCAGATTTTTTTTGGCAGCTCGGCGGGACAAAGGAAAAATACCGGGATTTCAATTTTTCTTCCCGGGACAAAATAAAAACTCATTATATTAAAATTAATAAATTATTTTATATAAAAAATATTGACTGCCTTATTTATAAACAAAAAATGGTTATTTTAGCCCTTGTGTTCAGGGTAACTACACCATGGAATAGGAATTGTTCGGACTCAAACTAAAGGCAATTTCTTACTGTTCCTTTTGACTACGGAAAATGTTTCATAGGAGACATTAAGAGACAAAAAAAATATTAAGGAAAATTCGTTTAAAATTTAAAACATATAAAGAACATGCATAACATAATTGCATCCTCATTAAATCTAAGCGTTAATAAGTTCAAAAATCCCATACAAAAAATGACCATTATAATGGCTGACGCCATCATTTTGAAACTTTGTTCTATATTCATATACAAATGTTTGGCGCCCGGTAAATGGTTGGTGTCCGTTCCACCATCATATTGCGCACACAAACACGAACACAAATTTAATTTTATACGTCTCTATAAACCCATACAACATACTTATATTATATACTATATAAAAAAAATATCTATATTCATGGGGAACAAAATATATGTAGCAATAGCAACCCCCACAAAATAATAATACATTTTTGGGGATGAATTTACTTGGAACCGCGCCCCTTTTTTCTAACTTTTGTACAATAAAAAAAAATATATAACAAAAATGTTGCTCAAAGTGCAACGAAACACAAAAAAGCTTCAACTTATGATGCTACCTTGAGTCTATCCTCTTTGCATGTTGCTACAGAAAAAGCAAAAAGGACTAAGTAAGTCAAGTCCTTGTTTGAGAAAAGTTCTTTTTTTTTTTTTTTTCACTAAGCTTGTTTGAGGTTAAAATAGAAAAGTTTAAACATCTAAGCGTCTTATGTACATATATTTTCTACCTCTTTTTTAAGATCCTTGCATGCATGGCTTGTAATCCCTGCAATGAATGTTTTGATTAAGCAAGTAGGGTATATGACCGCAGCTGTAAGGTGTACGATGTACCTACGTACAGGTAGGTACACGGATGGAGCTTAAAACGGGAATGGGGGATTGCGCGCGCATAGAATCCATATTTTATGTTGCTCCATTGAAGAGTTACAATTGGGGAGACATTTAATGAGTCTTCAGAAATGGCTGCTTAGTTTGGGATTTCCTTTCATAAAAATGGTGGCAGTGAGTATTGATATGGTGTGTAGGGAGGGGGTGGGGGGAGACAATAATCTTTACTACATATGCATATGCCACCATTAAAATTAATAAAACCTGAAAAGTCTAGAATGCGCATTGGAACATAGAACCTACTCAGTTAAAACTGCATCCTGTCACTGGATGATAAGGATGAAGAACGAACGGAGAAAAAAATAGTACACCTTAATGTACTTCTAATTACAGGCTGATTTCCAATGACGGTGTTCACATTGGACTTACTCTTCGGATTTATTTTGACGTCTATGTACTTTTTCTCGTTCCCACTTTGTGGTGTGAAAGAGATTGGCAAGTGAGGCAGGTTTTTTTAAATTTTTTAAAAATTTGTGAATTTTTTTGACGTTTCCTTTTGTGACAATTTTTTCTCAGTATTTAGTTTTTGTTTGGAGCATAAATACTACAGAATCAAAGTTTTTTTCAATTGGAAAATAATTTATTTAATGAGTTATCAATTTTGTGATTGAAAAAGTTCTAATTAATTCTCCGACGAGCAAATATTTGTGTTTTTTTTTTAATGAGTGCTGAACGTCAGAGTGAATCGGTTGTGTTCACATTACTTTGTGTCTGAACACGAGCTGACTGACTTCTGTCAAAAAAAATCGTAAATTTGAGTCCAATGTGAACACCGTCAATGGCGCGTTCGCGTTAGAGACGCTTACGTATACGTTTACAAGCTTTACGAACGCGTCGACATGACAGACGACTTGAAGAGAACCTGAAAATCAAAATGAACCTACATAACTGTAATTTCGAATTCCTTTCAACAAACTATTCCATTATTTTTTAAACAAAATCGATTTTTTTCTTTCAATAATAGGAATTTGTCCAGAAAAACCGATTTTTTCTTCTAAATAAATCGATTTTTTTGTTAAAAGGAATTCGACCATTAGTTTAACTGTCAAAACGCACGCTGAAGTTGATTTTTTTCAACTTTAACGTTGAGGTAGCTTATGTTACGGTGGTTTGTGTGCACGCTAATAGGTGCCAAATCGTAACATTATACCCAACGCGTCGTTGTAAACAATTTGCTTAAATTGCTGTGTGTGAGCTTTCGCGTTGAAAGAAAAATCTGTCAAAGCGACGCCCAACGCGGCATTGGAAATCAGCCTTGAACAGAGGAAAATGTATTTGCGTTTGCTGATTGTTAACAGCCTTATTCTGCTAAACGATTCGATTAAAACTTTCGATTCACGTGAAATTTTTGATTCAATTTGTCTTAGATTATTTTTTTTAAATCTTCTGCCCTTCTCCTTAGAGCTTAGAGTGCAAATCTAAACCGATATTTATTTTCGGAGTTCTCAAGGAAATTTTTTTCTTTTTGATCGACATTTAGGTATACGAAATTTGGAACATTCGTTTCCCGCCGACACGGGTATAGCAGAATACAAACTTTTAAGCAAAAGTTTAGCGGAATAGGGCTGTAAGTCTTTCAAAAATGAAATCTAGCAAACTGCTCGTATTTGAAAAAAATTGTTTAGATGACCCCGCTCCACAACTTCACTGCCGTTTACCATCCAAGCCAAATGTGTTGCTCTATCTACAAAAAGTGGAAAAAAAAGGATCATTGGGGTTGCCTAAATTGGATATTTTATACTTTAGACTTTTATTTAATTTACTACGATGGCACTAATAGTCGCCGGAAAGGACAACAGTCTCAACCAATAAGTCCTTTCAGTCACCTCAGTCCTATTATCCTACTAAAGTTTTTTTGAAGCCATCAGATACCCATTTTTAAACTTTTCTTGAAAATCAATACCCTCCTATGTCAGTCCCTTAAACACCTACGTGCGGTCCTGGAGACCGCTCACAGATTATTACCTGAAATTCGGGATTTACAGCTTTAACTAAATACAAAAGTGAATAAAATGTTTGCTTATACTCTTAGAATTTATTTGAGAGACTCAAATAACATAACCTTGGGTAAAATTTCATAATATTCTTGAACTCTTCACAAATTAACACTTTAAGCACAAAAAATGAATATGCTCATAAAAAGATACCTGTACCAGTAGGAACTTAAAATTTCAAATTCTTGATATTAATTCGTATAAATTAAGGGATCAAACAATAATATAAAAATAAAAAAATAAACTTAAAATAAAAACTTAAACAAAATTGCAGCCCCTTAATATTCATAATTTTCATGGCATTTACCATTTTTCTTTTAACCTAGGTGGAATTCTAGGTCACATGAGGTTCCACGTCATTGCAATCCTCGTCTGGCATATTTTTCCTTTTATCTCTTGCTGTAGCAATAAGTATTTCAAAATTGTTGTCGCTTATATGTATGTATTTATTTTGACACTAAAAAAACTATACTAGGTAAATAAATTTAAAAAAAAATCACATAACCGCCTACGTGAGGTCCCGGAGACCGCTGGATAAATTAAATATATTTACTAAACTAAGCCAAACACGTGCACGTTTTGACGACTCTGTTAGCTCATGGAACGATATACTTGTTGATCGGTTAAAAAGGTACATGGATGCACTCTGCCACAGGACATGCATACATTGAAATATATTTTTCGATTGGAAAATTCTTTACGGTCTCTGAGACCGGTGGTAGGTGCGGTTAAGGGTTAATAAACCGTTTTTGTATAGTTTTCGATCTTAAAATTTTTGAATAAATGTGGAAATATGTGGGCGCAGCTTTTTAGTAAGATATGCTTCTGGTTTTTTATACTACGAGTTTGTTAGGACGATCCTTTAATATGAATTCTTCACTAAAAAGTGATGGACTTATTAAAAAACACAACAATTAAAATTTAGTGTGTTATTTTAATAAAAAAAAAAAAAAAACTTTACCAAAAATGTATTTAAAAAGTAACAGTCCTTGCAAAAGTTGCGAGCTTGACGTCATTTTTACGTCACAATTTGCGATTCTTGCTCGCAAGGAGCTAAAACTTATTCCAACTTTCTGTGGAGAAACAATGACGAACAATGTTGCGACGAAATATTTGTGTGTCTAGAAATGGATCTACCTGATGCCAACGCGTTCCGTCTTTCCAGTGAAATAAAAAAAAAATTCTTCCGTACTCCCACCAATCTGAATCTAAGGAGTTTGCTTCAAACTCAATATGAGCTTCTTGATCAACTTCCGAAACTTCATCCTCTTCAGATGTTGGGGTAAAATTTTATTAAGCTTCTGAAGCCTCAAATCAATCTTCTTGAACTTCCATCGGGGTTTCGATTTTGATTTTCAATCAATTTTTGATTTTACCATAAATCAGAGAAACCAATAATTAAATTATAAACACTAAAGCAGAATATCACTCAAGTAAACTTACGTTAATGTTTCCAATTTAAGCAATTCCTATGAAATTTTTTGTCTTACAATACCGTGAATTTGTGTATAATATATAATATTTTATAATCCATTTTTGGCGTTTTTTTTTTTTTTTTTTTTTTTTTTTTTTTCATTTTACTCGCATAGGTAGGCTGAGTTCCAAAATGTAGAAAATGTTTTGATGCGGAAGTAATGCCTACATCTTTCATACGCATCAGCAATGCAAACTTGATTCTTTGTAAAAATCATCAGCAACGCAAACTTGATTCTTTGTAGAAATATTACATTGCATAAGTCTGACGTTTCGGAATGCAAAAATAAAATTTAAATCGAAGCAGCTAATATAATTTGGATGCGCAGTTTGCGCAGTAAATGCACATCTGATGAATTTTGGAATTCAGTCGTATTTTTATTAAAAATAGTATCAAGGCAAGAAGACATTAATTACGAGTAACATATTTTTTCCAAAACCGAAACCGGTGTCAAGAACTCAAAAATGCCGAATTTTTAACTATTGATATTTTGAAATTTCTTTATGTGTAGAGGAAAAAACTTTGAAATGATGAGAACTGAAACAAATTGCATGAGTTTTTTTTTTTATTTTCACCGTTTCTCGACTAATTTTTGAGATGTATGAGTTACAGAACGTAAATCCAAATGGAAGATTTTTTACGACCTTTAGGCCAATGCATTTCGCCCAGGCACGACAGTTGGGCTCATCAGTTAGATGCTGTCGTACCTTTCTAAGACGCAATTTTTTGGTCGGTGAATACCGACTCTTAATAAAATCTACAGCGCATACACACTAGCAGCGCTATTAATAAAAATTCACTATCCGCCCGTTAACACACATTTTAGCTAGCATACGGATAGTGAACTTATCCGTTTGATAAATCAAATTATTAATAAACCTATATTCATCCAGTTCTTCCAGAGGATTTATACGTGCTTTATGCGTTTTAGGTCGTCGAAAATTTGCATCAACATCACTCAGTCTATCTAAATACTCCAGTCTATTTATTATATTCAGGGCCAGTTGTACAGTCGTGGTTCAGCAGTCAGTTCAACTGCTATGAAGTGTTGTACAAACGAGGTTTAAGACTTAACTCACCGCAGAACCACGAAAAATTTAACTCGCCGATTTCGGCGGGTTAACTTGAGAGTCAGCCAGGGTTCAAGGATGTGATTGGCTATTATAATTTTTGATGTAGAATGTTTCTTGTACCCATACATGCTATCTCACTTCAAACTGAATTTTATTGACAGTCACGATAAACAGATACAAGGTATGCTTATTTTATACACCCGAGCCGCCATCTTGGAATTTTTGTGTCGTCACAATCTTATTTTTAGTATTATTTTCTTTTTCGATTGAGGATTATCATTAAAATTCGGCATTTAAAAGTATGATTTGAGCAAACCTTGTGAAATAACTCATGATGTTTGTGCGATAAATTCACAAATCGAGCAATCGACTGACATTTGACATTGACGTAAGCTATATTATATACTCAATTTTTCTAGTATATAGACTTTAACTCGAGTTCAGTTAACTCTCACCTGAACTACGACTGTACAACGCACTCGAAGTTGAACCTGGTTCACGATTTAACTCGAGTTTAGTTGATCTGCGGTTCAGCGTAAATTTGTACAACTGGTTATGTGTCAAATTTGACAAGCAATTTTATTAGAAGTGTGTGTTAAGAAGTTATCCGTTCCTTAAACACCAAAATCGATGAGATAAGTTATCCGCTCGTTTTTAAACGTCATTTAGGGCTAAAACATATTTACTAATAATAATTTTAAGTTAAAACACGTTTTAGTGTTGTTTCGTCGCTGTCACGGGTTTATTAATAGCGCTGTAGGCGTTTTTCTTTTTTAGCTCTGAGCAGAACACTGAGCAGAGCCTGAGCGATCCGAGTAAGCTCTGAGTAGAGTATGATCAGAGCTCTCAGATTTAATTATGAAACACGTCTGAGCACTGAATTGGCATATCTGTCAAATCACATGGAAATTGTATGAAGTTGGCTGCGCTCAGCTATTTGGTCCGTTTGCTCGGTCAATTTATTCTGAGCTAATGGGGCAAGCTCCGAGCTAGCTCTGATTGAAAAAAGAAACACAAATTGAGCGCTCTGATATGTCTGAGCTAAAAAAGAAACACAGATTTTTTTTTGACAGCTCAGTGCTTTGCTCTGAGTTAAAAAAGAAAAACGCCTACTGTAAATTATACTCTTCTAGGGGAACATGGTTACATTCTTGCACCTAGAAATATATGTTGTTGTTGTAAGCCCGTGGTCTGGTTAATGTACGAAGAAGAGAATTAACAAAAATAAAAGAAAATTATTTTTGTTGTTGTTTTAGTGGACTGTATTGAATTAAATTCAAATGGAAGATTTTTTGCGACCTTTAGTCCAATGCGTCCTCTTTAGTCCACTAAAACAACAACAAAAATAATTTTCTTTTATTTTTGTTAATTCTCTTCTTCGTTACAGAACGTAGACACTGTCATTTTTCCTAAGCCTCGACAAGACCTTGGAACCTTATAAGGGGATATTCGTTGAAAAAAAAGTGCCATTTGCAAGGTAATTGGTCTAGATTCAGAAATTTGTCAGCCTTAAGTATTCTTAATGAATTATTTAAGTCTTTTCTGAAACTATCGACGGAAAATGTCCATCAAAACACACTCGGTATCAAGTTTAAGAAAAATGTAGGTACACCTATCCGTTTAGGCTGTAGCCGAAAAGACAGACGGATAGAATTTCGAGAATTCGTCTTCCATATCATCGTAAAGCCAATTTTGATAAAAATCTTATTATTTTTGACGAATCCATAGCTTGCCACACAGTACCTTAAAATTATTAAATAAATCTACCTACAAAATAAGTAAAAATCAAACTCTTTGAAAAACATCAATAAAACATGAACAATATGGCATATAATGTCATGGTCATTATTTTCATCAATTAGACTAATTGTTCTGCAAGAAAAAGTTGAAAAGCAGATAATCAAAGTAATATATAGGTACCTATGTATACATATGAATATATATACATTAAACTACCAAAATAATAAAAGGACATAATAATCCTTAAATTCCAAAACGCTCTAGGATAAAGATTTATTATAAATTCATTATTCCGATGAAAGTGAAACCAATTTATTTGTATTGACCATGAGTTTATTGTTAAGCTTTCATACTCAACTCACCGTAAATCTTCGGCACCAAACTGAAAGCCATCGAATGTCCTTGATTCTCTTTCCCATAGGCAATCGGAGAATGATGTCTGTATTGTTGTGTGCTTGTAGGATTGGTGGATCTCTGGAAGATATAATTTTTATTTTTTTTTTAATTAAAAATTAAAAAAATGCAGTTAAACATAAGAAGAATTGAAGAATGCAAATTTATTGATTGTTTATTAAATAAATAATAATGTTTTGATAATTTGAGAAATTCAAACTGTAAATAGGCGTGAAATGGAAAAAAAATGGATGGTTCTTTTTTTTTTAATTTCAATCGTTAGGGGGGCTCAAAATCGCGTCCAAAGTTAAAAAGGAATGTGGTCTAGAATTTCTATATATATACTTCATGCCCCTCCCCAACGAATAAAAAAATACCCTGTCCTTTTGTTTTTATTTAAAATATGTTAACTTACGCCCTTAACATCAAAATAGACATGAAAAAAACGATTATTTGAATTTAAGATGGTGGCCAAAGTTAAAGAGGGACGTGGTCGAAAATTTCAATATATACCATTTAGGCCCCTCCCCAACGATTAAAAAAAATACCATGTCTTTTTGTTTTTATTTAAAAAAAAATGTTAACTAACGCGCTTAACTTCAAAATACACATGAAAAAAAGATTGTAATTGTATTTTCCGGATTAATTGGAAAAATATCAATCCTAGGAAAAAAACTGTTATAACCAAAGTTATAGATAATTAAATTCTGAACAACTTTTGTTAAGTAAATTTTTAGTCAAAAGTTGGAAATTAACGAGTTATTCAACGCAAATCAATTTTCCTTAAATTCAAGATGGCGGCCAAGCAATGGAGCTAGGCGGTTCCCTAACGATTAAAACTAAAAAAAACCTATCCATTTTCCATTTCAAATGACATTTCGACTGGCCTGCTGTATAAAAATTAGAGCTCTCGATTTTAAGCGTGTATTTAGCTTCACGTGTATTCGTATGTCGATTAAATTCTATCCGAGATCAAATTTTTACGTTTTCACCAAAAAAATCATCTTTGGATAAAAAATCATAAAAACAATTTTCGATGCATTACACGTGTATTTTTAAATACACGTGTATCGATAAATACACGCGTAAATATAAATACACGTGTTTATACACGGATAATTTATTTACACGTGTAACACGGGTAAAAGATAACACATGCAATAGGAGACTCTAATAAAAATTTTGATTTTAGACGAAAATAACAGGCACGTTCATGATAATGAGATCTGAGAAATTATTTACTATCAAAAAATTAGCAAACCAATTTAACATTTTTTCCCTTGTTTTTAAATATATTTATTTTCAAACTAAAAATAAAAAAAAAAACGTCATGGAAATTATTGTTGTAGTTTTCAATTTTGTGTTTGACTAAAAATTGATAAGAGCATCGAATCTTAAAACAAATAAGTAGGTACTTATTAATGTAAAATTTTGAAAAAGAAACAAATTCGATTTGAAACTTATTTTTATTTCAAAATATTTTGAGTGTGAAAAGAAAACAAATATTTTTTAAACTACATATTAATCAAAGGAACTTGAATTTATGAAAAAATTAAGGAATAGAAATAGAAGTCTGATGCTTAAGAAAAAATAGCTTGATATTATAAGTTTTGTCGTTGTAGTTATTTTAATTTTTTTTTTTGTATATCTAAAGTCATTTAGAAAAAAAAAACGGCTACTGCCTCTTGCGAGGAATTGACAAATCCTCCAAGAGTATCTCCTGTCACAGAAAAGTGCCGCTCGTTAGCCGTTCGGATTCGGCAATATACTGTAGGTCCCCTCCATTCCTGCAGACACGCACACAGGAATGGTTGAGAGTTGTAAGTCACTAGGCCCTAGTTCTTCATGAGCTGTTGTGCCATGAAATTTATTTATTTATTTTTTTTAAAGTCATTTTTTAGAAAATTCAAATATAGAATTTGAAATAGATCACGCAAGAAAATAACTCATACACTTAAGTGTTTTTACACATCTCATTCAATTCATCCTTTATTTATAAGGTTAAAGTCTAAAAGTACATAATATTTCGATGCTTTAATTAAACGGCCCGAACGGCCGTAAATTTGGTTCCGATCATAGGCGCCCTGAGAAAAAAAGGAAAAACATTCCTTAAATTATGGTTTTTAATAAATCGAAACATCTGTTTATTGACAAAATTAAGTTAGGATGTGGTCAAAATTCTATCGGGTCAAAACTAAAAATTAAAAATTCTGCTTTCGAAATTCTTCTTTTCCAACCAAATTCTGTTTTTCAAAATTCAACTTTTCAATATTCTAATTTCAAAATAATCTTTCAACAAAATTCTGCAAATAAAAAATTTTTTTTACAGAAATGTAATAAAAGCGCGTGCTTCTTTCTTATTGGATAAAATGACGTTCATTGTTGCGAGACTTGAATTTTGTAAGGGCTACTTGCTTATAAATGTTACCCTGGAAAAGATAATAAAGAAAATTTTATTTAACTAAATATAAAATTGTCAGTATTTGAAGAGTAGAATTTTATAAAACTGAATTGAAAAAAAAGAGAGTTTTGAAATCCAGAATTTTTTCAAGGTAAATCTGAATTTTGAAAAACAGATTCTCGAAAGCAAAATTTCGACCTGAATGAAGGATATCTTAATGAACAGCTAGTAATAAGAAAAAATGCCAAATAACTATAACTTTAATCTATAACTGACCTAAAGCCTAAAAAATAAATCAACTTTTTTTGTGAAATAAAAATAACGATACAAAATTTTTGAAATTCAATTTAAAGATTTTTTTTGTGACCTTTAGTTCAATGCTTTCGCCCAGGCACGACAGTTAGGCTCATCAGTTAGAATATGTGGTACCCTTCTAAGACGCAATATTTTGGTCGATGCGACTACTGACTCTTAATAAAATCTAAAGCATATATGCACTGCATTGAACTAAAGGTCACAAAAATCTTTAAATACAAAATTTTTGTTTAATTTTGTGTCCCGTTTTTTTTTTTTTTTTTTTAATTATTTGCAGAGCTTTCTAAGCTGAATTTCACATTTTTTGAAAAATCAGCTCTACCAAAATAGTCAAAAATATCACGTGAAGCAGAATCTTCAATTTTAAAAAAAAAGATATAACTAAAAAACAATTTTAAAGAGCAGTACTTTTTTAAAATTAAGTTTAAAAACAGATTTTAGACAACCTTAGTCTTCAAAGCAGTTTTTTTTTTGAAACTCTTTTCAAAATTAAGTTTTTGGCGAATCAATAATGAAAATAATCGACACCATCATATATTTTTTTCTCCATACATGGTCTTAGTTTTTTTTTTTTTGACAAATGTGGCCCTATTTACATTCTTGAAAGCGGTCTTATCATGATTCGTTGGAATTAAGACCCGCCATGCAGGCGTTATTTTAGTTTTTTTTTTACATGGAAATAAGACCACGACCACATTTTGAATGTGACCTTATTTTGTCTGGCGTTATTTCACGTCACCCATGTATTCCATGTAAAGTTAAATTAAAACACAGTTATTATCAAAATACATGAGAAAAATATTATTAAACGGTTAAAATGTTTGTCTATTAATTTAATATCATCATCTCTTAAAACTTTCGTATTACTTCTTTGTTTTCAAATTTACGGTAAAAAGTATCTTAACTTGAATTGTAGAAAATTTATATTTTAACTAAAATGAGCTAAATTTTGTATGTGAGGTTTATGGTTCTCAAGCGAAATATTTTTTACAACCTCTTTTCCAAATGGGTAGCGGCCAAAATGAATAGGCTTTCAACTCCGAAACTCGTTTTTACACTCATAAATTCTTCCTATACACAACAATCGAAGAAAAAATTCTTTTACAAACTGGCATGACCAGTTTAACATGTCAGTGAATTGTCCATTGAAATGTTACAAAATTTTGGCCGAACCTTGCATTTTTCGATGGATCTGTAGGAGGGAACAGTGTGAGTGTAAAACCGAGTTTTCGGGGTTGAACTCCCCCCAATTTGCCCGCCATTTTGGAAAAGGAGGCGTAAAAAGGTCTTCGCAATATCTTGAGAAACATACAAAGCACAAAGAAAATTTAACCATATTTGTTTAAAGAATTAAAATCTCTACAAATTATGTTAAAACACTTTTTATCGTAAAATTGAAAACAAAAAAGTTATAATCAAAAAAATATGACCATTGTCAAGAAAAGTATCATTATCTTCTTCTTTTATTTATTTTATATCCTCTTTAAGATAAATTTCTTAGAACAGTCATCTTTTTTTGGTTATAACTTTTTTGTTTTCAATTTTACGATAAAAAGTGTTTAAACATAAATTGTAGAGAATTTAATTTTCTACACAAATATGGTAAAATTTTCTTTGTGCTTTGTATGTTTCTCAAGATATTGCGAAGACATTTGATTGTGCAATGTATGGTTCTCAAGATATCACGAAAACCTTTTACGCCCCCTTTTCCAAAATGGCGGCCAAATGGGGGGTGTTTCAACCCAGAAAACTCGTTTTCACACTCACACTGATCCCTCCTACAGATCCATCAAAAAAAAATTTGTCCTGTATGAAATGCAAGGTTAATGTAACATTTCGATGGACTAGAACTAATAGTAATATACCTTGGGTAGAGGTAACTAAATTGAGCTAGAGAGATAACCATTTAGTTGCCATAAAATGATGCAATGGTTGGGTATACAGATGCGGGTGCTGGGTGTGCGGTGTAATAAGTTTACCGCTTTGCTACAATCTGTCGAGTAACTAATCATAACTTTAATTAGAAACTGCGAACAATTAGGTAAGTATACCGGACTTAAACTTGAAAAAATCTTCCAATTTCGTACACTTTACCTACTTTTAATCTTAATCGATAGTATTTTACACATGGTTCTAACCATCATTATGTGTTTGAACTACAATTCACACATTGAATAACCCAATGAATTGCTTATCCTTAACCTACTTTTGTCTTATTTGATTTTTCTTCATTATTTTATCTATATCCTCACTACCTTCCCAAATAAGGAGAGGTATCTAGTTTCTTAAATCTTAAATTCAAACCTTCACTCAAAGAAATCCAATTTAATCATATAAACAACTTCACATATAGTTGTTCATTGTATCCCTACTCGTTATAGGTATGTTCTTTTATATGAATGTTTCTTGTTTCGCCTACTTTTGCCACAGTGCCACCAGCCAATATCCTGCAGGTTAGACATTTTCAATAATAAACCGAATTCGATAGATCGACCTTTACACAGAGTTAGTGCTTTGCTTTGTACAAATATCCTTGTGTGACACATTAAACTTCAAACAGATCCTTATCTATATATAGGTACTGTGCCAAAGCAAATACAATTCGTTCTTCCAAATATGTGTATCAAATTCGAACAAAACACACATCTGAACGTCTGCACTGAAACATCCCCTTAGATACTACTTGTCAAGAGTATCTTATCCCAATCTATCTGCACCACCTTCATCTTTTGAATCTCAACAATAAATATAATTGGAAAAAAAATAATAAAATAAAATCCTAAATAAAATATCCTATACGAAAAGGAACATACACAAAGTTCAAAACAGCTTATCAAGAGATGCACACAAGTCAGGGTTGGATTTTATTATTTTCAGACCCCAGAGTGCTGAGGAAATGATAAAAGAACTTTTTATTCTTTCGAAATTCAGGAAGAAATGAAATTATTTGAAGTTATTTGAACGATTTTTGAGTTTGCTTCCTTGAATCTACTACAATTTTCATCAAAGTTGCTGTCAAATGAAAAAAACGCAATACATTCAAAGTGGAGTATTGCCGTATTCTTTTTTTTTATAGTAATTTCAGTACTTAAAGTAAATTGTCTTTTTAAGGTTTTTGAACGATTTCTATTTTATTTTATTTTTACTACATCACATTTAGCATTCGCAGCTTTTCTTTTTCTAACCTTCATTTTGTATCCCATTTGCAACATATCGGTAAGAAGATCTAATAAAAATTGATTTTCAGTTCTGTTCGGTGCAGTATTTTTCCTCAGATCAATTGGAAGGATGCGAGCGAAAAATTGTATCTCTTCGAGATATTCAGCTCTCAATCCTTAACTAAATTGACCACTTTTTGCAAAATTACAAAAGTAAAAATATTTTTTTCCGCTAGCGCAGTTGTGAAAAAAAAATATACACTTTTTTTTTTAAAACCAAAATTTAAGCTTTCTGCATCATTTTTATAAGTTTTCCAGTGAGAAACACTATCATAAAATGAGTTTGAAAATGTTCACTTTAGTACTTTTTCTTTTTTTTTCTTCAATTTAGTTAATGCTTCAGGTATCTTACGACTTTGAAGTTTTGTGTTTTGGCTTATCTTTTATCTTTGAAAAAAACGTTTAAAGTAGTTTTATATGTAAAAATATTTAATACAAAATTTCTATTAAAGAATACCAACAAAAACGAAATTAATAGCTATCTGCTTCCGTTTCAAAATAATAAAATCTGAAAACTAAAATATGCATACCCAATCGAAATCAAAATATTATCTATTAAAGTTATTTTTTTTTTCTAACCCTAAAGGAATTGAAGAAACAATATTTTTTTTAAAAAGCATTCCACGATGTCGAATTTTTTCATCCAATTATTCTCTTCAGACGAGAAGAAACATTGCTAGTATGAGAGTAGCTATATATTTAACTACTTAAAGGCTCTCCAAAACCAACACGATTAATCGCCGCGACAATAGAAAACAATAACACATCATGTGGTTGTCAAACAAAGCAACACGTTGTTGTTATGGTTTTCTATTGTCGCGGCGATTAGTCGCGTTGGTTTGGGAGAGCCTTAATACGTAACGTAGGTACCCTGAAAAAGCACAACAGGCAACACGGCTCCGTGAAATAACTCCCCAATTAAATAACCCCCCAATCCAAAAATGAAATAACTCCCTAAAATGATTTTTTTTTAAGTTCCCAAATTCAAAGATGAAACAAGTCCCCAAAGAAATAACAAAACTACGGCGTATAAACAGTGAAGTATGTATGGGGGGCATGTTGTTGAAAAAACTTCCAATTTCCATATAAATTTTGGAGATTTTTTTCATTTATTTTTTGGGGAATTATTTCATTGGGGAGTTATTTCACGGAACCAGGCAACACTTGCATTGAATTTTAACGTTTTGCTATAGTGACTAACCTGGAGATTAAATTCGTTATTGTTATGTGACTTTTATGAAATCTGGAGATTTTCATTTAACTATTGACTAAATTTTATTATTTGTAAGGCCCAATATCTGCCTTAATCTTGAAGTGGCAACCACGTTCAGTGATATGTCAAAACAATTGAATAAATGAGTGTGTTTCTTTATTTATTCCGGATAAGGAACAGAATGGATGGAAAAGACGAAATGTTTATCCAGAACATCCAAAATGGAATGAATAAAGAAACAAAACTAGAACAAAAAGAATGGCAATCCAGTTGTTCGGTGAAACGTCAAAACAATTGAAGAAATAAATGTTTTTATTTTGGATATTTATGTATTCTCAAAGTCAAAAGTTTAGTAAATTTTACATTAAATGCACAACATTAATACTCTGGTACGTTTATTCGCGTTATTATGCTGTTTTTAAATAATTAACACCAATGTGAATCTGCCATACTTAAGGTTAAGAATGCCAATTATTATACTGAACGCGCCCAGTATTCTTTTTCTATTCTTTTTGTTCCACACTTCATATATGTAGAATAAAAAGAATGTATTCCAAATGTTCCGGAATGAATAAAGAAACAACAAAATAGTGTATCCGGAATATTTCGTGGAATAAAGAAACGCAAAACTGGTATTCCGAATATTCTGAACATCCAGAATGAATAAAGAAACACACTCAATAAGTTCACTCCTGTCAAAATTGAACGAAGAGTCGATACTTTCGATGTTCCATATTTTTCTTGCCACCTTACCTTCATATATTATCCACCCATCAACAGCATCTTCGTCATAGTCAGCCTCATCATCATCATCGTTCTTATCGTCGTGATCCGTTCCAAGGGTGAAATTAAGTACTCATCCGTGACTAACGTCTCCTGAGCCCAGATTGTTAACAATCGAATCCATTCATGAAAAACCTCAAACTGGGTGGTTGGGGTTGAATGTGTGTGTGGTTTGCTTCTGGATTCTGGAGGTGAGGCATGAAGTTTTCATATGGATAGTGGTTATACTGGATAAAACTGATTACTTTCTAATGTTTATTTACCCTCCGGGTTCGGGCCTGTTACGAGTCTTATACGAGAGGATGTGAACTCGTTCTATTCGAATGTGAATGATGTGGATATGTTGAGATATTTTTTTTTTTTTCGAAAAAAACCAGCGGGGGGTAGGTTATGGTAGGTTGGATTGGATCAACTTATTTTATTTGGCAATAACGCAGACACGCATGACGACGACAATATTTTTTGTATAATAATAAAAATCACATATATCTACTATATTTAAGGGTGCGGTGCAGGAATACAGACGAAAACCATTAAAATCACACGACAAATAATATCACTTTTGATTGAGGGACACTGTTAAAATATTTATTATTGATTGGAGTCATCAGGCTATGACGATAATGGTGAAATTGAGCTAAGAGAGCCAGGGGGCTGTTGGAACTTGGAACCCTAAGACGTATAGTGTGAGCATTGCTTTTTGATGTATTCGTATTTGATGGTAAATATAATTTTACTTCAAGAGGAAGAGGATTGTACTTATATGCTAGAGAAAGAGAGTTTAATAAACTATGAAATTGAGGAATGAATATTAAATCGATTATAGTTCTTGAATGAATTATTGCTTTAATTTTCGGTTTAAAATTAAAAATATGCAAACGAATCTTATAACTTATAACTTTCTCGGGAAATGTAGGTACATACGTTACGTTCTCTACACATTTACGAAGTTTTGATTTGATATCACGCGAGTTAGATATTAAACCTATTATGTTGCGGATTTTTCATAATTTTTGAAAAAAAAAAAAGGATTTCCAAAGTTATCAGCTTTTTCTGAGGCGAAGTTTTTCAGTGGTGAGTTAACCAAGAGTTAGTTAAATCTTGATAAAAATTTGACTGACAGTTAGCTCAAGGACAGTTTTCGACAAGAGAATTCATACGGATTAACCTAACAATCTTGGAGGATAAAACTTCAAAAGTAATGTTTAGTAAATCTAGGGTTAAATAATTAAATTTGGTGTGTTAACTCACGTTTAACTTTAATATCGCACTGAAGTATAGAGATCCTTTCTTAAGCCGCACGACACGAATGTTTTTCTTTCCTATTTCAATAATAGTCCAGTCGGAATGTCATTTAAAATGGAAAAAATTAGATGGAGTTTTTTTTTTAATTTTAATCGTTAGGGGGGGGGGGGGGGCTTATTAGGAGCCTACATTTAAGTTTTCCACCGCTTAGCTCCATTGCGTTGGTCGCCATCTGGAATTTAAGGAAAATTGGTTTTCGTTGAATAACTCGTTTATTTTCATCTTTTGACTAAAAATGCACTTAACAAAAGTTGTTCAGAATTTAATTATCTACAAATTTGGTTATAACAGTTTTTTTCCTAGGATTGATAATTTTCCAATTAATCTGGAAAATACAATTACAATTGTTTTTTCATATGTATTATGAAGTTAAGCGCGTTAGTTAACATTTTTTCAAAATAAAAACGAAAGGACAGGGTATTTTTTTTAATCGTTGGGGAGGGGCATAAAGTGTATACATATATAGAAATTCTCGACTACCTTACTCTTTAACTTTGGCCGCCATCTTGAATTCAAACCAAATTCATACCTATTAATTTGTGTTCAAGATCGCGGCCAAAGTAAAAAGGAATTTGGTCGAGAATTCCTTTATTTACACTTCATGCCCCTTCCCATGGATTAAAAAAAATACTCCCTCCTTTCTTTTTTATTTAAAAAAATGTTAACTAACGCCCTTAACTTCAAAATGACATGAAAAAAGGATGGTTTGAATTCAAGATGGTGGCCAAAGTTAAAAAGGAACGTGGCCTAAAATTTTAATATATACCCTTTAGGCCCCTCTCCAACGATTAAAACAAAACTACCCTGTCTTTTTGTTTTTATTTAAAAAAAAAATTTATCAACTAACGCGCTTAACTTCAAAATACATATGAAAAAAACGATTGTAATTGTATTTTCCGGATTAATTGGAAAAATATCAATCCTAGGAAAAAAACTGTTATAACCAAAGTTGTGGATAATTAAATTTTGAACAACTTTTGTTAAGTGCATTTTTAGTCAAAAGTTGGAAATTTACGAGTTATTCAATGAAAATCAATTTTCCTTAAATTCAAGTTGGCGGCGGCCAACGCAATGGAACTAGGTGGTCGAAAATTTAAATGTAGGCTCCCAATAAGCCCCCCTAACGATTAAAATTTAAAAAAAACCCCATCTAATTTTTTCCATTTCATGCCTATTTTTTGTCTATTCCGACTGGACTATAACCAGACAATTAAGACAAATGAACATCGTTGTCTCAAACTCAGTCCTCCCTCTTTTTCCCAAACGTTCGCATTGTGTTCCAAAAATAATTTTTAAAGAGTAGTCATAACCCCTTGATTGCGTGTGGATGGATAATCTTTTGTCAATAACAAAACAAAGTTGGTAAGCAATAAAGTATTTGGCCCCCTTTAACTCTCATATACATTAATGACACCACGGACTCAGTAAAAAAAAATCGGTTATAATGAAAATCTTCTCTTTTCTTTCTTTCATATTTTATTTAATATTTTTTCAGTCATCGTTCACCCACATATCTTTTAATATTGAAAAAAATAAATCGCGGCATGCTGTTGGTTAAGAAAAACTGTAATATTCATGAAACGTCAACATGTGTCCAACAAAATAACACTTGAAACATTACCTCTGTTCGTTAACTGCCCATTTTAGACCAAATTACGGTCGATGAAATTCGATAAAAAAAAAATAAAAATGGACTAAATCTGACCGAACAACTATTCTTTGTCTTGGAAAAATTAAGTGAAGACTTTTGTATGTATGCTTTGAAACAAAACTTTGGATTTTGCGCGTGAATTGCATACTGCTTAAGCTAAATCCGACATAAAAAAAGTCCTGGGAAAATTTTTGTCTAAGAAATAATTTTCTTCCCGATCTGCGTACTGGGCTTGCGAGTAAAACCAACGGAAAACGACATTTCTCGCCTTTATTCCATATGGTACGGCCCGTTTCCGTTTAAGAGTCTAGGAGTCGTATTCATAAACCCATTCCAAAGTACTTCTAACTTTAGACAGCTGGTCTAACTACAGAACCTTGTGTCTTTGAACTTTTCCTCAGTGAACAATGTAAGGCAAGTTTTGAGTTAAGACTTGAAAAGTTACCTTGAAATGCATAAAATGTCACTTTGAATATATATATCCAAAAGCTTTTTCAAATTCATTCTAGAATGAATGATTCCAGGTAAGTCACTAATTATGAGGTCGTAGACAACTTCTAGCGGTAGCCGTGGCGTGATGGTTAGTGCCGGAGGTCTAAGGTTCGATCCCCAGCCTCGCCACCTAATTATTTAAAAGAAAAAAACGGCTACTGCCTCTTGCGAAGAATTGACAAATCCTCCAAGAGTATCTCCTGTCACAGAAAAGTGCCGCTCGTTAGCCGTTCGCATGCGGCAATAAACTGTAGGTCCCCTCCATTCCTGCAGACACATACAGGAATGGTTGAGAGTTGTAAGTCACTAGGCCCTAGTTCTTCATGAGCTGTTGTGCCATCAAATTTATTTATTTTATTTTTAGAACGGGTAGCTCCCAGTTAAACATTTTTGTTTTCTTATTTTAAATCTTTTCGAAAATGACTCAAATGATTTTATTGAACTTCGTACCCGTAGAAAAATTGCATTTAAGTTTTTTTTTTTCGAAAAAAAATGGCTCACAATTAGGGGTTTGATGTTTTTTGAGTCCATTTATGTTCGGACCTTTTAACCTGGATATGAGAAAAGAGAGAGAGAGAGAGGTGTAAGAATACTCTTTATTAATCTTTACCTGTTTTTAGTACCTATGTTTAACATTACAGAAATTTTAAAATAAATAATACAAAATAAGCATTAGCGGAGTCACTGTGGCGTATACGTACTTTTTTATCAGCATATATTAGTTAGATAAAAAAATCTGTACATCACAGCTTTACAGTTAATTTTATGAAATAAGAAAAGTTTTGAATAACAAACCCCTTTTAATCTAAAATAAGTCTTTATACAGGGTGATCGGTATAAGATGCACCAAACTGCTGGAGCAAGTAAGTTACGTTAAGACAAGAAAAAAATCGTATAGGAGGGGGGTCTATTTCCCTCCGTTTAGGCAGGAGGGGCAATTTTCTAAAAAACAACGTTACAATTTAAAATGCCATGTAACACCCTTTTGGAAAGCCAGAAATCTCTTCTTTGATTTTCATTTCAAATAAAGTTGTGTTAGTGAATAGTTTTTGAAAAATTAATTTCCAAACTCGAAATTAAAAAAAAAAAAAAATGAAAAAATGTTTCAAACTATTTTTTTTCAAAATTTCATGTAATTAAGTATAATTTTTGTTTGAAAATTCAATGCTCTTATTAATTTTCCATAAAAAACAGAAAATCGGATGCCAAAATGCCTTTTTGTTTTTGAGAAAATTGAAAATAACAAAATCTACTTTACTACATATTTTATAGAAATAGAATCTTTTGAACAACAAAATAACGGATGGAAGTCGAATTTAAGGAAAACTTACTTTTATTATTTTCAATTTTCTCAAAAACTAGACTACATTTTGACATCTGGTTTTCAATGTTTGACTAAAAATTGATGGGAGTATTGAATATTAAAAATAAAAATCAAAATCAGTTTGAACACAATTTAAAAACATTTTTTTTTTTTTAATTTAAGTTTGAAAATTAAATAGAAGCACATATTTCTAGCTTAACAAAAAAGTATAGCACGTTGTTTCAGCCGTTATCGTTGTTTTTTAATAATTTTTTTTTCTGTATTAAGTCAATTATTTTAGAAAATTGCTCCTCCTGTTATTTTCAATTTTCTCAAAAACTAAAAGACATTTTAACATCCGGTTTTCTGTTTTTGACTAAAAACTAATAAGAGCATTTAATTTTGAAAACAAAAATTATACTTAATCACATAAAAATTTGAAAAAAAATTAGTTTAAAACTTTTTTTTCATTTTTTTTTTTTCAAAATTTCGTGTTTGGAAATTAATTTTTCAAAAACTATTCACTAACACAAGTTTACGTTACGAGGTCGTAAACCTATGCAGAATACGAGGTTTACGAGGCATGAATACCTCTATTATTTCAAAGAAATATATTTTTTAAGAGCGCCAAAATGTCAAAATTTGTATGGAAAATTATATTTGCAGAGTTGATAAGTTTGCGCGATGATTTTGCTGCGCAAACGAGATAAATTTACGCGAGTTAAAATCAAGGAACTATAATATTGAGAGTTTATGCTATATACGTAAATTGCTTTATAGGTGCCTTCATGCAAAGTGAAGCATAAATTTACATAATTACTTAGTTCATAAATTTGTATTATTGCATGAATACCCCTAAAATCGAATAATTTTTTGCAGAGGCGTACATCGGTAAAAGTTATTTATACTTAGATAAATATTTGAAAGTTCGAATTGCTACAAGAAGCACGAGTGGTTGCTACCAATGTCTTACAAATTTCAATACGATAACTAGCTCCTGTCTTAAATGTACTTGTTGCATACATGTTCCATCAAATGTCACACAAACACACATATGTTTTAAGACTCAATGTCATTTCAAGGCACTCATAATTTCTAAACGTACCACCCAACTTGAAATACCCTCATGCCATATCCAATCCAAGTCTAGAGCTATAGCTGATCAAATAATTGCATTTAAGGGACATTAAATATGCGCATAATATCTCCATTAAAAGGGACACATCAATTTTTTTTTTTTTTTTTTTTTATAACAAAGAGCTATGTTATGAATGTCACCATGAATGATGACAATGACGACAACGACCGACGGCGGCGTGTCAACCATCTCTTTCTGGAAATAAACGATGACATCAACAGGCTGTACGATAGTATACACCTATAGGTCGTAAAAGCACCCTAATCTCATACCCTTGATTTTAAATCAGCCGGTACTTACACAAGTTCGTCATTGTACTTGTACCATCATCAGGGATGACGATGGGTTCTGTTCCTCGCCTAGGCTTTCATTCATCCTTAATTATTCTGAGGCATTTTTCCATTAGAACACGATGTCAGAAGTATTTAACCAAATGACTGATGATTGTTTAATGAGTCTTGATTCTGGTAAGTTTCAGTTCGTTTTTGGTCAGGCCAACAACCAACCCTTAGGTAAACTTGTTCGGGAAAGTGTCAAGTGTCGCTTATGATGGTTTTTGCATTAATGCACCTTAAAAGAAGTACATATACTGAACATACAACTTTTGAATAAGATTCCATTAGAAAATTTATTTTTTTCCAGTAAATTTTGCATAAAAAATCCTTTCAAATTGATAAAAGATATTTGTGGCGGGAAGGGGCTGATATTATAATTATTATAAGTGAGATAGCAGTGTGCATATCTTGCATCAGGCTTCGTGAAATAACTCCCCAATGAAATAACCCCCCAATCCAAAAATGAAATAACTCCCCACCCTGTTTTTTTTTTAAGTCTCCAAATTGAAAGATGAAATAAATCCCCAAAAGCACATGAAATATGTCCCCAAACAAAAAATTAAATAAGTCAACAAAACTACGGCATATAAACAGTGAAGTATGTATGGGGGGGGGGCATGCTGCCGCCCAACAACCCCCCTGCTTAGCCCACTATAGGATTTGGGGTAGGTGCTAGGTTGAGTGTATGCAAAGTTTCTTTTGCATTTAAAGAATTTGGATTTAAAGAAACTTTGCATACACCCAACCTCAAACCTTCCCCAAATCCTATAGTGGGCCAAGCTGGGGGGTTGCAGGGGCGCAGCATGCCCCCCCCCATACATACTCCACATACGCCGTAGTTTTGTTATTTCTTTGGGGACCATGGCTCATCTCGGCATCCCTGCCAAACTCGTCCGCTTGTGCAGGATGACGATGGAGAAATCTCGCTGCTCCGTCAAAGTCGGCAAGAACAACACCGAACCCATTGATGTCGAGAAAGGTTTGAGGCAAGGCGACGCTTTACTGCCTGAATCGAATGGGAACGGAGACGAAACTTTTCACGTGCAGCACTTTTGACATTTCAAATTGTATGAAAAAATTACAACTTTTTGCCTCAGAAAAAAATATTGTATTTATTTGTGTCGCGAAAAAAATTAATAATTGAAAGGAAAAATATTGGAAATAAATAATGTGAATTATAAGCTTGTACACAAGAATATTGTTTTGTTTTTCTTCAAAATACTTTCAAAGCTGTACAGCTGCATTGTGGGCACGTAAAAAAAATAACGTTCGACACTTTTTGACAGCTCTTCCAGTTCCGTTTGGGGCTCCAGTTGCAGCATCCTATTCTGTTCAGGCAGTTACGCGTACAAAATCTTATTTGAGTAGTCTTCAGCAGCCTTTGTTTGCACGATTCGTTTGTCTCCAACACGACAGCGAAATGCTTACAAAAAAAGAACAACGACAAAGTGCGTTTGAAAGTGTCAACGATCGCAGACACAAAACACAACAAAAAACACGAATGCATAAAAATCACAGAAAACCATATTGAGATGAAAGAAACAACAAATACACACACGAATAGAGCCCCCAATGTCACTTTTTCGTACACAATTAAAGGCTCTCCCAAACCAACGAGATTAATCGCTGCGACAATAGAAAACAATAACAACAAGGTGTTGTTTTGTATGACAACCACGTGTTTTTATTGTTGTTTTCTTTTGTCGCGGCGAATAATCGCTCTCCCAAACCAACGCGATTATTCGGCGCGACAAACGCAATCAATAACAACAACCTGTTGTTTTGTTTGACAACCACGTGTTATTATTGTTTGTTTTCGTTCGTCGTGCCGAATAATCGAGTTGGTTTGGAAGAGCCTTAAAGCTCTGTTCAAACTGTTCATCGAACAGTGTTACGCACAACGAAAATCAGAACGAAATTTTTCGTTTATGATTTCATTTTGTAATTTTTCTATGGGATTTTCCGTTTCGCATCGGCAGCATATAGACCTTACAAATGACTCTATGAGCATTATCAAAAAAAAAAAAATCAGAGGTAAGCGAGATATCTCAAGAAAAGTCGTACCACTCCCAAAAAGTGACGCATGCACGAATTTTGATCAGCTGTAACTTAAAGATTAGCAACGTACAGTAATCGTTATTGTCTTATTTCGTAGATAATTTAATTCTCTAAGAGCCACTTGCACCAAACGAACGGATAAATACATAAAACTCAGGATAACTATCCCAGTTTAAATAAATAAATAAAAACTTATCGTTTTTTAATTGCACGAACGGGAAATAAATATCAAGCGGATAAGAGTATTTTCTCAGAATCACCAACGCAACAAACACAAAACACATTGAAAAATAAACAAACTCTTACGCTTTTACTTGCTTTCTCGTAAAAAATTTTAAAATTTGACGTGGGAGCTATTCAGAGTTTAAATATTTATCCAGAGAACGAGGAGAAGATAACTTTTTAAACTTAGATAGAGAAAAAATATTTAGCTACAACATGATTTGATTCAAATTAGTCAGATAGCTCTAATTATTTATAAATCAGGAGTTACTGCTGTCAAAAAAACTTCTGTGGAAGGCCCTAAGACGTTGCGGTTGAAGACTTTGTAAAATAAAATAAAAACGAGTTATTACACGAAAACAAAACCAATCTCTTTGCTTTCAGATAGCAACTTTTCCCTTACCACAAAAATACCAAAAACTCGTTTTTATACTGAGGAGGTGTACCCAAACAAATATCATAAATAAAATTTTATCCATCGAAAAATACGATTTGATTTTGATTTTTCGTCGATTATTCGGATGAAACATTTTAAACTTTATTATTTAAAATGTTAACAAATTTCTTATCGACAAGATGTTGCATTTTGAATTACACGTACAATCGGGCGTATGCGTACTTTTTTTTATTTGAATTTTAAATTTTGATGTTTTTTGAGGACCAATTCAGCTAATTTTTTTTCATGTTAGTAATGGTTTGAAAAAGATTTTTAATGAAAGAAAAATTGTAAAAATTGTTTTAAAAAGTCGGGTTTTTTTATGAATTCGCGACCATATAAGCCCACGATTCGAACTATGAGTTTGCATATTTGAGTTTTTTGACAATATCACTAGAAACTTTGTAATAAAGCGCTCTAGAAACTAAAGAATAAGTTTCTCCTTCCACTGCCGAGCTCATCAATGTGTATAAAAAAATGCCTTTCGTTGAACTTATAGCTAACTAGCCGACCCGTGCTCGCGTTGCTTCGCAAACATTAAATATACTTATTAATATGAGAAGGTAAAAGTATATCAAATGCTCCATGGGACTAACCGCAATTTCCACTATATTATGAACAAAAATGCTTGTCACACAGAACGCGGTCCGGCGGTAAAAAATTACAAACAAAATTTGCCCGTCGCGTTCTTTCCTTCCATGGTGATGTATTGACCGGCCCGTGTGTCGGCCCGCGTTCTGTGTGACACGGCCTTAAATAACAAGCAGGTTTAAAAGCATAATTGAATATGTTGGTCAACTTCGACAAAAAAGTGTACGCAATTTTCTTAAAAGTTAATAATCTAATTCAACAAATACATTTAACAAATAAAAAATATTTATTAACATGCTTCAAAGAATAAGGAAATTTATAAAATTTGTTTCAAGTAAATCGATTGAATACTTTCTGAGAAAAACGCGGACAAACAAAATATTTTTTTCGTCTTTATATAAAAAGTAATGATCAAATGTTCAAAAAAATTGTATTAAAAAAAAAAAATTATAGGCAAAACCAGTTTTTGGCACAAAGTAAATGTAGGTCTTTACACTACAACACTACAATAAGATTTTTAAAGTGTTTTCATTAATTTTGGAATAAAAGGACAATTATTTATAACCACATCAGAGTCCAAATAGAGTGTATTCATAAGCACAATTGTTCAATTTAACCCAAACAACGAAATCATTGACCCGTGTTGCATCAAACCACACTCACTTAAATTCAACCAAATAAAAATATACCTTTGAACAAAACGTCATTGTCACTTGGTTTTGCATAACAATGAAAAAACTTGGAAAAGACTGTAAATCGAAAATAGACTTTTAAAACATTATATAGTTGCCAGATGCCAGTTGCTGCACGGTTACTTGTCAAAATGATATAAATGGTAAAACTTTTTCAAGAAAATTTGCATTCTCTCCTTGCCCGCCACGGCCACCTGCACCATGCTATTGTCACGCTGCTAATTTAATTACTTACGCTCATTGCTGACTAGCTACATAAAAGATAATTACATGATAAAAACTAGGGCGTCAGCATATAGCATTGCTTAAGAAGGCAGGAGATGCAGGAGAGGCAGAGGAGAATACAAAACCGCCTCATTCTTGTTTTTCATTTCATTGTCATGCTCGTTGAGCATCATCACCAGGACAACAACGTAGACGAGTAGTACACAACGATGGATGAAAAGAGCCTTTGGTCTTCGAAGTTGATTGTTATACCTATACCATCCCCCTGTTAAAAGAATTCCGAGCCAAGTTAACACAAATAAAGAGCCCTATAAACTAAGGAACTCCGTTTTCTTGCACCAACCCACCGCTATAATACATCACCACACCACACTACACCCCCTAACCACCTCCTTTTAACCAGGACATTGATTGAGGATGAGGCACAGAGAGTGAGACATCAACGAAACGTGACACACGTTTGGCAAGCACATCTCTCTTTCAAAAATGCCTATAGCCTGTGAATATGAAGGCTCCGAAGAAGCTAAGAAGGGTGCGAAAGCGTACATTCGAATACCCTTGTTCGTGCCCATTTCGAAAACGGAACAAAAACGCCGAACCAAACTAATAAAGGCCGACACGTGCCGTCAACAATGAAACGCATTAAAGTGAATTACAATGAAGTTACTCATTCTCCTGTCTGTATGATGTCCTTCGTTGAATGAAATATGTACGAACAATAACCCAACACCTTACCCCAAACCATCATATTTTATATTCGGTTTATAATCGAAAATAAAAAAAAATGAAACTTATAATGTGCATTAAGAACTCATAGAGAACAACATCAATGGAAGGTGTAGGTTCCGGTTGTTTGTTTGGACTTGTACGCTGATGGAAATTGTGCATAGGGAATTCTCTTAAGAACGCAAGAGCCGCTGTATAAGCTGCTTTAAGTCTGACAGCTCATCATCGAAATAGAGATATAAAGAAACAATGAAGAGCAATGATCTAATTTCTACTATAACACCATTGTGTACATACATTATTGGGAGAGTATATTTTTTTTGGAACAAAAGATTGAATACAAAAGACTTTTTACTTATAAGCAAGCATATCTTGTAGCTAAGAAACTCAAACGTTCTATACAGTGTAGTTGAAAAAGTGTGCAAAAATAGGATTTGTAACGAAGTTACACACTTTTTTCCCTTATCGCTAAATAATCATTCTACCTACCACCACACATCGCGCTCAACGACGATTTAACTGTCACCTCAATTATTATTTTTAAAATTCAAATAATAACATCCGCCAGCCACCGGATACGGTTCACCGTCATCAGCCAGATATATAAACACATCAATATGATGTGACGTTGGACGAGTTTTTCTGCACTTTTAAAAATTCACATTTACTCCTTCCCACGAATATGATAAGTAAATGTGCACTTTGTATGGGAATTCGTCTTCTGCCTTTACCAGTGTTGTGCGTACCATTCTCGAGTACGAAAGGAGAAGTACCAAGAAACACACTGCTGAGTGCGTGGTGCACTAGATAGGAGTTTCGCCTGTTTTTGGCTTTCGAGCTGTGAAATTTAATTTGTGCCTGCAGTTTCGACTGAGGCCGGGGACTCTATCCCATTGTAGTATTTGTGCCTGCAGTTTCGAATGAGGCCGGGGACTCTATCCCATTGTAGTATTTGTGCCTGCAGTTTCGACTGAGGCCGGGGACTCTATCCCATTGTAGTATTTGTGCCTGCAGTTTGGACTGAGGCCGGGGACTCTATCCCATTGTAGTATTTGTGCTTGCAGTTTCGACTGAGGCCGGGGACTCTATCCCATTCTACTTTTGTGCCTTTAGTTTCGACTTAGGCCGAGAACTCTATCCCGTTCTACTCATTTGTGCCTTCAGGCCGGGGACTCTATCCCGATCTACGTATTTGTGCCTACAGGCCGGGGACTCTATCCCGTTCTACGTATTTTTGAGCCTTTAGTTTCGACTAAGGCCGGGGACTCCATCCCAAATATATGAAGTATATTATATGAAATACCGTGTTATATTATTTTAAGTAAAGTTAGTTTGTAAGATTGTAAAGGTCGAATAAAATTACGATCGACAGGAGTTCCGAACTCTTCAAAATCAAACCGAGTTTTCTTGCTTTCTTCGGTCTGACCCTGGACCCGCTGAACTACCTCAGCTATAGACAAAAAAGCATCACAGATTAGACAAACGGATTGTGTATGTTCATATTAAGGCCAAATTATTGAGTACGAAAATAAAGTGAAACCTGAGTTTTAACTCATTAAATTTGGTTTCACATGCATCCTTTTCTGAAAAAAACTGCTTCTTAAGTTAAAGAGTAATTAATGCCCAGAACTAGCTAACTCTGGTTTGACTCGCCAGTGAAAAACGGTGCCGTGAACTAAGTCCCCAGGAACTAAGTTCAACGAAGGTCTTAGTTCCCACCAGATGGGAACAGAACCCACTATTTGAAAGTGGTTTAAGTTCAACGAAGGTCTTAGTTCCCACCAGATGGGAACAGAACCCACTATTTGAAATTGGTTTTTATTCCCAGGCAGCATGCCCCCACATACATACATTACTGTTTAAACGCCGTAATTCTGGATGCTATCATTGTATTTGTGGAAGCAATCTTTTTTAATTTTTTTGAAAGGAAAAGATTATAGATTTGACGGGAATAAAAACCAATTTCAAAAAGTGGTTTCTGTTCCCGCCTAGGTTAGGTTAGTTTATTGGGCTGATAGAGGATCCTGTTCCTATCACACTTAGATCAATGTAGATCCCTTGTGATACCCTGGAGGATTGAACGCTCCAAATAAAAATTTAACCTATAAGTTTCTATTTGTTCACTAATAGTGGATAAGAATTTACCTGTTGCTAGTAGTGATAAGTCGTCCGCGTAGGCTACCGCTTTGACCCCACTGGTATTTAAGCTTGTTCAGTAAAACGTTCATGACGAGAAGCCAGAGAAGTGGTGAGAGGACTCCACCTTGGGGTGTCCCCCTAGATGTTATCACCTCTATTTTGCCCCCACCTAGTTCTGAGTAAATACGTCTGTTTTTCAGCATAAGTACACATTATGCAATCAATGGTGGCATTGTCACCACCAAGTTCTACAAGAGCTCTCTCAACCGCCTCATTCTGTACATTATTGAAGGCTCCTTCAATATCTAAAAAGGCATCTAAGGTGTATATTACTTGTTAGTTAAGGATTTTTCTATTGTCGAAACGACACTGTGAAGAGCCGTTTCCGTACTTTTCCCTTTAGTGTAAGCATGTTGCGCTGAAGATAAAACGTCCTGCGGAAGCGTGCAGCGAATATGGATATCTAACAGTCTCTCGAATGTTTTCAACATAAACGAAGTAAGACTGATCGGTCTATGGCGTTTGTGTGACTGGGTTTACCAGCTTTAGGGATATGAAGATTACATTTACTTCACGCCACGAACTTGGGATAAATCTTCATTTCAGAATGTTCTCGAATATTTTCTTTAGAAGTGGTATCAGATAGTAGTCACATTCCTGTAACATTTTGGGAAAGATACCATTTAGTACCGGGGATTTTTAAGGAGAGAATGAACCGATGGCCCATTTAATCTTTTCCTCAGTTATTGCATCCAGCGGCGGATTGTGTGTTCTCTCAGAGACTCTGTTACCTGAATACCAGGTACACTTGAACTACATCCTGGAAAATGAGCCTTAATCAAAATGTCAAGTGTTTCGCTGCTGGATTCTGTCCACTGTCCACTGTCCACTGTCCAGTGGGATTCTTAAGAGAACCCTGAGGAATTGGATCCTTAGCGAGAATTTTCCTAAGCCGGGCTGATTCATTAGTACTTTTAACCTCTTTGCAGTATGCTTTCCAGGAGATTCGCTTAGCACGTTGCGTTACTGCTTTGAACCTGCGTTGGCTGGTTTTATAAAGCTCCCAGTCATGTTCACTACGCGTGCGCTTAGCTGCATTGAAAAGTTTTCTAGTTGCTTTTCTGATCTCACTGAGTTCATTGGTCCACCAAAGTGGCTTTCTATTTCGTTCCCTTCCTAATAGGTTTAATTGGGCAACTTTTCTCATATGCTCTGCACAGAATTTCTGTGAGTTCAGCAGTGGTACTGTCTAAGCTCGCGGGGTCTTGTAAAGTACTACAGTCGAGTGTGCTTATCCTTTGCGTTACTTCTGTACTAAAAATATCACAGTTAGTATTTCTAAAATTCCTAAATGGTTTATCTATAGTTCCTGAGTTGCAGGAATGCTAAATTCTATAATTCTGTGATTAGAAAAAGATGGTTCTATAGAAATGGAGTTTGAGTTTGATAACAGGGCGACGTCAAGCACCTAGTGGGAACAAACACTTTCGGTTGACTTAGTTCCTGGGGACTTAGTTCACGGCACCCTAAAAAACTGAGCCTAACGTCTAACGAAACTGAGATTTAAAGATTGTTAGCTTTATATTACAAAAACTGATGGACAAAATCTCTTATGTCCGGTTTCACAAATATTTATCATGCTTTTAAATTTTTAAATGACGTATTTTGTATAAAAAAAAGTCATTTAAATAGTTAAAAGGGCTTTATTAAAACAGCCATTACGTCGCCCGAGAATAGTTTTGTCGTATACGCCATTTGAGCATTTTTGGGAAATCGCATTTTAAGTTTCACGTTTAAATAAACAATAAACAATCCGATAGACTTTTCTGTATTTTTAATAAAATATTATGTGAAATATCTTCTTTTGATTGAAGTGTTCCAAGTTGTCTGTTTTGGTTTTCGTAAACGCCACGAAAATGAGTACTTTGTTAGCACTCCATACACGTACGACAAAGTATTATTATTATTTATTATTATTAAATTTTCTTTATTTTCGAAATCGTTATAAATTATGTTTTTTTTTACAAAGAATTTACGACAAAGTAAACGCGTGGAATCAAGTGTGAAGTGGAATCAAAAGCAATAATTTTTAATTTAATAAAAAAGAGAATTTTCAAAACGAAAACAAAATTAAAATACACACATTCTTAAAAAATAGTGAACATTTTGATGATGAGTTGATGACTAATATAAAATTTGTTTTATTGGTAATTCATTAGCTAGCGCAGCAAAACAAGTTCAATAAAACGCTATATCAACTTTTATGTCCACTTTTTATTCTCTGGATGTGTTCACAACCTTTTTTGAGTGAAAAACAAACTACGTTACCGACATTTAAGGTTCAAGTCCACACCTTTTGTCCACTTTTATGTTCACTAATTTACTGGGTAGTTTATCGGCACTTTTTGTTTTGTTATTGTTTACCAAGGGAAATTTTACTGCGCTAGCTATAAAATTGCCAATGAAACGAACCTATACATGGGTTGTAAAGCCCCTATTTCCATTAAGAGAGTATAGTAAAATAGATATCGTTATTTTCAATTTTCCCAAAAACTAAAAGACAAAGTTTTCGATCAAAAATTAATAGGAACATTGAATATATATTAAAAATAAAAATATTACTTAATTCTTAATAAATGTTAATTAATTTTGAACAAAATTAGTTTGAAAAAAATTTCTTTA